>CM055118.1:636994389-636996889 GCA_029206835.1 Rana muscosa | reverse complement strand
TGTTTACCGAAACAGGAACTACCGAAAAATCTGGAAATAAATGGCTTAATCGTTTGAAAAAAATATGGATGACACAACACATGAAGGCTGGAACCTCTCAGACAGCCATGGAGAGTGCTACATGTACTTGCCAATGTCATGTTAGTAGTCAATGTAAACAAGTGTCAAACAACGATGCCAGCACACAAACTGGCCGTGGACATTCTGAATTTGTGGAATCTGAGGTTACAAGTGATACTATTTTTTTAGAACATTCATATTGCAGTAAAGAGGATCTTTTAATGACACCACTACTAGTGTCAACACCAAAAAGTCATCAAAAGACAAAAGAAGTTCAATCGGTGATCTCTTTTTCGCCCGCTTTACCTGTCTTGTCTACCCCTTCGCTAATACCAGGAAATAGTCAGTCAGCCTTCAACCCGTATGTTGAAAGTCCAGAAGTTGGGACTAAAAGAAAATTGGCTTATCTGGAGGATCCGAGCTTTCACGAGTCAGATTGTGATACACCCCAAAAAGGCGATCATAGTCTGTGTGAAAGTGAGGTGGAAATTGAATCAGAAGATGCACTTCCTCATCCCTTGAATTTGGTCAAAGAGAAAAAATTTATTGTTTTCGAAAGCTGCCTTGATAAACTACTTTATGCGATGATTTGCCCTGAACCTGGGTGTTTTTCAAAAATCCGAAAGATTGAGAAAAACATAATTGGCACAATGATTTCTGTTCACTCAATCTGTACAGATTTTCACCGGTCAAAACTTTGGGAAAGCCAGCCCAAAGTTAAACATTATTCGGCTGGTAATATTATGCTTTCTGGGGCAATAACTTTAACTGGAGGAAGCTACGCAAAAGTAAGAGAAATGTTTGATCTCTGTGGCATACAAATTTTTGGAAAAACTTCTTTCCACAGATCTCAAAATGCTTTTGTTTTTAAAGCAATTGATCATAGTTGGCAAAGTATGATTTATAATGTCACTGAGGAATTGTTAGGAAAACCAGTGTTCTTGTTAGGGGATGGGCAATGTGATAGCCCAGGGTTTTCAGCAAAGTATTCTACATACACGTTCATGGATTTTAGTTCAAAGAAAATTGTGGACTTTGAACTAGTGCAGGTGTCACAGACCACTTCTTCTGTTGCGATGGAGAAGTTTGGATTTATTAAATGTTTAGATCGCATAATTGACAATGGATTGGATGTTCAATTTGTGGGAACGGATCGGCACACTGGTATTCGTAAACTACTTTCGACAAACGAAAAATACAAAAACATAAACCATCAATTTGATATGTGGCATTACGTGAAAAATATACGAAGAAAATTGATGCAAATTTCAAAGAAAAAAATAAACCACGCAATTTTACCATGGATTGGACCCATTTTGCTGCATTTCTATTTTTGTAGTAGACGTTGTGAGGGAGACGAGACGCTTTTCAGAGAGCTTTGGCAATCTCTACTATATCATGTAGTAAATGTTCATGAATGGGAAATTGACGGTGCACAGCACAAATGCTTACACGATCCACTCAGTGTGGATTCTCATCCTGTTCCCTGGATAAGAAAAAACACACCTGCATTTCATTCATTGTCCACAATTGTCTTGGATAGTCAATTGGATAAAGACATAAAGCATCTAACTTTTTTTTGTCAGACAGGGGTTATTGAAACATACCACAGTATGATTCTTAAATATCGGCCCAAAAGAATTCATTACAGATTTGATTCGATGGAAGCAAGGACAAAATTGGCTGCTTTATGCCACAATCACAATGTGGTACGAAACCCCGCTCTGACAAAAAAAAAAGATGAAAGTGGACAAGAATTGTTTGTTGAACGTAAAAATCTGGAATTTCCACGAGGTAGAAAAAAATGGGTTGTGCGTAATGTTTTTGAAAACATGAATAACGATCATCTTTACATTATGCTATCCGACATGATTAGCATTGTTGAGGGTACACTAATTTCTTCTTGGGAATCCAAAAACAAACTCATGCCAAGAAACATTGCCCCAATTGAAAGGCCTGAAACAAGTGTGGCAGTAAAGGAACAAATGTCACGATTTCCAAAAGTTGCTAAATAAGCCTACAATTATGGAATTTTTGGTGTACATATCTGTATAGTTTTCTGTGTTAAAATAAACAATATAATATAAATGTAAATTTTTTTTGTTTATTAAAAATGTTTTTATACACCTTTTTTTTGTGTTTTTCAATAAATAAAAATTTTTGCTTTTGAAAATTGGTGTGTTTAATTTCAAGATTAATACGTATATTTCAGAAGTCTGTACAAATTATATAACTGTAGAAAATAAAATTTTAAAAATAATTAAAGAAATTTATATACTATAAATGTTTTTTTAAATTTAACAAAAATTTTTTTATAATAATTTAACAAATATTAAACATTGAAACACAATTAAAAAAATAAAAATTCATGAAATGCCATTTCTGATGCATCATAATCATCAGAATACATAAAACCAACATAAGAACCATTTGGATCGGG
>CM055118.1:636584389-636991889 GCA_029206835.1 Rana muscosa | reverse complement strand
GGAATTACTTTAGAAACAAGTTTGGCATAAAACTCTCAATGTCATTATCAAAAGAGTGTAATTTTAAAGCATTATCAAAAGAAGAACGGAATGTGCAGCATTAAAACGATGCTATTAATTCCACCGTGACGAATGTGCCATCTCCATTTCCAACATTAGCTTTACCAAAACGAGCGCTCCCGTCTCATAGTTGCTTCGGAGCATGCGCGTTTTTTTTTTCACGTCGTGAAAGCATACACACTATCGTTTTTCACGTCGTTAAAAAAAACGACATGAAAAACGACGTGAAAAAAGAGAGCATGTCCGGAATTTTTAATGGCCGTTTTTCACGTCGTTAAAAATGCTCTGGAGCCTACACACGATCATTTTTAATGGCCATTTTTTAAAATGGCATTTTTAACGGCATGAAAAACGATCGTGTGTACGGGGCATTAGGCATTACTTGGAGGTGGAGCTAGTGCTGTAGCAATGTAGCACAGATTTCTCTTTCTTCCTGAGTTGCCTACTAGCCTTGGGCACTGAAAATCTGCTGATTGCATGTTTCTAGTAGATAGTAGATACATTTTCAGATAAAGTAGCCCTATACCATTTATTTCACACAGAATGTTCTTGCAATTAATAGAACTCTTATGTTGCTTTTTGATGTGAATTGACAGCATGGTTAGATCTTTGGGACCAATCTCCTACCTTCTTTTCATAGTGCCATTTATATTTTGATGACCTTTAAGACATTTAGTCCTTTGCTATATATTCCATTCTGCTGACATCCCAGGCATATTTACACCATTCTTGTTGAGATACTCAGTTTTGCATTCTCTAGAACTCTTTAGTACTATATACTGTATGTATAAACATATATAAAAAAATCAGATCCAAGTAATATCTATGGGTCTGGTTTATGTGGCCATCTAGCCATTATCCCTTGTTCTACATTTGCTGCTTCTATTTGTTGAGGTTCTGGATCTTCCCACAGCTCCCAGAGAAGACTTCCCTAGTGACAGGCCTCCTGGAAGATTGTGTTTTTATTTTCAAGCTGATTTGTAATTGTTTTTCAAATTGATTATCAATGGATAGGTGCATATTCCAATTTAGTGTTTGCCATATGATCTAACTACAGTTTTTACATTATAGACACCTTGTCAGTAGCATCCACTCTTTTTTTTTTTTTTGTATATTAACTCTTTATTTATACATTTTTTTAAATGTACATCATATCAAGTCGGTGTCTCCACCTTATGCTTCCATTTTATATCAATCGAACACATACCTTCCCTCCCCACTCCCCCTCCCCTAACAAAGAAGAAGGAAAAAAAATAATCTATTTTAGCTGCCCATTCTTTCATTGAGGAGGCTTCAGGGGTTTCCCACCATCTTGGAATCAGACTTTTAGCTGCGTTCAGGAGGTGTGTCATTAGTGAATTTTTGTATTGTGTTACCTTTTTATCTGTATCATGAAACAGACATTTCTGAATCTGTTCCCCTGTTATTTGATAGATGTTCTCTATTACTCTCTCCCAGTAAGACCGGATCGTCCCACACTCCCACCATAGATGTGCGAAGGTCCCAAGAGCCCCACAGCCCCTCCAACACATTGGTGAGATCTCTATGCTCACCTTACTTGCTCTCTGCGGATTGACTTACCTCCTTGCCATTAGTTTGTAACACATCTCTACTGTCTTGACATCACTAGAAGTAAAGCAGGCAGTCTTCAGGATCTTATTTCTATGTTTTTCCCCCTGTAGGGCACCTATTTCTTCCTCCCATTTTCCCAAATAGGGGGGATATTTAGGTCGTATTTCTTCCGTCAATATTTTATAGATTTTAGATACACTCTGCCTCAAGCCCCACGGAGAGGAGAGGAGTCTCTCAATTGAGTTCATATCCCCCTTTCCCTGCAGTGGTTGGGGGATTGTTTGTGCAAAGTGCTGTATTTGTGCATATCTCCACTAGGGATGAGCTCGGTGTTTGAGTCGAATGCATGTTCGACTCGAACATCGCCTGTTCGGCGAAACCAGAACTTTGTGGGCCGTTCGCTCCAAATTCGTGTGACGCGAATGGCCCACAATGCACTGCGCCATCGCACTGCATTGCCGGCGCTGTGATTGGCCAAGCATGCACTGTGACCCCGCATGCTTGGCCAATCACAGCGCCTGCAGCGAGGAGAGACATAATTGGCCACAGGCAGGATGCCTGTGGCCAATCATAGCTCAGGGGGGTTTAGTACACGCCCCACGCGATAAAAGGCCGCCAGCGCGGCGGCCTTGTGTAGTGTGTTCCGGCGTGCAGGGAAAGAGCTACATAGGCAGGGACAGTGTGTTCTACAGTGTGTTCTTTTCTCAGGCATCTGCAGGAGTTAGTGGGTGTTGTGTGCCTCCAGCGCATTATACACCTGTATCTACTCTTTATTGCTGTTCTCTAAGCTAGATAGGCAGGCAGGGACAGGGTGTTCTTTTCTCAGGCATCTGCAGGAGTTAGTGGGTGTTGTGTGCCTCCAGCGCAGTATACACCTGTATCTACCTGTAGCGGGTATGTACTTTCCCGAGTGTAAATTTGAATTTGGAAGTGACACCAGTGATGTGTGATTCACTCCGGCCCATTGGGTGGCGCTGTCGCCCTGGGTTGGGTTGGATTATCGCTGTGTGCCGTCCTCCTTTTTGTCCTCCCTCGGCAGTGGTATGGTGGGGCGGGGAACCCACCGTGCTTGCTGGGAGAGGGTATAAAGGGGGCCGGCCATCTTGGTCACGGGGTCGAAGTCCCAGGCACCTTCAGCTTGCGGACGGTGGGTCGTGTCGCTCCTCTGGGTGGCCCAGGCCCAGAGGACAGCGGAGTTCGAGTTCCATCCCAGGCACCTTTAGCCTGGGGTGAGGTACTTAGATGGAGGTCCGGAGCTCAGTGCCCAACACTGGGTTCCGCGAGGGAAGGAGATCCTAGGGTACTCAGGGATTGGGTACCCAAATCCGGAAGGCGCAATGGACCGGGGGGAGCTCCTCATTTGAAGACCCGGTGCAGCATATTGCCGGTGACAAGTGAGTCTCTCGTCGGAGACCGCCTGGAAGGAAATCTACCCTCCTGCGGAGACCAGGACACACTTCTAGGAAGGGAAGTGGCAGCTTGCATTGTGTCTGGGCCTGTTCGCATCCACACCTCCTTTTCTGTTCTGTTCTATCAAGGGAGTTCAACTGTTTGTGTTCAGACAAGGAGAATAAAGGAGTGTTGAACTTTAATGGTGTGGAGCTCATTTCTAACGGACATGGTTCGCGGTGACTCTTGGAGGGAGGATCCAGGTGCACAGCACTGACCCGAAGGTAATACAGAACCGTTGCTTATACCACACTAACACCTGTGGTGGAAGCCAGGCGTGGTGTCCCCACTCCCTCCCCTCTAAGGTACCCCTAGACAAGAGAAAGACGAGACAACGAGGGGAGTGAGGTGGGCGCTACACGTGGGGGCTCGGGTCCGGGATAGTGTTTGTGCACCACAGTATTGAACGTATCTGTTGGAAGAGTTAAGCGAACAGGCGGGCTTCATTGGCCGAAGTGCACCCCGGTGCTCAAAGTCGTGGACATGACCCATTGAAGGGAAAGGCCCACGCAGAAGAGCGAGGAGAGGGGGAAACCCAGCCGTGTGAGGGACTACACGTGGGGGTTTCTAGTTGCACTGCACCACCAGACAACCCCACCGCTTAGTTCGTGGGCGTGACTCAGAAAGAAAAGAAGAAAAGCCTGCGAACTAGAGCAAAGGGGAGGAGTCCGATACGTGTGAAGGACTACACGTGGGACGTTGTCGCAAAAACTTTGCAGTGTGCGATGGATCAGCAACAGGTCGCCATGTTTGGACACCTCATGGATTCCAGTTCACCCTTCCACCACGACATTGACTGCTGCTGCTCCAGTAACGGATACAGGGATCCGATTAAAGCCAAGGGGTCGATTCGCCCTGTACTCGTGGATGGACGTTGAGGCCCTGGGTGTGATTTGTCCCGGGTGTTCGGGACTGGTGTGCCAGTTGAAGCCGTTCAGACGCTGTGAGGCCTGTGGGGAGTTCCTGTTCGAAGTGGATCCGGCGGTGGAGAGGCCGAGGACCATTTACCCTGGCCGGGCTTCAGGCAACACCACTCAGAGAGGAGGAATCACTGCTGTGAGAGTCACCCCTGCGCACACTGCAACGACTGCGGAGGAGGTCGTAAAATCTCAACGGGAGAAATCCGAGGATGCTGACTCGGTCACCACTGTCTCGCAGCGTCCACCACCGAAGAGGAAGACCGGCATGGTAGCCCTGACCAGCGGTTGTGGTGGACCGTCCCGCCACTTACGCCCGGCCCGGATGAATCCGTTGACGAGGGTTCCGGACGTCCTGCTTCAAGAGAAGGCCGAGGTAAGCCAGGTGGAGAGATTTGGTGTGTGGGCGGAGGTGTCGGGAAGTCATGGCCCAGCAAGTCCGCGGGAGGTGGTGGTTCCGTTTCTACAACCGGATACATACCCGCGGAGGAGTGTGACACCTCTGACCTGGAGTCGCTCTCGGACATGGGAGATGACGCCACCATAGACGATTTGTTTGCCGGGAAGGGCTGGGACAAAATACCTCTCGCTTCATCTCGGAGAACCAGAGATCCACCCATGTCAACAGGGGAAAGTACACCCCGGGTGGAGGCACCAGCACCTGAAGAGAGGTCCTGTCCCCAGCCTGCTTCTACATCCCCGGTGCCATCAGTACCAAAGGCCGGGGAAAAGAGACTGTTGCTGCGGGCACCTATGCCCAGATCGGATGTGACCAAGGTCCCTCGCCCCCCGGACTCGATAGTTCTGCCTGGTGAAGGGGACAAAGCTACCATGCCTCCTTTGGCGAGATTGCAACGGCTGTTTGGTCAGAAGGTTGCTGCAGATTATGGATGGGAGTATCCATACTTATCGAAGGAGTTGCTGTATGAGGTGGAAGTGTGCCGGGAGCGCTGGTACAATGACTTTGTGTGGACCCACCTTCAGGTTCCCCACGCCCGCAGGTACCTGGCATGCTCTCCAAAGGCCTCTCAACGTTTTAAAGACTGCAAGGCAGAGTGGATGTTGGGACGACACATCCATGCAGATAAAGTGTTGATTCGGCGCAAAGAAGGAGAAGATGTGGAGTATCATCTGGAGACCATGGATCTTCACTTGAAACCACTTGTTCTGCCGCATCCCTGATTTTACTTATAGGAGAGAAAGACTCCGTTTGTTCTTATCATGTTGCTGAACTTTCTGGGGCCCGTTGCTTTTGTGCCCAGAGGAATGAAGAACTGTTCCTGTTGCTCTTCACTTTCCAGCAAGAGATTATTGACTCTGGGGTAGATAGGGCCGGAAGAAAAGAGGAAAGCTCCACGAGTGCAGTTACCGCGGTGCTGTCACCAGATGGCAGTGTTGCGCAACGTTTAAACACTTATCATACACCCACACTGGAGAAAGGGGATTTCTTCTTGAAGAAGTTTCTTTTCTCCCACACGAATATATGTGTCAGGGTTTATGTGTGTTGTTTTTTTTTCCCCTCTGCAGGAGAGCAACCCTTCAAGATCACTGAGAATCGGGTGGTTCTTAGTCAGGATGGGTGGGAAAGGGTGAAATGTGAAATGTGATTCCAAGTCATGTGTCGAAATAGTTGTTTCTTTTTTTTCTTATTTCCCTTTCTTTACAAGGCTCAGACACAATGTTTAGTAGGATAGTTTTCCAAAGTTAAAAAAAGAAAAAAAAATTGTTTGTCGGTTTCTGGATTGGATTATGTCAGCCGTTAAGGGCATGATTTATTCCAGACACTGGGGACCAGTGTCAAAGGACCGAGGGGAGAGTGTAGCGGGTATGTACTTTCCCGGGTGTAAATTTGAATTTGGAAGTGACACCAGTGATGTGTGATTCACTCCGGCCCATTGGGTGTCGCTGTCGCCCTGGGTTGGGTTGGATTATCGCTGTGTGCCGTCCTCCTTTTTGTCCTCCCTCGGCAGCGGTATGGTGGGGCGGGGAACCCACCGTGCTTGCTGGGAGAGGGTATAAAGGGGGCAGCCATCTTGGTCACGGGGTCGAAGTCCCAGGCACCTTCAGCTTGCGGACGGTGGGTCGTGTCGCTCCTCTGGGTGGCCTAGGCCCAGAGGACAGCAGAGTTCGAGTTCCATCCCAGGCACCTTTAGCCTGGGGTGAGGTACTTAGATGGAGGTCCGGAGCTCAGTGCCCAACACTGGGTTCCGCGAGGGAAGGAGATCCTAGGGTACTCAGGGATTGGGTACCCGAATCCGGAAGGCGCAATGGACCGGGGGGAGCTCCTCATTTGAAGACCCGGTGCAGCATATTGCCGGTGACAAGTGAGTCTCTCATCAGAGACCGCCTGGAAGGAAATCTACCCTCGTGTGGAGACCAGGACACACTTCTAGGAAGGGAGGTGGCAGCTTGCATTGTGTCTGGGCCTGTTCGCATCCACACCTCCTTTTCTGTTCTGTTCTATCAAGGGAGTTCAACTGTTTGTGTTCAGACAAGGAGAATAAAGGAGTGTTGAACTTTAATGGTGTGGAGCTCATTTCTAACGGACATGGTTCGCGGTGACTCTTGGAGGGAGGATCCAGGTGCACAGCACTGACCCGAAGGTAATACAGAACCGTTGCTTATACCACACTAACACCTGTGGTGGAAGCCAGGCGTGGTGTCCCCACTCCCTCCCCTCTAAGGTACCCCTAGACAAGAGAAAGACGAGACAACGAGGGGAGTGAGGTGGGCGCTACACGTGGGGGCTCGGGTCCGGGATAGTGTTTGTGCACCACAGTATTGAACGTATCTGTTGGAAGAGTTAAGCGAACAGGCGGGCCTTCATTGGCCGAAGTGCACCCCGGTGCTCAAAGTCGTGGACATGACCCATTGAAGAGAAAGGCCCACGCAGAAAAGCGAGGAGAGGGGGAAACCCAACTGTTTGTGTTCAGACAAGGAGAATAAAGGAGTGTTGAACTTTAATGGTGTGGAGCTCATTTCTAACGGACATGGTTCGCGGTGACTCTTGGAGGGAGGATCCAGGTGCACAGCACTGACCCGAAGGTAATACAGAACCGTTGCTTCTACCACACTAACACCTGTGGTGGAAGCCAGGTGTGGTGTCCCCGCTCCCTCCCCTCTAAGGTACCCCTAGACAAGAGAAAGACGAGACAACGAGGGGAGTGAGGTGGGTGCTACATACCCTTTATTGCTGTTCTCTAAGCTAGATAGGCAGGCAGGGACAGTGTGTTCTTTTCTCAGGCATCTGCAGGAGTTAGTGGGTGTTGTGTGCCTCCAGCGCAGTATACACCTGTATCTACCCTTTATTGCTGTTCTCTAAGCTTGATAGGCAGGGACAGTCTGTTCTTTTCTCAGGCATCTGCAGGAGTTAGTGGGTGTTGTGTGCCCCAGCACAGCACAGTATACACCTGTATCTATCCTTTATTGCTGTTCTCTAAGCTAGATAGGCAGGGACAGTGTGTTCTTTTCTCAGGCATCTGCAGGAGTTAGTGGGTGTTGTGTGCCTCCAGCGCAGTATATACCTGTATCTACCCTTTATTGCTGTTCTCTAAGCTAGATAGGCAGGGACAGTGTGTTCTTTTCTCAGGCATCTGCAGGAGTTAGTGGGTGTTGTGTGCCTCCAGCGCAGTATACACCTGTATCTACCCTTTATTGCTGTTCTCTAAGCTAGATAGGCAGGGACAGTGTGTTATTTTCTCAGGCATCTGCAGGAGTTAGTGGGTGTTGTGTGCCCCAGCACAGTATACACCTGTATCTACCCTTTATTGCTGGTGTTCTCTAATAAAGGCATCTGCAGGAGTTAGTGGGTGTTGTGTGCCCCAGCACAGTATACACCTGTATCTACCCTTTATTACTGTTCTCTAAGCTAGATAGGCAGGGACAGTGTGTTCTTTTCTCAGGCATCTTCAGGAGTTAGTGGGTGTTGTGTCCCTCCAGCACAGCACAGTATACACCTGTATCTACCCGTTATTGCTGGTGTTCTCTAATAAAGGCATCTGCAGGAGTTAGTGGGTGTTGTGTCCCTACAGCACAGCACAGTATACACCTATATCTACCCTTTATTGCTGGTGTTCTCTAATAAAGGCATCTGCAGGAGTTAGTGGGTGTTGTGTCCCTCCAGCACAGCACAGTATACACCTGTATCTACCCTTTATTGCTGGTGTTCTCTAATAAAGGCATCTGCAGGAGTTAGTGGGTGTTGTGTCCCTCCAGCACAGCACAATATACACCTGTATCTACCCTTTATTTCTGGTGTTCTCTAATAAAGGCATCTGCAGGAGTTAGTGAGTGTTGTGTGCCTCCAGCACAACACAGTATACACCTGTATCTACCCTTTATTGCTGGTGTTCTCTAATAAAGGCATCTGCAGGAGTTAGTGGGTGTTGTGTGCCTCCAGCACAATATATACTACTCCAATTCCTGGTTTTCCCATCTCCCTGCAGTCCATTACTATGTCTGGAAGGCCAACAAGAAGAGGCAGACAGTCAGGAGCCAATAAAAGAGGGCAAGCAGGCTCTGTGTCTAGAGACAACAGTGCTGGTCATGGACGCGGTGCATCGTCATCAGCACGTGGCCATGGGACACGCTTGTCCTTATTTTCGGCAGCTGGACGTGTTGAGCTGCATCATGCCGAAGACTTGGTAGAGTGGATGACCAAGCCAGCCCTCATTCTCCTCATCCTCTCTCACCCAGGCTCATAGTACTGACAAAGCAGCTGCCAAAGCGTCCTTTTCCCTCGTATCAATGTCATCATCAGTCACTCCTTCCCTAGACCCACCATGTCCTCCTGAGGAGTCCCCCGAACTGTTTCAGCACAGTGTTGGGTACATGCTCCAGGAGGATGCCCAGCGTTTTGAAGGGTCTGATGATGATACCCAGCTAGAGGAAAGCAGTAGCGTGAGCGCAGAGAGAGAGGGGATGCTTAAGAAGGACAGCAATCTGGTAGTCATGTTCCAGCAGCTGCAGCATACTGCCAGATTGGCTCCAGTGATGAGGAGGGAGGGAATGATGAGGTCACTGACTCCACGTGGGTGCCTGATAGAAGAGAGGAGGAGGAGGATGAGGAGGAGGCACATCTCCAACTAGGCAGGATGCCCTCCGGGGGACCAGTGTAAGGGCAGCACACCGACTGAATCACACCGCAGAGCTCCGCCTGTGCAGGGCGCTGCCTCTGCTCGTTATTCCAAAAGTTCTTTGGTGTGGGCCTTTTTTGAGTCGAGTGCATCAGATCGCACCGCTGCTATTTGCAACATATGTCTCAAGCGTATCCCGCATGGCCAAAACATCAGCCGCTTGGGCACCACATGCTTGACCAGACATATGTTGACCTGCCATGCAGCTCATTGGCAAGCGTACCTTAAAGACCCACACCAAAGAACAAAGCGGACCTCTCCTTGCTCCTCATCAGCTGGGATCTCCAACACCACTATACCTTCAGTCCTCTCTGAAACCTGCACCGAGAGGAATGAAGGTGTAGAATTAGGTGTGTCACAGCCAAGTACTTGCGGGCACTCTGCTAGCAGTACACCGGAGTCCGATTGTAGCAGGCAAATTTCCCTGCCCCAGCTGCTGGACTGTCGAAAGAAGTTCACTCTCAGCCATCCACATGCCCAGCGGTTGAATGCTAGCTTGGCTAAATTGCTAGCACTTCAACTGCTGCCTTTTCAGTTGGTAGACTCGGCCCCCTTCCGTGAGTTTGTGCAATGTGCGGTTCCTCAGTGGCAGGTTCCCAAATGCCACTTTTTCTCATGGAAGGCGATTCCTGCTCTCTACCGGCATGTGGAAGGCAATGTCCATGCCTCACTGGACAGGGCGGTCAGCGGTAGGGTGCATATTACCACTGACTCATGGTCCAGCAGGCATGGACAGGGACAATACCTTTCTTTCACGGCCCATTTGGTCACTCTTTTGGCAGCTGGGAAGGATGCAGGAGAAGGTGCAGTCGTGTTGGAGGTTGTTCCGCCTCCACGCCTCCAAAATGCTACTACTGGTTGTGACACACCTCTCTCCTTCACCCCCTCCTCTTCTTCTTCCTCCATGGTCTCTTCCTGTGCTTTGTCCTCGGAACCAGCGGTGCTCCGTAGGCGTTCAAGGGGCTACGCAAGTACGCAGGCAAAAAGATGCCATGCCATGCTTGCGCTGGTGTGTTTGGGGGACAGGAGCCACACTGGGGCAGAGGTTCTGTCAGCTCTGCAGGGGCAGGCCGAGAGGTGGTTGACGCCATGCCAGCTTAAGCCAGGAATGGTGGTTTGCGACAATGGCACCAACCTCCTCTCCGCCGTCCGACAGGGACAACTGACCCATGTGCCCTGTGTGGCTCACGTCCTTAACCTGGTGGTGCAGCGGTTCTTGGGCAGGTACCCGGGCTTACAGGATGTCCTGAGGCAGGCCAGGAAAGTCTGTGTGCATTTCCGCAGATCATATAATGCCAGTGCTCGGCTGGCTGAGCTGCAAAAGGAGTTGAACCTGCCCAAGAACCGCCTTATATGTGACATGCCCACCAGGTGGAACTCAATGTTGGCCATGCTGCAGCGGCTGCACACGCAGCAGAGAGCCATCAATGAGTATCTGTGCGACTACGGCACCAGGACAGGGTCAGGGGAGCTCTGGTTTTTTTCACCACGCCAGTGGGGCATGATCAGGGATGATGATCTTGTCCACCTGTTGGAGCATATGCTGCATGGAATAATGGACAGGGCACTTGAGGCAGAAGAGAGGCAGGAAGAGGAGGACTTCCTTGCCTCTCAAGGCCCCCTTTACCCAGACAGTGTTCCTTCTGTCCCACCCATCGCACAGGAAGATGACGAGGAGGAGGAGGAGGAGGATTGTGTCAGCATGGAGGTGGAGCCTGGCACTCAGCATCAACAGCAGCAGTCTTTTAGGGATGGTTTACAGTCCCAAGAAACCCGTGGACTTGTACGTGGCTGGGAGGAGGTGGCTGCGGATCATGTCGTCCTTAGTGACCCAGAGGACTCCGGATCGAATGCCTCAGCTAACCTACGCTGCATGGCCTCCCTGATCCTGCAAAGTCTGCGGAAGGATCCTCGTATTCTTCGGATCAAGGAGAGGGATCATTACTGGCTGGCCACTCTCCTTGATCCACGGTACAAGGGTAAGGTTGCGGACCTTATCTTACCGTCGCCGAGGGAGCAGAGGATGAGACATCTCTGGGAGGTCTTGCAGAAAGGTCTGTGCAACGCGTTCCCAGAGACTGGGATGTTACAAACTCCTGGTCCTGGACAACGAGTTGCTGAGGCTTCGGTCAGTCAAAGAAGGAGCGGTGGGGAAGGTGGCCATCTGACCGATGCGTTCAAACAATTTTTTAGTCCGCAGCCCCAAGGTATGATCGGTTCCAGCAACCATCGCCAGCGTCTGATATACATGGTGCAGGAATACCTAGGGGCAAGGTCAGACTTGGACACCTTTCCCACCGAAAATCCTCTGGCTTACTGGGTCTTGAGGATGTATCACTGGCCAGAGCTTGCACAGTATGCAATTGAGCTACTGGCCTGTCCTGCATCCAGCGTTCTTTCGGAACGCACATTCAGTGCTGCTGGAGGCTTTGTCATGGATCACAGGGTGCGCCTGTCCACTGACTCGGTTGATCGACTGACCTTCATAAAGATGAACCAGTCTTGGATCGCCACCAGCTACCAAGCACCTGAAGCTGATATAACAGAATAATTTATTTTCAAATGTCACATCCCTTCAAGACTGCCTATGCTGATGCTGAGTGACTGTCCTGTTATGTTGACTGACTATACTCCTCCTCCTCAATGATCCGATTCCTGATGATAGCTTGAAAGAACATTTTTGTTTCTGGGTGCCGCCACCAGTGGCTAAGGCCCAATTTTTCAGCCCCTGTTTAACAGGGGCGTGTAATTACAATTTTTTATGCAATGCTTTGCAGCAGGGCTCATTCCTGCACTCCAACTAGAGTATCTGGGAGAGGTTGCAGTGTCGTGGCACCAGCACCAGTGCCTAAGGCCCAATTTTTCAGCCCCTGTTTAACAGGGGCGTGTAATCACAATTTTTGATGCAATACTTTGCAACAGGGCTCATTGCTGTGCTCCAAGTACAGTATCTGTGAGGGGTTGCAGTGTTGTGGCACCAGTGCCTAAGGCCCAATTTTTCTGCCCCTGTTCAACAGGGGCATGTAATTACAATTCTTGATCTAATAATTCACAGCAGGGCCCATTCCTGCGCCCACCAAGAGTAACTGTGAGGGCTTACAGTTTTGTGGCAACACCACCACCACTACCACCACCAAAGGCCCAATTTTTCTGCCCCTCTTCAACAGGGGCATGCAATTACAATTCTTGATCTAATAATTAACAGTAGGGCTCATTCATGCACCCACCAAGAGTAACTGGAGGGCTGACAGTGTTGTAGCACCAGCACCACCACCAAAGGCCCAATTTTTCCTACCTCTGTTCAACAATGGCATGTAATTACAATTCCTGATATAATAGTTCACAGCAGGGCGTTCCAGCGCCCACCAAGAGTAACTGTGAGGGCTCACAGTGTTGTGGCAACACCAACATCTAAGGGGCAAATTTCAGCAGAGTATATACGGCAGGCCCCTACTTTCAAACATCCAACTTACAAACGACTCCTACTTGCAAACGGAAGGAGACAACAGGAAGTGAGAGGAAATCTACCCCTAGGAAGGGAAATTCTCTCCTG
Organism: Rana muscosa; assembly: GCA_029206835.1. Classification (NCBI taxonomy): domain Eukaryota; kingdom Metazoa; phylum Chordata; class Amphibia; order Anura; family Ranidae; genus Rana; species Rana muscosa. Next base: position 636,979,203 of record CM055118.1, on the reverse strand, counting down.
TAAGAGTTAATATTGGAAAAAGGTGTCTCCTCTCTACTGATGCTTTATCACCAATCCTTGTTTTAATAAAAAACGCACTTTTCCAAAAACATTTGTCATTGGGACGGAAAGTGAGGTGAAATGTTCTGAACAGGTGCACAGACAGCAAAACAAATGTTACAGGGGTGATAACCCTTCCCTATGTTTTCCAAAAAGCTTAAAAATATATTTTTTGGCTGGAGCTACACTTAAACAATGTACCTGTTCAAAATTAAAAAACAGATTCTACTTAAGAACAAACCTACAGTCCCTGTCTTGTTTGCACCGCCTGTATACTGCTGTTCAGAGTATATAGGGCCTTTTTTATTTTGGGTGCGGGGTTCCCCTTAATATCCATACAAGACCCAAAGGGGCTGGTAATGGGCTGGGGTGGGGGGGGGAGGGTGATGGGATAGCCATGCCATTTTTCTCAAAGATTTTGATCCATATTGCCAGGACAAGACATGACATTAAAGCCGCAAGCAGTTTTAAAAGGCTTTTTTTCCTTTAGAAATGTCATTTTGTGCAGGGACAGTTCTAAACACGGGAAACACATGCCACTTCACAGGTACGATATTTAAAGGAATATTTAACTTTTTTTTTTTCACTTTATGCATTATTAAAATGACTGCTCCCGAAAAAACGTCCGTTTTTAAAACTTCTTTTTGCATTGATACATGTCCCCTGGGGCAGAACCCAGGTCCCCAAACCCTTTTTAGGACAATAACATGCATATTAGCCATTATAATTAGCACTTTAGATTTTGAACGTTCGCGTCCATTGTATTTAATAGGGTTCTAAAGTTCGCGCGAACTTTCGGTCTGGTGCGAACCCGAACCGGGGGGTGTTCGGCTCATCCCTAATCTCCACCTATCCAATGTTCTGTTCCCCCATTTTTGTGTTAATTCTGTGAAGTTGCATATCCTATTTCCCATCATCACATTTTGTAATAGTATTTCATCTTTTTTTGACCATCTGATGAAATATATATGCTCTTTCCCAGGTTTAAAATAACTTGTGTCTAATAAAGAAATTAAAGGTGAATTATATTGCCAGTGATATAGTCCACTCAATTCATCCCATGTCCTAAAAGTATGTTTAGTTAATGGATTTGTGTTTTTTGCCAGTTCACGATACTGTCGTGGGATCCACACCCTCTCCCCTAAATCTACTTTACTTTGTGCCTTTTCAATTTCCACCTACTTTTTCCCTCCTTATTATGTATCCAACCTGTTATCCGTGAAATGGTGATTGCCTGATAATACTTCTTAAAGTCTGGTGCTGCTAACTCCCTTAGCTTTTTCCCCTTTAACAATGTTGCATAGGAAATTCTAGAATGCTTGTTTTTCCAAATGTATCTCAAAGCTAAAGTGCTTAATTTCACAAAAAATTCATGCGGGACTCTTATTGGGATCATTTGGAATATGTATGTTAATTTAGGCAAGATAATAATTTTTAAGGCATTTATCCTCCCTAACCAGGACAGGGGTTTGTATCTTAGATAGTTAAGTTGGTCTTTTACCTTATTTAGTATGGGAATATAGTTTGCCGCATATAGGGACTCCCATGACGCTGTTAGCTTTACCCCCAAATATCCTAGTTACTCTTTACACCAGGCAAAGGGGAAAGCAGGCTGAATTGCCAGCTGCTTCTTTTTTGCCATGGTTATATTTAAGATCTCAGATTTTGATATATTGATTTTAAAATTTGACATTTTCCCATATCTACTTAAGTCCTTTAGTATGTTAGGTATTGTTGTCCTAGGATTGGAGATAAAGAATAACACGTAATATGCGCATGCAGCCACCTTGTACTCCCTGTCCCCAGCTCTCACTCCTTGTATGTCCTCATTTTTCCGGATTGCAGCCAGTAATGGTTCCAATGCTAATACAAACAACATTGGTGACAGGGGGCAGCCCTGCCTTGTACCATTAAATAGTTCCAGGGAAGGGGATAAAGTTCCATTTATCCTAATTTTATCTGTTGGATGAAAATAAAACGCAGATATCCATCGCATCATCTTTTCTCCAATTCCCAGAAATCTCAGTGTTCCTAGCATGAAGCCCCAGTCTACTCTGTCGAAGGCCTTTTCGGCATCTACCGACAGAAGTACGACTGGGGCCCACTCTCTCTTGCCTCATGTATTAAAAACAGAGACTTGAGGGAGTTATCTTTCCCCTCCCTCCCTGATACAAACCCGACCTGGTCACTATGAATCCATTGTGGTAATAATGGCTTTAGTCTTCCTGCAATTATTTTTGAGAAAATCTTTATGTTGATATTTAGTAGTGATATCGGTCTGTAGCTTTCCGGTGCTATTGGGTCCTTACCTTCCTTCAAAATTAGAGTTATGTAAGCCACCAGTGCCTCTTCTTGTGGATTCTCACCTTCTGCTAGTGCATTAAAGTATTTGCATAATTTAGGGACCAGTCATTTTTGAAACCTTTTGTAGTACATGATTGAGTACCCGTCAGGGCCAGGGCTCCTCCCTGTGGCCATATCTTTAATTGCTTTAGATACTTCTTCCTGTGTGATTGGAATTTCCAGAATCTCCAAGTCCTCTTTAGGCATCACTGGAAGATCCAGGCCCTGCAGGTACTCTTGAACTTCTTCCTTACCCCCCGTCTTATCTTCTTTTTGTCTAACATTGTACAACTGGCTATAATACCCATGAAAGACCTTTGCTATTTCGGGGAATGAGTGCATTATTTCTCCTTTATTATTTTAAATTTTAGCTATAAAAGATGTGTTTTTTTTCTCCCTTTCTACCCTTGATAACCATTTCCCTGATTTATTACCCCACTGATGAGTCTCTTTGTCCACTATATGGAAGGCTCGTTTTTTCTCCTGCTCTAATAATGTCCCCAGTTCTTCTTTTTTATTTGTCAACTCTAGCTTTTCTGGGATACCCTTCAGTCTCGTCTGTTGCTCTAGCTCATTTATCTCTCTATGTAGGTTGTTGATCTTTTTTCCTTTTTCCTTTCTTTCCATGCTCCTATACTTATTAACACCCCCCTTATGTATCCTTTATGAGCTTCCCACAAAGTACCCCTTGAAATATTAGGTGTATCGTTAATGAAAAAGAATTCCTCCAGCTCCTGCTCTATCCTCTTGTTCACCTCAAGATCTTGAATCAGGGAATCATTCAGTTTCCATCCCCTCCCCCCGGGGGGCCCTGAGGTTATTTCTAATTGCACTACTACTGGAGCATGATCAGAAAGGGAGATTGATTTTATCACCGTATCTTTGAAGGAAGGTAACCACTGATGTTCTAGTAATACATAATCCATCCTTGAGAATGACCCGTGTACTGATGAAAAAAATGTGTAGTCTTGAACTCCTGGATGACCGATCCTCCAGGCATCCACTAGTTGATACTCTGATAGCAGCTTCTTTAATTTATTCTGTCTCTGGGCTGATAAATGAGAATGACCTCCCGTAGTGTCTACCCGTGGGTCCATACACATGTTAAGATCTCCTGCGACTAAAGCCCTGTACACACGATCGGTTTGACTGATGAAAACTGTCCGATGGATGGTTTTCATCAGACCAACCGATCGTGCATGGGACCCATCGGTCTTTTTTCCATCGGTTTTAAAAAAATAGAACATGTTTTAAATTTTTCCAATGGATAAAAAACCGATCGAAAACTCCGATCGTCTATGGGCAAGTCCATCGGATCAAAAACCAATGCATGCTCAGAATCAAGTCGACGCATGCTCAGAAGCATTAAACTTCATTTTCTCGGCTCATCGGAGTGTTTTACGTCACCGCGTTTGGAACGGTCGGTTTTTTGACTGATGGTGTGTGGGCAAGACTGATGAAAAACAGTTTCATCGGATTTCCGATGGACAAATCCATCCGACGAAAATCCATAGGTTATCCGATCGTGTGTACAGGGCTTTACAGTTTCCCCTCTTTAAATTCTGCTAGTTTTTTCAATGTTTTCCTCAAAAACCTGGGGGTCCCTATTTGGAGAGTAAATGTTTGCTATAGTGCAATCTACATTGAACAGTTTCCCTTTAATAAAAAGGAATCTTCCTTCTGGGTAAGCCAACTGCTTCTTTACCACAAACACCATGTTTCTATCAAATCCTATAGCCACCCCAAGAGAAAGATTTGAGGTTGAGTCCCCATAGTACCATGTAGGAAAAAAACGAGAGGACAGCCTGCTCCCTGAGGAATGTGTGATATGTATTTCCTGGAGGCAAGCTACATTTACCCAATAGCATTGTAATTCCTTTTTTACCGCAAACCTTTTCCCTGAGGAATTTAAACCTTAAACCTTTAACATTATATGATACTAAATTCAATGTAGTCATAAATCATGTTGGGAGTGGCGGCACCCTTTCTCCTTCCCTCTCCCTGCCCGGGGACTCCGCGGTCCCCGCCGGGGGAGGGACAAAAGAGGAGGAAGGGAGGGGCCAGGAGAGAGAGGATCCAACCAGACACACAAAAAACAAAAGGGAAACCCCCCCCACCTTTATCACCTTCCCCAACCCTACCACCCTTCTCCCTTTCCCCCACCCTCCCCCCTGCATAGCCTCCCCCCCTTCTTACTGGAGGGTGAACAAATTCCATATTTGTTCCTTGCATGAGTCTGACGGCATCTATATAGATGTCATTCAAGTCTCCCGCATCCTTAGGGGTGTTACCTCCCAAGCCACCAACCCCTCTGCCAGTCCCCCCCACCCTCCTCCTGTCCCCCCCCCTTTCTGCTCTGATTTACAATTTAGTTCCTGCTGCAAGTCCAGGGGGTATTCAACGCTACATATCAGCGGAAACAAGCATGACGGAGACTGGACATAGCAGCCCCAGGCAGGCAACTACAACACTTGCAGGGGCCGCTAAACCCAAATTGACAGAGGAAGAAACTAAAGCGGGGAAGGCCAATGATACATCTATAGCACGGATAAGAAATGGGCGGAATAACCCCCAAGGAAGTGGCAAGATACAAAATGGGTAGTATAGAAGTACACTCCAAGGAGTGTGTTTGACCTCAGGTGGGACTTTAATTTTGGGTGACTTGTTAAACCTAGTAAGAGAGTATGAAGACCAAAAGGTTCTTTATAAAATGGTTTTTATTGAAAAAACTAGGACACCAACCCTTATTTTTCTCTTGCAATTAGGGTAGCAAATACCCATATCCTCGCCCGGTGTTCTAGACGTTAGGATTTCTTAACAGTTAATATATATATCTATACATTTTTCTCTCCCTTTTGGGAAAGGGCTGCATTTCATAACCACATCGAGGATGACTAATTACACATGAAGCAATTGGGAAGGTGCCATGTCTGGTGTCTACCATAATTTTACCCTTAAAGAGCGAAAAGACACCGAATTAGTATCTATTTTTGTTTCTTTAAAAAAACTTTTAGAAAATAAATCACTTAATCATTGGCACATACATTTTTTCGAGTTTTACCTAAAAAACAAAATTAATCCTTATGGACTCAGAGTCCAAATTTTTCCGACCAAGGAAAATACTGACCCCTCCTTTAAAGAGGCATGGGAATCTAACTTATTGAGATGATCAACTGGCATGATGTCCCTCTTAATAGAGGAATATCAGAGGACGATCCAGGGCATAGATAGGGAATTGGAACTACTTTAGGTACAATTGACAACTTTCCATAATCATGACTCTTTCAAACAACTGGATGAGGATCTAAATGAACATCTCAAACAGTTCAATAGGGACATCCTGGTCAAAAAAGAGAAGAAACTCCTCAAAGATCAGGGTGCCTTTGCTGAACATAAGGCCTACAATTGGAAAAACCCACAGCATAGATCCAAACACTATGTTAAACCTAGGTCCCAGAACCATGATCAGGGTCTTTCGGACGCCTCCTCGGCCTCCTCGGTCTCATCTAGGAGACCGACAAGGATGAAGAGACCAGCCAAAACTAAATGTAGATCTAACGAGAGTGAGGGTTCAAGTGAGAAATTAACCAAAAAACATATAATTGAGGCACGAGGTCCCCACGATAAACAGGCTGGCCCACGTGGAGCACGTGAAAATTCCACATCCAACATCAATCCAGGAGGAACCTCCTCAAGTCAAGATGTGAACTCATTACTTTTTCCTAGAACGATGCCAGCCAGCGGTTCCCTGATCCCCGTGAATGCTGGACAGAACACAGGCCCTATCCAAGGAACCCAGAACAACGAATCCTCATGAATTCAAGATGGGGTAAGCTCAAAATTTGGTCATAATCTATCTAATCAACAGACAATGGCTGACTTAAATGTTATAAATTTATCTTTGTATGTTTTATCTGAGTGCGAGTTGCAAGTACTGTCCAAGGGTCTTAGCTTTTGTCCCAATCAGGACTTTAACAAATTTGACGCAATTAAAGATCTCCAGCTATTTGCACGCAAATTAATTTTGAAACAAATGTATTCCAAGGAAGTTCCCCTTCAACCACAATTTGAATCCCTGGAATTGAAAGCACTAGATGCCCTAGTCAGCCTTTTGGAGGAAAATGAGACCCCTGACCTCATTGATCAAATAGACCTTGACAAATTGCTTGGTCGGTTTGATCAAACTGAGCTTCCCCCCCCAGCGACTTTTTGAAAGAAATCAGATACATTTCCAGCACTAAAAAATAACTCAAATGTGCTGGCTTTCGTCAAGTTGGTGGGGAGTGATATCTGTAAACTCAAAGGATCACATCCTAAAGAAGATAATCTGTCAAAATCAGAAAGACAAGCCTTGAAAGCACTGAGAGATAACTCCAACATTACAATCAAGCCCTCCGACAAGGGGGGCAATATTGTAATTATGGACAATACATCTTATCTTGATATGTGTGAAAAAATCGTATCTAACAGCTCATGGTATGGGAAGATTAGTAGAAATAAAATCGATCGGTTCAATCAGGAATTCTATGTCCTGATTGATGCAGCCCACAGACAGAGCATTCTAAAACAAACTGAGTGGGAATTTATTAGAACCAAAGCACCTAGAATCCCCACATTTTACTCGCTCCCGAAAGTACATAAAAGACTCTACAAGCCTACAGGTAGACCTATAGTGTCTGGGAATGGGTGTCTCACTGAAAACCTCAGCATCTATGTGGATGCTCACCCACGTCCATTTGTAACAGAGATACCCAGCTACATCAAGGATACTCTTCATCTTCTGCAAATTCTTGATGGACTATCCATTCCCTAGGCGTCGGTCCTGGTGGCCATCAACGTTGAGACATTGTATAGTTCCATCCCTCACGACAAAGGACTGATGTGTGTAAGACATACACTGTTTCAAAACAGTCATTTTGAACGCAGGACCAATGAGTTTGTACTCAGTGCATTAGACTTTATCTTGCACCACAATCATTTTATGTTCAACGGGTCCCACTACCTCCAGGTACAGGGTGTGGCGATGGGGACTTCATTTGCCACATAGTACGCTAACCTGTACCTGGGGGAGGGGGAACGAATGATTGAACAATCCGAGGACCTGGCCCAGTTCATGTGCCATATCAATCACTGGTATAGGTACATCGACGATGTTCTACTGATATGGGATGGACCAATAGATCTATTAGACCATTTCTTGACTTGTCTCAATCGAAATGACTTTAATCTCAGATTTACCATGACCTGGAATGAATCTTTTATTCACTTTTTGGATATAACCATCCATAAGGACTTTATGGGCCACCTAAGCAGCAGCCTTTATAGGAAAGAAACGGCTGGTAACTCCATTCTGCATGCAAGCAGTTTCCATCCCAAAAAGCAGTTTCCATCCCTTACAGCCAGTATCTTCGAATACGTAGAAATTGTACAGAAGATGCCTCATTCAAAAAGGAAGCAGATCTTTTGAAAGCCAGACTATCCCTACGAGGATACTCAAATAAGATCCTAAAAAGGGCCTACCAGAGAGCTATTGCAAGAACACGCAATGACACCCTCTATAATCCAGCATCTAAATCCAAGAAGGTAAATCCAATCTCTATCATCACAAAATTTTCCAATCAACAAAAAGCTATGGAGAAAATTACTCAGAGATATTGGCACGTCCTGACGATGGACCCTCTCATTGGTCCGTATGTGACACACAATCCCTCCTTTACCTTTAAAAGGGCTAATTCCCTTCGAGACATGCTGGTCTCAAGTGAATTTAAATCAGCAGGCAAACAATGCCCGTGCAAATATAGAGGGACCTTCACATGTGGAGGGTGCAAATATTGTAGGTTCATGAATACGTCTCGCAATATAACTCTACCAAATGGGGAGTGTTACAGTCCCAAACATTACGCAAATTGCCAAACAACATTTGTCGTCTATCTTCTGTTGTGTGAGTGTTCCTGTTTCTATATAGGAAAGACCATACAACAGTTTTGGCAAAGGGCTTACCGGCATATTCTGTCCATGAAGGCTTGCAATCCAGATCTGCCTCTGGGCAGACATGTGACAGATTTTCACAATGGCCTCCCTCCAAAAATCTCCTTCATTATCTTGGACAGAGTACACCCGGGTGCAGGAGGAGGAGATACAAATAAGCGGCTACTCCAATCCAAACAGAGGTGGATTTTCCTCCAGAACGCCACCAAGCCTCCTAGCTGAAATGGCAGTATATCATACAGACCATTCTTGGAGGGCTTCTCGTCTGGAGGCTCCGAATGGGATCCCCCAGAGTGAAGATTAAACCAGGTGCTCAATCTGTACGGACAGAATTGCTTATCCGATTACCCAATTGTGTAACTGACTGTCTATTTTCCTCTTGTTGGCTAATATCTGACATAAGTTTTCTCTCTCATGATTTTTTCTGCTCTCTTTCTCTGTTCCATATTGGAAGGTTGAACAATGCTCTGTATGATTTCCCCCCCCCTCCCTTCTCTTTTTTGCCCCTAAGGGGCTTGATATTGATAAGATTAGGGGTTACCAGCGTCCATCTCTCCCCTTATAGGATTTTTTATGTATATTTTTTTTATGCATTCTTTATACATATTTGTCTACTTTCCATAGCTTAGCATATGGACTAATGTATGCTCAATATAGAAGATCTCACATTGTGCTTGTTTGTCCAACCATGATTGTTATTATGCTTCCTGTGTTATTTTTTGCTCTTTTTATGGCTGTCTCCCTCCCCCTTTCTCTGTCTCTTTCTTTCATCATTTTCATTCTTTATTTATTTCAATTTTATTTTCATATTTTTATTTAGATTTATTCATCAACTTGCTTATTTTATATTTAGTTTCATTCCATTTCTTCTACGTATCTCTTTACACCACCCAACCTTAGTCTTCATTCTCCATTGCTATCCCATTCGTATTGTTTTCACATAGAGAGTAAACACGCTACTCCCCTTTCCCATTAGCATGCCAGATCTTCTGGCTTTACACATCTCGCCTCTCTAGGACACTCCGCGGCAGGGACGGCGCTTGACCCTTCCCTCTTTTTCCTTCTTGCTGGCTCACTCGGCGCAGGTAGGGCCATTTTGTGTGGAGCACCACACATCCGGCCTGTTTCCGGTCCCACAGCGTCATCACGGTTGCCTTGGTGACGCTTCGGGCCTTTCCTGACGCGGGTTGGAACCCCCCACGTTGCCACCTCTCATTGGTGCGCCAGCGTAGGCATTCCCCTGTGTTAAGGCGGGCGGCTCGGTTACCACAACAACCGGCCGGGGGGATGGCCTTGCGCGCCTCCGTATTTGGGGGGCGTATGAGGAAGGTCAGCCCCTATGCCCCCTCCCCCTCTCAGCTGCTTCACATTTTGAATCAGCTGTGCAGCCTATTTGAGAGACTCCCTTGCCAGTTATAACACTGGACATCAGGAAGCCACACTCCTATCTAGTAGAGGATACAGCTAGGTAAGCCCCTTTCCATATCTCTTCTTAGCAATTGAGCCGGCAGATCCTCTTAGCTGAGGATCGGGCCGGATACCTGCACCGGAAATGTGCTTCATATGACTTTCTTTGCAATCTCACACTTGTAATTATAGGACGTGGATGCCGTATCTGGCTCTTTGCTTGATTTACAAGGTGCCCTGAGTCCATGCTCCTTTCCCTACTGGGGGTCCACATATGACTACTCTACCCAGGTAAGTCCCCTTAGTCCCTAATACAGGTGCAGGAACTCTTTCCCCTTGATTATTTTATCCGATATTTTTAAAGCTTAGTTAATCAGGATAAATTTTTTGTCCAATTGAATTTTCTAGGGCTCTGGTTTGTAGGAATCCACAAATCCTACATTATTGGTCCTTTCCTGGTCACTATTTGAGTGCGGATTTAGAAAGATCTCTCTTTCTGATTTAAGGTAGGTTACCCACACCTTTAGACACATTTTTAACCCCATCTTGACATGCTTTTGGTGTTGTTGAGTTTTCAACCCATTCGAGATACATGCCTATTAAGTTACTATCTTTCTATGTGTGTCAGGCATCTACCTCACGGGAGAGGACTCCTGCTTCTTACCTCTCTGCATTTCTCTTGCAGAATTGTTACCAGCGGGGTGCAGGCCTTTCTTCTTTATTACGCCCTCTGTGAGTCAGTACTGATCGGATCTACCATCATTGTGGCCGGGTGTCAATTGCCGTTTCTCTTCCTCCCCCTTCCGCGGACTCACCCACGAGGCGAAGATATAGCCCTGCATTTCTCCCCTTTGAGTCGGGCTGGTACACATGCATTTCCCTTTTAATGAAACGGTTTTCCTTTTCTGTTGTTATAACTCACGCATGCACATGCATTTATGGTGAGTATCATTTATATGATTGCATGATTTATTTACCTTTGGTATTTACCCATTTATTCATGCATGACTCATATGGAGTATGGGACCCGTTTTCACTCTCTCCTTTATATATTTTTTCCCTTTTTTTTTTTTCCTTTCCTCCCCTCCCCCTTCCCTCTTTTCTCTTTTCTTTCTTTTTCTTTTTTCTTGTTTCTACAGATACCAGTACTTTTGCAATACAGAATCCCTCCCCTGAAGAAGAGGTTCTACTCAAATCTATAGCCTCGAAACGTTGGGTCCGTGTCTCACTCTGAGACAGACTGGGGTCCTGTTTTTTGCAATTTTTGTATTAACAGTTAATTATATAATGTGTTGTATTTGCGCTCCCTTACCTTTGCCCCGTGTTTAGTCACTCTCGATGTGTAAAACTCCTATTTTGGAAATAGCAGCCCTTTATACTTAGAGACAATTTTCTTTTTTCAATAAAAAACATTTTATAAAGAACCTTTTGGTCTTCATACTCTCTTACTAGGTTTAACAAGTCACCCAAAATTAAAGTCCCACCTGAGGTTAAACACACTCCTTGGAGTGTACTTCTATACTAGCTATATCAGGGATGTGGGTGTACTGACCTTTATCCATACACTAGGACACCAACCCTTCTTTTTTTCAGACACAAAATGGGGACCAGAAAAAGAAAGGAGGGGGGCCCCAGAGCCCGAAGAGGACCTAAGATCAGGAGCAGCTCAAGCGAGCTTAGCGCAAATCAAAGAGATGCTTAAGGAGGCGCTGACTAAAATGGAAACATCACTGAAAGCAGACATAGCGTCAGTAAGAACAGATATTGGACAGGTATTGGGACGAGTAGAGGAAATAGGGGAGAGAATGGAGAAATACGATCAAAGACTGGAGGAAATAAATGTACAAATGGAATCTCTGCAAAAAACAAATAGATGGCTTCTATACAAAATGGAAGACCAGGAAAATAGAAGCCGAAGGATAAACTTAAGGATAAGAGGCATATCAGAGAAACACAAAAATGATGATCTACTCAAGGTGATGCAGGAATTGTTTAACCCCATGTTGGGGAGAAAGATAAAAGAGGATCTAAAAATGGATAGAGTTCATAGGATTATAAGATACCAAGCCCAAGCAGACAATAATACTAGAGACGTAATAGTAAGGTTCCATTATTATGAAGAAAAATCGAAAATTATGGAAAGTATCTGGAAACTGACAGGAATCACACATGAGAGAACTGAATTGCAAGTTTTTTCAGATCTATCGGCAGAGACTCTGGCAAGAAGAAGAGTCCTCAAACCCTTAACAGAACAGTACCTCCACTCTAACCACTTCCACCCTTGATGTATGGGATGCTTTACATAGGAAGTTCTCGTGGTCATATGCTTCTCCTCTGTTACCGCTTCTTGACCACGATTATTTCTTACCTGGTCTATTAGACCCTGGATACAGGACGTGGTCGCCAGAAGGACCCCTCCTACTACATCATGTTCTCCGAGCAAATGCTCTCAAGCCTCTTAAGGAAATTCTCGGCCCCAAGCCAATTATGTTTCTTGACAAATGGAGATATAACCAATTGCAAGGTTTCCTCAGAACTCTGCCTCAGCCGCTCAGAGGGATACAGGATTTAAACAGTATTGAGGACGTTTTTAATCCAAAGGATCCACCTGAACATTGCATCTTGGTATTCTACAAATCACTCATCAAGCTCCAAGGAGATACTTATCCTCCCTTCCTCGCTAAGTGGGAGGCAGACCTGGAATCCTGCCTTTCAGACAGCCAAAAAGATAAAGTCCTACAGCTGACTCACATCTCTTCAATTGCATCAAAGATGGCTGAGGTCAATTACAAACTGCTAACCAGATGGCACTATACCCCATCAAAGCTTCATCAGATGTCCCCCGCCAATTCCCCGTTGTGTTGGAGGAATTGTGGGAACAGAGCAACCCACGCTCACATATGGTGGTCGTGCCCACTCATTCGCCCCTTCTGGTTTAGCATTATCCAAATCATTCAACAAATATCCAATATTAATCTCCCTGTTGATGCATGGACCATTCTCTTCCATGCTACCAAGGAACCTGTCGGAAAATACAAATGCTCTTTAGTCCCACACCTGCTCAACACGGCTAAAGCACTTATACCTACCCTTTGGGGTCAGACTGAGACTCCATCCGTGAAAAAGTGGTTTCAACAAATCTCAGAGGTCCATCTCATGGAAGATATCACTCATCATAACAAGGACACTTTTCAACGACACACCCTAACTTGGACTCCGTGGATGGAGTTCAAGGACACCACAACCTATAGGGAGATACTTGTACAATCCCACTGAGACCCAGTCCACATCTATTTAATAAGTCATCTATATCTTCAGGTTGATCCCTTGTGGTTATTGTTTGGCTCATCCCTCAAGAGACTAAAATGTACTGTGACATATATTCTACTGGACACCATGCATGCCGGCCTTCCCCCCCTTTCCCTCTTTACTCCCCTACCTCTTTTTCTTTCTCCTTTCAGAGAGAGTGAGGGATGGGGATTAGATCTGTTCTTCTCGGTCCCCCCCCTTTTTTTTTTCTCTCTCTCTTTATACATACACCAAGAGAGGGATCTTAATGAACTTAGGATAAATTATCCACGATGGGCACTAGCACCAGAGTTTACCAATTATGCGATAAGAGACACATACAGTAAAATTAACACATAGAGGGGATGGGGATTCCCCCCTTTTTTTTTACACCTAGGTGAGGCCACTTTCCCTTTCACTTTTCTCTCTACATGCATGTTTTGTCCCTCCACCAATACAGCCACTCACAAACCCATCCCCCAGTTCTCTATACAGTTCACTTTTATATTTTAACACTTGTTTTTCAGTTTGCAGCAGCTTCCTTGAAATCACTTTTTGTCACCCCTCATCATGCACTTTCATCTTAAAGGGCACCAACACTAGAGTGTCTTTTTCTCTCTCTCCCCCATCTCTCTCTCCCTACTTTTTCTTCCTCCTCTGTGCACTTCTCTCCCTCCTTCCCGCCCAGCCCTGACTCCCCTAGTCACTGGTATACGGATTGTGGGGTTTCATGGTTGGGCTTTTTATATGGGAGTGTAGACCATCGATTATTATTAATATCATTATTACTCTTTTTTATTTTTCTGTAATGGGATATATTGAGACTGTATATGTGTTTATTGTAATGCGTGTTATATGTTGTTGGAAAATTAATAAAAAAAGATAATAAAAAAAAACAAAAAAAAAAACAGAACAGATGCGGACTATGAACGTGCCTTACCAGTGGGGTTTCCCAGCATGTCTGAAGGGAAAAAAATATGGTCACAGCGCAGTACTAAGATTCCCTGAAGATCTTCAAGACTTTTGCAGCAAGCTGGACCTCCAGCCACCGGCTTTGCCAGGTTGGGAGGAGAAAAATGGAATAACATTACCCCGAAGCAATATGAAGTGGACTTATATAGTCGAGGGGATACGGGAGCAGGGAGGAGGGGGGGGGCAGAGTAGGCTCAATGTAGCCCCTTGGAGAAAAACGCCAATACAGTGCAATAATGGCAGCACTTAGAAGAGCAGGAGAAAAAAAAAGTAGCATCCACTCCTGTTGGAGTGAGTTAAGCTTCAAGTAACACATTGAGAAATGTGATCCACTTTTGTACCTACTGGATTTGTGTGAGAACACCTCTTAGATTAACTAGATGGAAATTAGATAGAATTAAAATAATTACCGTATTTATCGGCGTATAACACGCGGCGGCGTATAACACACACCCCAAGTTTAGGAGGGAATTTTAAGGAAAAAAACTTTTAGGAGGAAGGCGACGGAGAAGACCGGGCCCCCGCTAGCAAAAGAGCTGGAAGAAGATAGCAGAGGACCGGCAGAAGGAAGAAAGAAACCGAGAGCACGGAGACCCCCGAAGTCGGAAGAAGACCCCCGGAGCTGTGCAATAAATTGCTTTAAAAAGCTGTGTGTTTTTTTATTGCCATTTTTTTCCACCAGGTGAATGGGTAGGGGTACGATGTACCCCATACTCTTCACATAGGGTGGGGGGCCAGGATCTGGGGGCCCCCTTATTAAAGGGGGGCTCCCAGATTCCAATAAGCCCCCCGCCCACAGACCCCGACAACCAACGGCCAGGGTTGTCAGGAAGAGGCCCTGTCCTCATCAACATGGGGCAGGGTGCTTTGGGGTGGGGGGGCTGCAGGTCGCCCCCCTGCCCCAAAGCACCAAACCCCCCATGTTGAGGGCATGCGGCCTGGTACGGTTCAGGAGGGAAGGGGGGCGCTCTCTGGTACCCCCCTCTTCCCCTGCGGCCTGCCAGGTTGCGTGCTCGGATAAGGGTCTGGTTTGGATTTTGGGGGAACCCCCACGCCGTGTTTTCGGCATAGGGGTTCCCCTTAAAATCCATACCAGACCCAAGGGCCTGGTATGCTCCTGGAGGGGGAACCCATGCCGGCTTTTTATTTAAAATTTGGCGTGGAGTTCCCGCTCAGGATTTATACCAAACACAGTGCCTGGTATTGGCGGGGATTCAAGTCGGATCCCGTTCATTGAAAGTCGGACGTATATCAGCTTCATGTCGCAGGGCAAAGTCGGATCCAAAGTAGGACGGCTGTCGTGTCGCACAAGTGTGAACCCAGCCTCAATGCTGTGTGAGGGGGTTAGCTCGGCAGCGGGTGTGTGTGACCCCCGGGATGGGCTCCCCAGACAAAAACAGGCCCAGCAAACGGAGGTTGTGGTTTTCAAAATCAAAAAGGTGCGGTTTATTTTCTATTTACAGTGACAAAACACAGCAAAGCAAAAGAAACATAAATAAAATAAATCCTGGTCAACTTGACCTCTGACTAAACATACAGGTTTCCTAACTAACAACTGGGATCAGCCTAGTGCTGTCCTAGTCCCTAAGTCCCTGGTTTTAAATGTCCAAGCAAATAGCCACACAGGCTTTGTCTCACCGCACAGGGGTTCACTCTCCCTAGACAGTCCACACAGGTCTGGTTCCAGGCATGAGCTAACACCTAATGAATCTGGGAGTTCTTATAGAGGCCTAAATGAGCTGACAAGATTCAGCTGGCCTCATCAACTCCCTGTCTGTACGACGCCCCACAATCTCCCTAGAGGTATGAGTCATCCATGAGCCCACTAGCCTTATACAACTCTCCACCTAGTTGTATAAGTCGGCGTAAAGCCTGAATCTGGGCGAAATATATCTACCCCCCTGGATGCAACCAGGTGACTTTACCTTCCTGCTGTCACATACCCCCCCCTCTTGTTTTAACCTCGGGGTTGGAACACCAGCAATCAGGCATTCATGTACTCGAGACAAAGCATCCACATTCCCCATTTGAACGCCAGGGCGATGCTTTACTGTGAAGTTGAATTCCTGGAGGGCCAGGAACCACCTATTCACTCTTCTATTTGTTTCCTTGTTTTGAGCCATCCACTTTAACGGAGCGTGATCCGTAACCATGTCAAAGTGCCTACCTAGCAGGTAGTACCGAAGGGAATCTAGAGCCCACTTCACCGCTAAACACTCCTTTTCAACGGTGGCGTAATTTACCTCATGGGACTTCAACTTCCTGCTGAGGTAAATGACTGGGTGCTCTTCCCCGTTCCAGACCTGGGACAATACTGCTCCTAACCCCACATCTGACGCATCACTTTGTACGACAAAGTCTTTAGAGAAGTCGGGTGAGTACAACACTGGCTGGCTACATAAGGCTTGTTTCAAGAATTGGAATGCTGCCTCAGCCTCGGGGGTCCATTTAATCATGACCGACCCTTTCCCCTTCGTCAGGTTGGTTAGGGGCACAGCCTTAGAAGCAAAGTGGGGAATGAATCGCCGATAATACCCAGCGATTCCCAGAAAGGCTCGTACCTGCTTCTTGCTGTTGGGACGTGGCCAACTCTGGATGGCCTCGACTTTGTTGAGTTGGGGTTTTATTACTCCCCTCCCAATGGTGTACCCAAGATATTTGGCCTCCTCCTGCCCAATGGTACACTTCTTGGGGTTAGCCGTAAACCCCGCTTCCCGAACAGAGTCCAGGACTGCTTGCACTTTTGGCAGATGTGAGGCCCAATCTGTGCTATGGACAATTACGTCATCCAGGTAAGCCGCAGCATACTTCCGATGGGGCCTCAGCATCTGGTCCATTTTCCGCTGGAATGTGGCCGGCGCATTCTGTAACCCGAACGGCATTCTTTTATATTGGAACGCCCCGTCTGGGGTTACAAATGCGGTTTTCTCTTTGGCCGACTTGGCCAGGGGGATTTGCCAATACCCTTTTGTGAGGTCAAGAGTCGTCATGTATCGGGCTGTTCCCAGCCGGTCGATCAACTCATCTATACGTGGCATGGGGTAGGTGTCAAATTTTGTAACTTTGTTCAACTGACGAAAATCGTTACAAAATCGCCAGCTCCCATCCGGTTTAGGCACCAACACAATGGGACTAGACCAATCACTTTGGGACTCCTCTATCACCCCTAAGTTCAGCATTTTCTGTACTTCCTCCCGTATTGCCTCCCGTCGGGCCTCTGGGATCCGATAGGGTTTTAACTTCACCCTTTCACCGGGCGGGGTAATGATGTCATGCTCTACCCCAGATGTTTGTCCCGGCAGCTCAGAGAATACCTCCTTGTTGCGAAGCACAAACTCCTTAACCTCCTGTTGTTGGGGTTGTGACAAGGTGGCTGCTATTCCAACCTCAGGAATCACGCAACCAGTTTGAGCTGGTGACCAAGTGTCTGCGACTAGGGACTCTCTATCCCTCCAGGCTTTCAACAGATTAACGTGATAGATCTGTTCGGGCTTTCGCCTTCCTGGTTGTCTGACCTTGTAATTCACTTCGCTCACTTTTTCCATTATCTCATAGGGGCCTTGCCATTTGGCAAGGAATTTACTTTCAACCGTAGGGACAAGTACCAGTATCCTATCCCCCGGGGAAAAGGTACGGGTCTTGGCTCCACGGTTGTACACTCTCTGCTGTGCTAACTGCGCTTGGGCCAAATGTTCCTTCACGATGGGCATTACCTGTGCAATTCGGTCTTGCATCAGGGCGACATGCTCAATCACACTCCTGTGGGGAGAACTCTCACTTTCCCAAGTTTCCTTGGCAATATCCAACAGCCCTCTTGGGTGTCTCCCATACAGTAACTCAAAGGGGGAGAATCCCGTAGAGGATTGGGGCACCTCCCTAATAGCAAACATCAGATAAGGAAGTAGACAGTCCCAATCCTTTCCATCTCTATCCACCACTTTCTTCAACATTTGTTTTAGGGTTTTGTTGAATCTTTCAACCAGCCCATCGGTTTGGGGGTGATACACAGATGTACGTAATTGCGTCACTTTGAACAATTTACACAGCTCCTTCATAACCCGGGACATAAAGGGTGTACCTTGGTCCGTAAGCAGTTCTTTACAAATACCCACCCGGCTAAACACAAGAGATAGCTCTTTGGCTATGGTTTTGGCCGAGGTATTTCGGAGAGGGATCGCTTCTGGATAACGGGTGGCATAGTCCATTATAACTAATATGTACTGGTGCCCCCTAGCGGACTTGATTATAGGCCCTACCAAATCCATGGCGATCCTCTCAAACGGGACCTCAATGATGGGTAGAGGGACCAGCGGGCTACGGAAATGTGGCATCGGGGCCGACCTCTGACACACAGGGCAGGAGGAACAATAATTTTCTATGTCCTTCATCACCCCCGGCCAATAGAATCTCTGTAATACCCTCTCTCGGGTTTTCTCTGTCCCCAGATGACCTCCAAGAATGTGCCCATGGGCCAACTCCAACACCAACTTCCTGTAAGGTTTGGGCACCACAAGCTGCTCAACGGTTCCTTCTGCCCTTTTTGCCACCCGATACAGTAGGTCCTTCTCTACGCTGAAGTATGGGTAAGTGCAGGTATTATCTGGGTTCACTAACTCGCCATCTATTTTCACTACGTTTTCCCGTGCCTTTATTAGGGCGGGGTCTTTCAACTGTTCTGTGGCAAAGTTTTCCCTGTGAACCTCAAGATCAGAAAACTCCACAGACGGTAGGTTTTCGTCTGAGGAGGTGGGCTCCTCTCCAGTTTCTTGAGTCTCCCCTGCCAATACTGATAAGGGAAATTCCGGAGAGTCCTCACCACTCTCAGGGGAGTTCTGGCTATCACTTTCCTGGTACATAGGGGCACCAGTGGGGGGCTCAGGATCATCCCACAGTTCCCAGAACTTCGGAAAATCCCTTCCCACAATGGCGTCATGCGGTAACTGAGATACTAAGCCCACTGGATGAGAGAGGGTACCTTTGGGGGTCTCGAAACACACTGTAGTCACTGGATACTCTCGGGTGTCCCCATGCACACAAATAACAGCTACCTTGCTATTCCCAAAGACCTCTGTTTTAACTAACTCAGCCTTTATCAGGGTCACAAGGCTACCTGAATCCAGCAATACCACAACATTTCTACCATTAACACACATTTTGCATAAATGTTTCTCAGTTCCTCGAATGGCAGTGCATGCGACTGTCGCACACAGCGACTGACGTCTGCCCGTCAGAAAGTCACACTGCATGGGTTCCTCCACAACCGGGCAATTGGCTGCAATATGTCCCGCTTGCCGGCAGCGGTAGCAAACGATCCTTCTTGCCGCCTCTTGAGCCGCTGATTTCCCAGGCTGTTCTCGCCAAACTTGGGGTAGAGCTCCCACCCTCTCACTCTCTCCACCCTCACCCCTTGGAATCCTCTTATCCGCCCCTGGGGATGGTCTGGTCTTAGGGTGGAAAGTCCGAGTGTCTCTGGAAGAGGCCGTCAGGTTCTCTGTAGCCAAGTATTTCTCCACACGATCCACAAGACCATCGGCCGTCTCTGGGTCTCCATGGCTTACCCACTTTTGGATGGCAGTAGGAAGAGCTCTCAAAAACCGATCCATTACAACACGTTCCACAATCTTTGGTGCGGACAAAGTCTCTGGCTGTAGCCACTTTCTGCTCAGGTGAATGAGATCATACATTTGAGACCTGGGGGGTTTTCCAAGCTGGAAAGTCCAGTTATGCACACGCTGAGCCTGGACAGCCTGGGTGACACCCAGCCTTGCCAAAATTTCAGCTTTTAGCATCACATAGTCTTTTGCTTGGTTAGGCTCTAGGTCATAGTAAGCTTTCTGCGATTCACCAGTTAACAGAGGAGCCACCAGTCCAGCCCACTGCTCCTCAGGCCACTTTTCTCTTTCAGCGGTCCTTTCAAATGTGGTCAAAAATACCTCTGGATCATCCTCTCCAGTCATTTTTGTCAATAAACGCCTCACCCCAAAGGACGCGGTATTAGTGGGACGGCTTT
Organism: Rana muscosa; assembly: GCA_029206835.1. Lineage (NCBI taxonomy): Eukaryota > Metazoa > Chordata > Amphibia > Anura > Ranidae > Rana > Rana muscosa. Next base: position 636,959,156 of record CM055118.1, on the reverse strand, counting down.
CCTCACTGGTCTGCGGACGTTGCTGCATTACTGCTTCCATTTGTTGTAGTCTCTGCTCTTGCTTCTGTAACAGGTCTATGAAGCGGGCCTCAGATTGCTGCTGGGCTTGTTGCTGAGCTTCCAGACTCTGTTGGTGAGCTTGCTGCTGGGCTGCAAGGCTCTGTTGATGAGCTTGCTGCTGGGCTGCAAGGCTCCTTTGCAAACCTGCATTTGTCTGCTGTTGATTGGCATTTGCTAGAGCCAGCTGTTTCAGTATCTCCTCCATGCTGGCTTAAAAAAAAACTGCCACTGGTTCTCCACCAACTGTGAGGGGGTTAGCTCGGCAGCGGGTGTGTGTGACCCCCGGGATGGGCTCCCCAGACAAAAACAGGCCCAGCAAACGGAGGTTGTGGTTTTCAAAATCAAAAAGGTGCGGTTTATTTTCTATTTACAGTGACAAAACACAGCAAAGCAAAAGAAACATAAATAAAATAAATCCTGGTCAACTTGACCTCTGACTAAACATACAGGTTTCCTAACTAACAACTGGGATCAGCCTAGTGCTGTCCTAGTCCCTAAGTCCCTGGTTTTAAATGTCCAAGCAAATAGCCACACAGGCTTTGCCTCACCGCACAGGGGTTCACTCTCCCTAGACAGTCCACACAGGTCTGGTTCCAGGCATGAGCTAACACCTAATGAATCTGGGAGTTCTTATAGAGGCCTAAATGAGCTGACAAGCTTCAGCTGGCCTCATCAACTCCCTGTCTGTACGACGCCCCACACTCTCCCTAGAGGTATGAGTCATCCATGAGCCCACTAGCCTTATACAACTCTCCACCTAGTTGTATAAGTCGGCGTAAAGCCTGAATCTGAGCGAAATATATCTACCCCCCTGGATGCAACCAGGTGACTTTACCTTCCTGCTGTCACAGCTGATAAGAAGTTAGCTGGGTGAGGGAGAAAAGGAGCACTGCATCTACCAAGGTCATGGGCACTCACTCACTGTTGAAGTGCTCTATGCACACATATGCTGCTGCTAAAAGCAAAAAGAAAAAGGCGCCCTACTCACCTGGTGATATCACTTCTAAGCACTACTTCCGATACATTTAGATTGGAAATGATAATTCCTGGGAAGAAGCTGCTAATCACGTCATTGTAAGATCTTACAAAAATGTTCCCTCAAATGTGTTTTCATATTTTCTGGTCAATAATATTTATTGGTTGCATAATAATAAATACATACTTTGATTATTTATGCAAGGATACAGATAAATACAATTTACATAAAAATATTCTATAGGTAAATAATACATAACATAAAACATTTAAATTAAATTAATTAGATCTTCACTAACTAGATAGTCGGTGGGTAACATAGTATTCATGCCCACCGTGTCTTAACATGTAACAAATTGCCATTAAGTTATACACAAAGATTGTGGTATAATAACGTATGTTAATTGTAGTGAAGAACAATATTACTTATAATAAAAATAAAGGAGAGTAAAGAGAGAAAGAAAATAGTGAGAGAGAGAGAAAGTCCACAAGGTCGGTCCATGAACCAGTACGATGCGTATGGTTTACCATTCCTTAGGTACATGGGATTTGCATTGAAGCTATTAATCTGCTACCATGGCAAAAGGACCTCATCGTTAAAATCCGGAGGTAAATAGTGTTTTATCCATGGGAGCCAAAGTTTTTTGAATTTTGGGAATTGGTCTCCGTCAGTGGCTATTATTTTGGCATGTGACATCGTGGTGTTCATTCTGTGAATTGTTTCTGCCAACCCTAATGTTGGGGATTTCCATGCTTTGGCTATCGTTTGTTTTGCTGCAGTTAAAAGTAAAGTAAAGAGTTAAAAATTTTTTTTTTTTACGTTTTCCGGATTTAGGTTAAGTAGTGCCGTAAACGGGTCAGGCTGTATCTGCTGTCGGAACATTTTAGACGCCATTGCAAAGATTTCTTTAAAGAAAAGTTGTGTTAACGGGAATGTCCACCATACATGCAAGTGAATGCCCAAATCTTAACAGCCCCTAAAGCAAAGAGCTGAATGTGCAAACTTGGCTACTCTTGTTGGTACCAGGTACCACTGTGTCAGGACCTTGTAATTTGTTTCCATCGCAATGACATTGGGCGAGGATGATTTTATGGTTGACCAAATCTTAGTCCATTCAGTGTCATCTAGGGTGCGTCCCAGGTCCTCCTCCCTTTTTCGAACATAGGTTGGTTTGTCATAATTAGGGCCTACTAGAATTTGATTATAGAGGATTGATATCATTCCTCTGGTTAGTGGATCTTTTTTACAAATTTTCTCAAAAATAGATAAGTGGGTCAAGGGTGTTGCAACTAGTGTGAGTGGGGAAAATACATTTTTGATTTTGAGGTATCTGAACTGTTCTGATTCTGGTAATTTGTGCTTCTCTCTGAGTGTAGAGAAAGGTACAAAATTTTCTGAAGTAACCAAGTCATGTAATATCAGTATACCTGAAGTTTTCCAAGCTTTAAAAGTGTTCAGGAATATCCAAGCTGGATAGAAGGCCAGATTTTTAAGGAAAGATAGGAGGGGGTTGTGAACCGACTGCAAATAATGTTTAATTTCAGATTTATCCCAAAGGGATAAGAAGTGTTTTGTTATCGGATTACTCTAATCAGGCCTAGCTCTGGGCCTCATCCATAATAAATTGGAAATCAACAGAGGATCACTATCTGAGGCCTCTATCGATACCCATAGGGGACATTCCTGTGTTGCGTGGTACTTTGGCATCAAAATTGGGGTAGCTTAGACCACCATGTGTTTTAGGGAGATGTAATGTGCGGATCGGTATGTGCGGTTTAGAGGTACCCCATATAAAGGTATTTGTTCTTTTTTGGACCAACCTTAGATAATAGGAAGGGATTGGGTTTGGCAGGGCTCTAAACAAATAAAGTAGTTTGGGTAGGATAGTCATTTTAGACGCATTGATCTTACCTATCCAGGATAGTGGGAGATGGGACCATTGTTTTAGTAAGGTTGTGATCTGTTTCAATAGGAGGGGAAAATTGGCTGAGAATAATTCTGTTATGGAAGCTGTTAGGTGTATTCCTAAATATGGTAATGATTTCTCTGCTCAAGAGAAGGGGAGTGCTGCTTTTGTTGGGATTAATTCTGCATCTGTAAGTGAAACATTAAGAGCTAAACATTTTTTGGGGTTAATGTCCAAGCCAGAAAAGGCTGCGAATTTATCTAGAATAGGTGGAAGGTTAGGTCCCGATACTTGTGGTGATGACATGAATAGGGATGAGCTCGGTGTTCGAGTCAAACATACGTTCGACTCGAACATCGGCTGTTCGATCGTTTGACGAAGATCGAACGTTTTGGGCCGTTCGCGCTAAATTCGAGTGACACGAACGGCCCACAATACACTGCGCCATCGCAGTGCAATCCCGGCGCTGTGATTGGCCAAGCATGCACTGTGACCCCGCATGCTTGGCCAATCACAGCGCCGGCAGCGAGGAGAGCCATAATTGGCCACAGGCAGGACATACAAAAAACATACAAGTCCCAAAAAGAAAAAATTGTCTATAATAAAAATAGTACAAGTGTTCAAGTGAGTAATATATGTGAAAGTGACCGTAATATTGATTTCAATGGTCGATTCCACTAATTACATATGGGTAACGAATATCCAAAAGAAGCCTTATTCTGTAGATATTCAGCAATAGGAAGTAATCATAAAGCCACTTACCAGATGGACGGGACCTCCGATGAAAGAGGTCTCAAGAGCGTGTGCATCAGCCTGCCGGCAGCGATGGTATCCACTTGTTCTTTTAATCTCAAGGGGCCTGTCCTCGCTTCACCAGCTGATCGAATATCCGACACACAAGATCCAAACGAGGGAAGGTCAGCAGAGATAGGGATCACTCCAACTTCCAGGTGTAATCCTAAGAGCTTATTACACTCAGCAGGAAGGGATTACATGAAAAACTTCATGGTGCAGTATTTCCAAAAAAATTACAAAAGATTTATTCGTAAAATCACAGCAAAACCAAAAACTTCACATCCAATCCTCAATAGATATAACAGGCATAAAAAACAGGAATGGAACAAGGGCAAAAAGTAAAGAGTTTCCGTATATCAGTCAGAGAGCAAACACTGACTGCATCAATGAATGAATACGTGACGACGTTAGGGATAAGTGTTTTTTCCTGTTGTGTAACACAGGCAGGCATTTGCAGCACTTACAGCAGGCGTAGTGTGCCTCCTGCAAAATATTCACCTGAAGCTAGGCCTTATTGCTGTGTTTCCCTGTTGTGTAACACAGGTAGGCATCTGCAGCACTTTCAGTGGGCGTAGTGCGCTTCTTGCAAAATATACACCAGAAGCTAGCCCTTATTGCTGTGTTTTCCTGTTGTGTAACACAGGCAGGCATCTGCAGCACTTACAGTGGGCGTAGTGTGCCTCCTGCAAAATATACACCTGAAGCTAGGCCTTATTGCTGTGTTTTCCTGTTGTGTAACACAGACAGGCATCTGCAGCACTTACAGCAGGCGTAGTGTGCCTCCTGCAAAATATACACCTGAAGCTAGGCCTTATTGCTGTGTTTTCCTGTTGTGTAACACAGACAGGCATCTGCAGCACTTACAGCAGGTGTAGTGTGCCTCCTGCAAAATATACACCTGAAGCTAGGCCTTATTTCTGTGTTTTCCTGTTGTGTAACACAGGCAGGCATCTGCAGCACTTACAGCGGGCGTAGTGCGCCTCCTGCACATTATACAACTGAAGCTACCCCTTATTGCTCATAGTTTTTTTTCTTTTGTGTTACACTAACAGGCATCTGCAGCACTTACAGCGGGCGTAGTGTGCTTCTTGCAAAATATACACCAGAAGCTAGCCCTTATTGCTGTGTTTTCCTGTTGTGTAACACATGCAGGCATCTGCAGCACTTACAGCAGGCGTAGTGTGCATCTTGCAAAATATACACCTGAAGCTACCCCTTATTGCTGGTTTTCCCATCTCCCTGCAGGCCTTTAGAATGTCTGGAAGGCAAACAAGGAGAGGCAGACAGTCAGGAGCCAATAAAAGAGAGCAAGCAGGCTCTGTGTCTAGAGACAACAGTGCTGGTCGTGGACGCGGTGCATCGTCATCAGCACGTGGCCATGGGACACGCTTGTCCTTATTTTCGGCAGCTGGACGTGTTGAGCCGCATCATGCCGAAGACTTGGTAGAGTGGATGACCAAGCCCTCCTCATCCTCCTCATCCTCTCTCACCCAGGCTCAGGGTACTGGCAAAGCAGCTGCCAAAGCGTCCTCAATGTCATCATCAGTCACTCCTTCCCTAGACCCACCGTGTCCTCCTGAGGAGTCCCCCGAACTGTTTCAGCACAGTGTTGGGTACATGCTCCAGGAGGATGCCCAGCGTTTTGAAGGGTCTGAAGATGATACCCAGCTAGAGGAAGGCAGTAGCGTGAGAGCAGAGAGAGGGGATGCTCAAGAAGGACACCAATCTGGCAGTCATGTTCCAGCAGCTGCAGCATACTGCCAGATTGGTTCCAGTGATGAGGAGGGAGGGGATGATGAGGTCACTGACTCCACGTGGGTGCCTGATAGGAGAGAGGAGGAGGAGGAGGAGGATGAGGAGGAGGCACATCTCCAACGAGGCAGGATGCCCTCCTGGGGCCAGCGTAAGGGCAGCACACCGACTGAATCACACCGCAGAGCTCCGCCTGTGCAGGGCGCTGCCTCTGCCCGTTATTCCAAAAGTTCTTTGGTGTGGGCCTTTTTTGAGTCGAGTGCATCAGATCGCACTGCTGCTGTTTGCAACATATGTCTCAAGCGTATCTCGTGTGGCCAAAACATCAGCTGCTTGGGCACCACATGCTTGACCAGACATAAGTTGACCTGCCATGCAGCTCGTTGGCAAGCCTACCTTAAAGGGCACTTGAGGCAGAACAGAGGCAGGAAGAGGAGGACTTCCTTGCCTCTCAAGGCCCCCTTTACCCAAACAGTGTTCCTTCTATCCCACCCATCCCACAGGAAGAGGACAAGGAGGAGGAGGAGGATTGTGTCAGCATGGAGGTGGAGCCTGGCACTCAGTATTAACAGCAGCAGTCTTTTAGGGATGATTTACAGTCCCAAGAAACACGTGGACTTGTACGTGGATGGGAGGAGGTGGCTGCGGATCATGTCGTCCTTAGTGACCCAGAGGACTCCGGACCGAATGCCTCAGCTAACCTACGCTGCATGGCCTCCCTGATCCTGCAAAGTCTGCGGAAGGATCCTCGTATTCTTCGGATCAAGGAGAGGGACCATTACTGGCTGGCCACTCTCCTTGATCCACGGTACAAGGGTAAGGTTGCGGACCTTATCTTCCTGTCGCAGATGGAGCAGAGGATGAGACAACTCTGGGAGGCCTTACAGAAAGGTCTGTGCAACGCGTTCCCAGAGACTGGGAGGTTACAAACTCCTGGTCCTGGACAACGAGTTGCTGAGGCTTCGGTCAGTCAAAGAAGGAGCGGTGGGGTAGGTGGCCATCTGACCGATGCGTTCAGACAATTCTTTAGTCCGCAGCCCCAAGGTATGATCGGTACCAGCAACCATCGCCAGCGTCTGATATACATGGTGCAGGAATACCTAGGGGCAAGGTCAGACTTGGACACCTTTCCCACCAAAAATTCTCTGGCTTACTGGGTCTTGAGGATGGATCACTGGCCAGAGCTTGCACAGTATGCAATTGAGCTACTGGCCTGTCCTGCATCGTGCGTTCTTTCGGAACGCACATTCAGTGCTGCTGGATGCTTTGTCACGGATCACAGGGTGCGCCTGTCCACCGACTCGGTTGATCGACTGACCTTCATAAAGATGAACCAGTCTTGGATCACCACCAGCTACCAAGCACCTGAAGCTGATATAACAGAATAATTTATTTTCAAATGTCACATCCCTTCAAGACTGATGCTGATGCTGAGTGACTGTCCTGTTATGTTGACTGACTATCCTCCTCCTCCTCAATGATCCGATTCATGATGATAGCTTGGAAGAACATTTTTGTTTCTGGGTGCCGCCACCAGTGGCTAAGGCCCAATTTTTCAGCCCCTGTTTAACAGGGGCATGTAATTAAAATTTTTGATGCAATGCTTTGCAGCAGGGCTCATTCCTGCACTCCAACTAGAGTATCTGGGAGAGGTTGCAGTGTCGTGGCACCAGCACCAGTGCCTAAGGCCCAATTTTTCAGCCTCTGTTTAACAGGGGCGTGTAATTACAATTTTTGATGCAATACTTTGCAACAGGGCTCATTACTGTGCTCCAAGTACAGTATCTGTGAGGGGTTGCAGTGTTGTGGCACCAGTGCCTAAGGCCCAATTTTTCTGCCCCTGTTTAACAGGGGCGTGCAATTAAAATTTTTGATGCAATACTTTGCAACAGGGCTTATTGCTGTGCTCCAAGTACAGTATCTGTGAGGGGTTGCAGTGTTGTGGCACCAGTGGCTAAGGCCCAATTTTTCAGCCCCTGTTCTACAAGGGCATGTAATTACAATTATTGATCTAATAATTCACAGCAGGGCCCGTTCCTGCGCCCACCAAGAGTAACTGTGAGGGCTTACAGTGTTGTGGCAACACCACCACCACCACCAAAGGCCCAATTTTTCTGCCCCTCTTCAAGAGGGGCATGCAATTACAATTCTTGATCTAATAATTTACAGTAGGGCCCATTCATGCGCCCACCAAGAGTAACTGTGAGGGCTGACAGTGTTGTAGCACCAGCACCACCACCAAAGGCCCAATTTTTCCTACCACTGTTCAACAATGGCATGTAATTACAATTCCTGATATAATAGTTCACAGCAGGGCATTCCAGTGCCCACCAAGAGTAACTGTGAGGGCTCACAGTGTTGTGGCAACACCAACATGTAAGGGGCAAATTTCAGCAGAGTATATACGGCGGTCCACTACTTTCAAACATCCAACTTACAAATGACTCCTACTTGCAAACGGAAGGAGACAACAGGAAGTGAGAGGAAATCTACCCCTTGGAAGGGAAATTCTCTCCTGTAAGAGTTAATATTGGAAAAAGGTGTCTCCTCTCTACTGATGCTTTATCACCAATCCTTGTTTAAATAAAAACTTCAATTTTCAAAAACAGTTGTCATTGGGATGGAAAGTGAGGTGAAATGTTCTGAACAGGGGCACAGACAGCTAAACAAATGTTACAGGGGTGATAACCCTTCCCAAAAAGCTTAAAAATATATTTTTGGCTGGAGCTACACTTAAACAATGTACCTGTTCAAAATTAAAAAAACAGATTCTACTTAAGAACTAACCTACAGTCCCTGTCTTGTTTGCACCGCCTGTATACTGCTGTTCAGAGTATATAGGTCCTTTTTTATTTTGTTTGCGGGGTTCCCCTTAATATCCATACAAGACCCAAAGGGGCTGGTAATGGGATGGGGTAGCTATGCCATTTTTCTCAAAGATTTTCATCCATATTACCGGGACCAGACATTACATTAAAGCCGCAAGCAGTTTTAAATGGCTTTTTTTCTTTTAGAAATGTCATTTTGTGCATGGACAGTTCTAAACACGGGAAACACATGCCACTTCACAGGCATAATTTAGACACCCCCCAGATACGATATTTAAAGGAATATTTTACTTTTTTTTTTTCACTTTATGCATAATTAAAATGACTGCTCCCGAAAAACGGCCGTTTTTAAAACTTCGTTTTGCATTGATACATGTTCCCTGGGGCAGAACCCGGGTCCCCAAACCCTTTTTAGGACAATAACATGCATATTAGTCGTTATAATTAGCACTTTAGATTTCAAACGTTCGTGTCCATTGTATTTAATAGGATCCTAACGTTCGCGTGAACTTTCGGTCCGTTCGAAGTTTCTGGTGCGAACCGAACGGGGGGGGGGGTGTTCGGCTCATCCCTAGACATGAATAGCAAGATGTCATCCGCGAACATACAGATTTTATGTGGATAACCTCCAATATCAATGCCGGTAGTTGTGGGATTGGTTGTAATATATTGGGCTAAAGGTTCTAATATTGGGGGCATGGCTAGCCGCGGACCGAGATGGCGGCGTGAGAGCTGAGCTCTGAGTACCAGGGACACATCGCGGCTAACAGCGGCTTTCCAAAGCACATTATAGCACCAGAGAGGGAGCGTTATACACCCTGACAACCCGGGGACCATGACAAGAAAAAGAAAGGAGCTCCCGAAGCCTCAGAATCTGACAGACTTTTATGCATGGGGGACGCATGGAGGTAGGCAAAATGGCGCCACATCCACCCCAGCCCTGAACACACATCTCCGCTCGCATCCTGCAGCACATAGCAGCAATGAGGGCTCCCCTAACAGCTCTCGCTCCCTCCCTGCCACCCCGCAATCTGCTAGCCCAGCTAAGGCTAGATTTCGGCTAGATGGCTCTGGATGCGATCTGGCAGCAGGCCCTGACTCTGGGGAGGACACGAGGGAGCTGCCAGACATCATAGAGGTTTTCCCTACTATGAATAAACCGGTCATGGACACAGTGCTGAAAGATATGTTACTATCACTCAGGAGCTCACTCCAAACAGATATTGTGTCTTGCATGCAGAAGTTTAATAAGGAGATTCAAGTGGTTGAAGCACGGGTGGACCATGTGGAAAATAAGATGGGAGAATTTGCAGAAACCATTAATGATTTGGTAGATGCGCATGATGAGCGCGGGGAGGAAATAGAAGGGCTTAAAACAAAAATCGCAGACATGGAAGACAGGGCAAGAAGAAATAACCTAAAAATAAGAGGCATCCCTGAATCAGTGCAGCAAGGTGAGCTGAGGACATTTGCTATAGCCCTGTTTAAAGATATTCTGCCTGACCTTACAAAGCTGGATGTTTCCATAAACAGGATTCACCGCCTAACCAAGCCATCCTATCTCCCTAACCAAGTGCCACGGGATGTTATCCTGCGGCTGCATTTTTACTACACAAAAGAAAAACTTATGACAGCCATGCGCAACAAAGATCAAATTCCCCTGCAACATCAACACCTGCAGTTTTTTGCAGACCTCTCGCAACACACTCTCCAAAAAAGGAGAGACCTCAAAACCATAACTAAGGCCCTGCGGAACCACAAGATCAGTTATAGATGGGGATATCCTACTAAACTCACAGTCACTAAGGACGAAACCACCTTTGTTATAGACTCTTTGGAAAAGGGATTGAAGCAGCTTAAAGAATGGCAGATCATCCCAGAGCCAGAGGGCCAGTCAGTGTCTTCCAAAAGTAACTCCCACAGGGAGCCTGAGTGGCAAAAAGTTAATGCACAGAATTACAAAAAACACTAGTCCTTGGAAACTGCAAATATTACCATAAGTGCCCTGGAAAGTGAGGTTTCTCTCTCACTTGAACTCACCCCTGATTACATCTGAGCAGTTATAGCTACACCCGAGGGTATACCCTCATTTGTTTCTCTTCTACCTTGAGAATTATGTTTGCACCCTTTAAGTCACGTGACTTTGTGCTGCAAGATATGCAGTGTTCCTTTATTCCTAGTTCTGTTTTCGTTTTTCTATTGTTTATCAGTTTTTTTTTTGCACTGCAGCATTTATATGTGTTATTGATTCCAATGCTGATGCATGTACCTGGAACACTCGAAAGGCCTGAGGAGAAGAGGTCAAGTCTCTACGGAATATTCTACTCCCGAACCAAGCAACTCTTCAGAAATCAACTGATCCAACGAACAGTGAGTACTTCCCTCATGCTTCCTTCAGATACAACTATCCAACGCACTTCCACTTCTCACCACAGGAGGGAGATGTGGTCACTTGTATTATTCAACTTTGAGCTACAACATCCCATTAGCAAATGCTCCTTTCATGGGGATAACTTTTTTGTCTATAAACGCAAAAGGTCTTAATCACCCTGCTAAAAGGAGATCTTTATGGAAGGAGGCCACTCAGTTTAAATGCGATGTACTTTGTGTTCAGGAAACTAATTTTAACGCCAAAGATCCTCCGCAATATTCCAACAAAAGCTTCCCCTACATTTTTTCTGCCAACGCAGATGTTAAAAAGAGGGGAGTTCTTGTAGCATTCAGAGACACTATTTCCTTCCAAATGCAGGAGGAAATAAAGGACCCACAGGGCAGCTATATCATAATTCTCTGTGAAATTAACTCCTCACAATACACCATTGTCAACGTGTACGCCCCCAACTCCAACCAAATTCGATTTTTTAATAAAACTATCAGCAAGATAAGGAAACACCAAAAGGGCTCATTGATTGTTTGCGGAGACTTTAACCTCATACCAGATCCTACTCTGGACTCTACTTCATCAGGTCCCAGAGCTAGCAATTGCCTTCAACCCTCTATTCACCAACATGACTTGTTTGATGCATGGCGATGCCTACACGCTGGTGAAAGAGATTTCACTTTTTTTTCTGCTTCACACAAGTCTTATTCTAGACTGGATCTTTTTATAGTGGATCAAGGAGTGCTGACCAGAATGACATCCACTTCCATTAACACTATCACATGGTCCGACCATGCATCAGTGACTCTGACTATCTCCGATGCTTTTTCCTCTAATCCGACTCCTGTGTGGAGAGCTAACCCCATTCTTTTGCAATCCGAAGACACAAAAAAATTGCTGGAAAGACATTTGACTCAATATTTTATAGACAATGAAATGTCTGTCACTGATAATTTTGTATTATGGAACGCCCATAAGGCTTATATGAGGGGTATTTTTATTCAGCTGGGGGCAAGGAGGAAGAGGCAGCGGCAAAAACTATTACAGGAACTAACACAGAAAATCCAACTCCTAGAAACCCAAAACAAAACTAACCCTCTACCTCAAATCTCAGAACAACTGTCCCAACTCCGTTATGACTTACACCTGCTCTTATTGGGCGAATTAGAAAAATCCTCTAGAAGGCTCAAAACTAATTATTATAGAACAAGGCAGGCAAATTACTGGCCCAACACCTGAGAGGTACCAGATATAAAACCAAAATCCCCTTCCTTGTACACCCACTCACCAAAGAAAAACAATTCCATCCTAATGACATAGCAGATGCCTTCAGCCACTACTATGGCTCTCTATACAATTTGTCAAATGATCCTACTATACCTCAACCCTCCACTGACCTTATTAATGATTTTTTACAAAACATTTCCCTCCCAAAGATCAGTCCTTAACAGCTTATACAGTACAACTCAACTCCCCCTTCATGGTCCCTGAGGTTATACAAGCTATACATACACTTCCAGTGAACAAATCTCCTGGGCCAGATGGTTTCATTGGGGAATATTACAAGACCTTCCAAAATATTTTAGCACCCTACTTATCTAAAGTTTACAATGCTGCGGTTGCCTCTTCGTCCTTCCCCCCTGAAATGTTGAAAGCATTAATAACCACTCTGCCAAAGCCGGGGAAGGAACCATCCACTCCTCAAAATTTCAGGCCAATTTCCCTCCTTAACAATGATTTGAAACTCTATGCCAAATTGATAGCAATGCGTCTAATAGATATTCTTCCCCAAATCATACATCCCGACCAGTCGGGATTCACAAAAGGTCGACAGACGTCTGACGCCACAAGGCGATTAATCAATATTATTCATCACGCAAATCTAAAGGGAACGCCTTCTCTGCTCCTAGCTCTGGACGCAGAGAAGGCGTTCGATAGAGTCCACTGGGGATATTTGTCACAGGTGTTGCAGGCCTTGGGGCTTGAGGGACCTATATTCTCTGCTATAATGGCATTGTACACTAAGCCATCTGCTCAGATATTCAATTCAGGGGTGCTATCAAAACCATTCCAAATCACAAATGGGACTCACCAGGGGTGTCATCTATCCCCTCTGATCTTCAACATGATCATGGAGCCCTTGGCGAGCCACATCCGCAACCACTCTCACATAGAGGGATTCAAATTTCAAAACTCGTCCCACGTCATCAGCTTATTTGCGGATGACGTCATTCTGATGATCACGGATGTAAAAACTTCCTTGGCTTCGATACACAGGGTATTATAGAGGTTTAACAGTATCTCATATTACAAAGTTAATGAAGATAAATCGTTCATATTGGGTCTTAATGTGCCACAGGATACAATGAGAGAATTAGCTGATAGATACCCTTATAAATGGACCACATCAGGGCTAAAATATCTTGGTATTAAACTAACCTATACCACAAAAGAGCTGGTCAAGGCAAACTACTTGAAATTTTTAGATAGCTTACATAAAAAACTCCAGAACATATCCAAAACAGAACTATCATGGTCAGGGAGACTGGCAGCTTTCAAGATGCTAATACTTCCCCAATTCCTGTATTTATTCAGGACCTTGCCCATCCCGGTTCCCAACAGTTTCTTCACCAGAGCCCAAACTTTAATTAACAAATACCTTTGGATGGGTAAGAGGTCAAGATGTGCATTTTCCAAATTAACCTCCTCTAGGAAGGCGGGAGGGGTAGGTCTAACAGTCCTAAAGGATTACTACACAGCGGCCATACTGACCCAACTCAAAACATGGTTCCCCCAACATGTAACTAATAGATGGATAGAAATTGAGAAAACCCAAGTCTATAATGGTAACTTACACCATTTTCTTTTATACAGTCCACAAACAACTGTTAAATCGGAAGTTTGGTCACCTACCATTAAAGCGTCAATATCAGCTTGGAAGGTACTACTGACCACCAAGCTCCACAACTTCAATTTCACACCCGTCCATATACCGTTGACAAGTATATCCAACATTATCCCAAATATAGACGTCAATACCTGGGAAAGGAGGGGGATTACACAAATAAATCATCTATTAATAGGCCCTGCTCCTAAAACTTTTCGCTCCCTCCAAATAGAATATGGCCTCCTAGATAAGGACTATTACACCTATCTGAGACTGTTGAACTATCTACATACTTCACCCCCTACCACGATAAATCTTCCATGGCAAGTGACCCAATACTTCACTACTCCAACCTCTAAAACCAAAGGAATATCCTTATTTTATAATATTCTGGGTAATAAACACATCTTTAACAGGAATCACAATATACTAGCTTGGGAAAGAGACCTTGGCAATTGGTACACAGAGGAGCAGTGGCAATATGCCCTGCAAGTTAATTATGCAGTGACTGGAAGTGCAAACCTGTGGGAACTAACACAAAAAATTATATTAAGATGGTACCTGACGCCCTACAGAATTGCCAAATTCTCTCCTCAAACACCTAGCACGTGCTGGCGGAAGTGTGGACTGACGGGATAACTGTACCACATTCTCTGGACTTGTCCAGTGATATCTGCTTTTTGGAAAAAGGTATTTTACTTGATTAGACAGGTACTAAATATGACAGTACCTATTTTCCCGGGTCTTGCACTACTAACATTGACAATAGAATCCATACCTCATGAGCACAAAACTATACTTGTCCATATACTCCTTAGTGCTCGTTTGATCATTATGAGACATTGGAAGAACCAGCTAACCCCAAGCATAAGCGAGGTCATTATGACTACTAATACACATTCTACATATGAAAGATTGTTTGCTAGGGCCCAAAATAACCACTTAAAAGTTTATTCCTTTTGGAAAAGATGGATAGATTGGTATGATACAAGCAAACTCCTTATATAATTTCTAATTTATGACTATAGTTTGATATCTCACAAATCACCAATGACTCTCAGTTATGGAATATGGTCTAGCAACACTACTCCAATATTTATATTTGCTGCATTTATGTTTGTTTAAATGTTCTAATGTTACTTATCCTTACTAATGACAGTTTTATGGTCAGGGTTTAACTACCTCTCATATCAACGTGGTCATATATACCTATGTTATACCTATGTTTGAAATATGTTTGGGAATAGTTCCTTCTTACTCAACTTGTGGGTGTTCGGTGTGGTTGGGGTGCCGCTTTCTGACAGACGGCACAGCATGATCCCTACCGGGGTGCTGGGGGCAGGGAGGGGCGGCCTGCAGCAGCTGAATACTACTAGACGATGCGAATTACCAATTATGGGACTATGTGTGTTGGCATAGAATTAGTCTACTTTCTAATCCTGAATTGTTCTGCAATCAATTATAGTTGACTAGGAAACTGTTCTACATACTGCATTATTGTTATCATTTATACTTTATACTTTCATTTGTATGTGAAAATACTTCAATAAAAATCTATTGAAATTAAAGGTTCTAATATTAGGGTGAATAATTGGGGAGATAATGGGCATCCCTGACATGTACCTTGCTTGATGTTGAAAGATTCTGATTTGTATCCGGCACATATTATGTATGCTTTTGGATTCTTATAGAGTGCCTCTATCCAATTTATAAAATGAGGACCAAAACCCAATTTTTGTAAAGAATAATACATATAAGGCCAAGATACCGTATGAAAAGCTCTCTTTATGTCGAGGGATGAAAAGCATGAGGGAATACGTCTCTTTCTGGCTATATGCACAAGAAGCATTGCTCTGCGGACATTGTCACCCGCTTGTCTGTTTGGCATAAAGCCAACCTGATCTTTGTGTATAAGTTTATTAATGATACTGTTAAGGCGTTTAGCCATAATTTTTGCCAGCAGCTTGATATCCAGATTCAAGAGAGAAATGGGACGGTAGTTTGTACATGAGGTGTCATCGGTGTGTGGTTTTGGAATCATACAAACAATTGCTAATAATGATTCTTGTGTAAATGAATGTCCATTAAAGCCCCGTACACACGATCGGATAACCTATGGATTTTCGTCCGATGGATTTGTCCATCGGAAATCCGATGAAACTGTTTTCCATCAGTCTTGGCCACACACCATCAGTCAAAAAACCGACCGTTCCAAACGTGGTGACGTAAAACACTCCGATGAGCCGAGAAAAATGAAGTTTAATGCTTCTGAGCATGTGTCGACTTGATTCTGAGCATGCATGGGTTTTTTAACCGATGGACTTGCCCATAGACGATCGGAAATTCCCATCGGTTTTTTATCCATCGGAAAATTTTAAAACAAGTTCTATTTTTTACAACCGATGGAAAAAAGACCGATGGGTACCATACACGATCGGTTGGTCTGATGAAAACCATCAATCGGACGGTTTTCATCAGTCAAACCGATCGTGTGTACGGGGCTTTAGTAATGTATTAAATGCCTCAGCTAACATGGGGGATAGGGTCTCTTAAAATGTTCTATAATATAATGCTGAATATCCATCTGGACTTATTTATTTTTAAATCTCTGATGGAAGAAGCTACTTCTTCAGTGTAGCCAATGGACATTATGCTAATTTAAATAGGTATGAGGGCTAAACCCATACTGCGTCCATCAGCATATTTTGGCACCATTGAAATCATGGTGGGAAAGGGAATTTTGACTATTACTATAATATTACAATAACTAACTTAAAAAACAAAAGTAACCTCTAGATAACCCGTTGATAGGATTTAAGTAGTTTGTTTGTGAGCACAATATACTCAGTACCTATTTTATTTATCTAGAACAACAATTAAATTATTAATACTTAAGTTAACCTTTCCTTATAAAGTAATTAAAAGTTCCGGGGAATGTGGGGGGTTAATTGTGATAATGAAGGGTTAAGGGATGCAGTTAGGAGGTAGTTTCATATGCATCCAACTTCCATTTTACAATCCTACAGTGAGTGTATCATTAAAACTTGTTGTGAATATATAGATACATGGGAAGGGGATACCTCAGGGGACATTAGGGGTCTCAAAGAACGGTAACTAATTTAAAGTTTTGTGTTTATAGTAAGCATAACCTTGTTTAGGCCATGCGACTATAAGAATGGCTTGATATTGTCTTTCAGTCAGACTATTGTTGAACCACTATGCGTCAGTTTAATAATAGGAGAATGTAACTGGTGCATGTCTTCAATCCATGGAATCTTCTGGCCCTACTATGGAAGAGGCGTAGCGGCTTCTCTTATGAGAATGATGGCCTCCTTTTTTCTGCCATGTTTGTGAGGCATTGGTTGGAGGTGACGATGAAGCTGCTCTTCTTCATGTTGAAGGGGCATTAGTTGAATCTTCTGTCAGATGTAATTTTAACAAAGTCTGTTGTAGCTCCTCAGCAGATCTACATACATTTCTGGTGCCTTGGTAAGTAAATCGAATTGAAAAGGGGAAACCCCATTGGTAAGTTATGTTGTGCCTTTGCAGCTCTATAACCTGGGGTTTCATAGATCTTCTCTTTGCTATAGTAAGCTGTGATATGTCGGCGAATATTTGATAGTTGTGTCCTTGGAATGTTAAATCTTTTTTTTATCTTGCAGCAGACATTAGTTGTTCTTTAGACCTGTAGTAATGTAATTTTGTGATTATATCACGTGGAGGGCCATCCACTTTTTTGGCTGTGAGTGCACGGTGCACTCTGTCAAGTTCCAAGCGCTCAATGGGGATAGCAGGTTGTAATTCCTGAAACAGTGCAGTGACTGTAGATTGCAAATCTGTGATTGTTTCAGGGATTCCTCTTATTCGGATATTGGAACGTCTGTCCCTGTTCTCTTGGTTTTACAATCTAGATTGAAGTGACAGGTTATCTTCTTTTAGGTTTTCCAATTCCATCATACAGTCTTGTGAATTAATTTCAATTTCTTCTACTTTGAGTTCAAGTGCTGCTGTGCGGTTTCCCAGCTCTCTGATTTCTTTTGTGAGGCTTTTAGTTATTTGTTCTGATGTCTGTTTCAGAGCATATGTTCAAATTGCTGCAATATGGCTGGCGGTTACTGATGAGGCTTGTGAGGAGAATTGTGAGGGAGTTTGTTCTGTTTCTGACTCACCTGGGGAGTCTGGCTGAACAAGCTTCTGTCTGTGTGTGTGCACTGAGGCAGTGTATGAGGTGGTGACAGGCACAATTCTAGCTGCAGTGCGCGCCTGAGTGTCCTTTATGAGGTGATTCTTAATTTTGCCATGGCCGCCTCCCTGAACCATCTTTCCGGTCCAAATTTTCCCAGTTGGTTCCCGGGTACTTTATCTTTCCGTCTAGTACCTTTTTGTATCGTTGTCGCCGTTAGAAATAATGGCTTCTCTCCTCAGCGGAGCAGAGCTCTAGCTGTGCATGTCTGCTCTGCTAGACTCCACACATGCGCCCCTGTGTTTTCATATTTCATCTTACCCATATATAGTTTTTGACACAAACACTTTATTACATATATGACCCATTTAGGTGCACATGTAATGCAATCTTTAATCTGATACAGCTGTTGTGCACTAGGGGAGATAAACTGGTATAGCCAACATGTCAAGAAATGATGTCCCTATTGCAATAATTAACCACTTCCTTACTGGGCACATATACCCCCTTCCTGCCCAGGCGAAATTTCAGCTTTCAGCACTGTCAAGCTTTGAATGACAATTGCGCGGTCGTGCGACGTGGCTCCCAAACAAAATTGACGTCCTTTTTTTCGCACAAATAGAGCTTTCTTTTGGTGGTATTTGATCACCTCGGCGGTTTTTATTTTTTGCGCTATAAATAAAAATAGAGCGACAATTTTGAAAAAAAAGCAATATTTTTGATTTTTGCTATAATAAATATCCCAATTTTTTATTTTTTTTTATATTTTTTTCCTCAGTTTAGGCCGATACGTATTCTTCTACATATTTTTGGTAAAAAAAAATCGCAATCAGCGTTTATTGATTGGTTTGCGCAAAAGTTATAGCGTTTACAAAATAGGGGGTAGTTTTATGGCATTTTTATATATATATTTTTTTTATTAGTAATGGCGGCGATCAGTGATTTTTTTTTGTGACTGCGACATTATGGCGGACACATCGGACACTTTTGACACTAATTTGGGAGCATTCACATTTATACAGCGAACAGTGCTATAAATATGCACTGATTACTGTATAAATGTGACTGGCAGGGAAGGGGTTAACACTAGGGGGCGAGGAAGGGGTTAAATGTGTTCCCTGGAGTGATTGTTACTGTGGGGGGAGGGGAGTGACTGGGGGAGGTGACCGATCTGTGTCCCTATGTACAAGGGACACAGCATCGGTCTCCTCTCTCCCTGACAGGACATGGATCTGTGTGTTTACACACAGAGATCCACGTCCTGCCTCTGTAACCGCCGATCGCGGGTGCCTGGCGGACATCGCGGCCGCCGGGCGCGTGCATCGGCATTGCAGTGAAGCGCCGGGCACGTGCGCGCGCCGCCGGCGGCGCTCGCGCGCCCCCCAGTGGCCAAATAGCGGAGGCCGTTTAATAACGGCCTCCCGGCATTTGACAACCACCTTGCGGTCGTATATTCTCGTACGGCGGGCGTGAGGTGGTTAAACAACTTTGTATTCTTTCTCTTTCTTTCTTTTTTTTCTTTCTTTCTTTTTTCTTAGATAATGATACTTTCTAAGATAAGTTCTGAACTTTTCTCCTGCTAGTTGCAGGGCATGTCCCTACAGTATGTTCTTTATGTTAGCTTCATATTAAAAATACTGTCTTTCTGAACTTATTCACCTTGATGTATTTAAAGTATATTTAAAAAGATGGGCTTGAGGTCACATACCTTGGGATTTTTTGAAGGTGTCAAATAATGGCATATAGATTGAAAAACCAAAAGTAATCCAATGACAATAGATAAATGTAAAAATCAATATTTATTATATTAATAAAAAGGAAAATACAATTTTCCTAAAAGTTCATCATATATAACATTTAGAACTGAGTACATTTAACAACCGTTGAACTCGACATGTTTCGCTCGAAGTTGGAGCTTCTTCAGGAGTAAACCACGGTATAGTAGTACACTATAATGAAATACACAAAATGAACAAAGGAACATCCATGAACTGCATTATACAATACATATATTGGAATATCCCCAAACGAATATAAAGTGACAACAAAATGCAAAATACAGCCTCACAAATGTTGTTTGTAGAGAGGCGGTGAAGTCAATATTGATAATGATCCTGCCATTTTCTGGCAGGATCATTATCAATATTGACTTCACCGCCTCTCTACAAACAACATTTGTGAGGCTGTATTTTCAATTAGATGGAATACCTCTGTGACCATCCCTCTCCGCAGGTGGAGCTTTAGGGCAGTCTGAGATTTCGGTCTTAAATTGCCAAAATACCTCCCTTATTTCCAACATTTTATTGGTAGGTGCTTTAGTTGACCACATCGCTTACTGTTATTTTGTTATTTCAGTATACTATGTAATTATTTTCATTAGATTTATGTTTTCCTGATTCTATATGATCTAACGATATTGGACGTATATATCAATAACTACTTTGAAATAGTGACAATTAAAATTAGCATTTTGTTGTCACTCTATATTTGTTTGGGGATATTCCAATATATGTATTGTATAATGCAGTTCATGGATGTTCCTTTGTTCATTTTGTGTATTTCATTATAGTGTACTACTATACCGTGGTTTACTCCTGAAGAAGCTCCAACTTCGAGCGAAACATGTCGAGTTCAACGGTTGTTAAATGTACTCAGTTCTAAATGTTATATATGATGAACTTTTAGGAAAATTGTATTTTCCTTTTTATTAATACAATAAATATTGATTTTTACATTTATCTATTGTCATTGGATTACTTTTGGTTTTTCAATCTATATGCCATTATTTGACACCTTCAAAAAAGCCCATCTTTTTAAATTAACTAATCACTGGGATTTGGTGTCCATCTTGTTTTGCTCATTCCTGCCCTTTAAAAATCTTGATGTATTTAAAGGTTTTAGTAATGTCTCTCCTTCTCCTTCTTTCCTCTACACCATACTTATTACGTTCCTCAATTCTTTCCTTATATTGTTTGTCTCTCAGACCTTTCACTATTTTTGATACCTATCTCTGGTCCCATTTTATCTAATCAATATCTTTGTAGGTGAGGTCACCAGAATTGCACACAGTATTATAAATGAGGTCTAACTAAAAATCTACATAGGGGAATCAGAAACTCCTTCCTTCTATTACCTTGGACCACTACCTGCATATTGCAGGTAATTTGTAATTATCTCAGATAAGTACTCCAAATTATTTTTCCTCTGTAGTGTTGGTCAACACTGTACCCCCAATGTTGTACTTTGTCAAGGCATTCCTTTTACCTAGATGCAATATTTTACATTAAGACACATTAAACTTCAGTTTCTACTTACGCTTTGACCAATCTTTCAGCAATGCCAAATCTTGTCTCATGTTACAAACACCTCCAGAGATATCAACCCTATTGCACACCTTTGTGTCATCAGCAAAATGACATAGCTAACCCACCAACCCTTTAGTTATATCATTACATAGAGATTAAATAGAACAGGATCTAGTACAGAGCCTTGTGGTATACCACTGGTGGTCTCTTAATGAACCCCATTTACAACCACACTCTTGTATCTTGTATTTATTACACCATTATGTGGAACTGAATCAAATGTCTTGCTGAAAGGATAGGCTATGTTCACACCACAGCACCATGGTTCAAAACATTAGTGATATAGTTAAAAAGTTCAATCAGATTAGTCTGACATGATCTGCCCTCAGTAAAGCCATGTTGCTATGGGTCCAGCACGTTGTGTGTTTTTAAGCAATCATTGGTGCTTCTTTTCAGGAGTGATTCCATTAACCTGACTACAAAAGGTTTTAAACGGACTGGCCTACAATTGCCAACTTATACCTTGCTACCCTTCTTGTGGATAGGTACAATATTAGCTGTCCGCCAGTCATGTGGAACTCTAAACTTACTTTATCCACCTGCTGCTGTTCAAACTATGCACTTTTGTCCTGCTGCACTTCTGTCTTGATGCATTCTCAAAGAGCAAACCCCACAGATTAAACTCTACAAAGTTGATACTCCTCTTAACTACCACACTAACTAGGCACCAGTTAGGAAAATAGCTCACCTCTTTTACATATGTTAATTGATAACAACTAGTACTCAACACTTAGTCACCAATGCACAATACACAATTACTCCAGTACCTACTAAGCATTCACCAATAGCAACACAGCCACAATACCAGCCTTACAAAACAATAATAAGAAAAACAATTAGAAATTCTTTAGACTTACCATATCGATTACTGCTATCCAAACTATGCATTTTGTGCTGATGCACTTCTGTCCTGATGCACTCCCAAAGAGCAAACTTCAGAAGAAAGACCGTAGATCTGACAGTTTAATGGTCCTCACGAATAAGAAGAGGAGATCTCCCAATGGGTTCACTTCCAGAGACAATTGTCTAATGCCTTGTACACACGATCGGAATTTCCAATGAAAAAAGTCAGACTGACTTTTTCCATCGGATATTCCGACCATGTATATGCCCCATCTGACTTTTTCCATCGGAAATTCCGAGGAATTCCTTCGGAGTTTAGATAGAGAACATGTTCTCTTTTACTCTGATGGAATTCCGTCGGAATTCCAATGTGATTTTGGCCGGTCAAAAGTCTGACTGTGTGTACGGGGCATAAGAGGGAATTTCTCTCATTATGTGAGATTTCCTCTAACTTCCTGTTACTTCCCTGTGACAGGAAGTGAAGATAAAATTTCCCAATGGCACAAGGAGGGCAAAAATAATCTGAAAGTGGTATAGACCCTTCTTTATTCAATCCAAAACAAACAAAATTGGCTATAAATACATTTCAAGCCAATCTCCAGGTTTCATTTACCTTTAAATAGTTTGTTTGGATCAAGCTGGTCCAAACAAACTACAGGCTCTCCTCACTAACAACCAGGTTCCGTTCCAACAACCATGTCATTAAACAAATTGGTTATTAAATGAGGAGCCACAAGTAATCAATATTTTAAGCATTCTTACCTACTGTACTGTATTGTGAAAAAAAGGTCTAAACACAAATCTCCAGCTCAATAACGTTGTTTCAATTTGAATAAGTACAGAACATAAACGACAATTCTGTACTGTAGTGTACAATACAATGATGTACAGCGCATCGTTTGGGTGGGGAGAGCTGGTCGTAAGTACGAGCGGTCGTTAAACGTGGAGCATCTGTATTTACTTTACTAACAGTTGCAGAGGGCTGGAATACTGTATACATTGTATGCAGCTGAGGCTACATACAGTATACACATAAAGACAGAATACAGTATACAGTGCTGTATTCTGGGAGTGGGACGAGACCTCCCTGTTATGCTCCCAGAACAAAATCAAGTTGGGCTGAGTGGCTCTCAGCCTCCCACTGGGAGCTTTGTATTCTATGAATAAATACATAGCTTCCTCTGATTGGCTGAGGTGGAATTTGTGACATTGTCACCCCGCCTCTCTACCTTAGCCAATCAGAGGGAGCTTTGTATTCATTCATAGCATACAAAGCTCCCTCTGAAAGGCTGTGTCATTTGGCCAGACTCAGAATTTTTATTTTTCAGCGCTGTCGCACTTTGAATGACAATTGCATGCTCATGCAACACTGTACCCAAATGCTTTCTTTTCGTAGTATTAGATCACCTCTGCAGTTCTTATTTTTTGCGCTATAAACAAAAGAATAGTGATAAGTTTAAAAAAAAACTGAATATTTTTTACGTTTTGCTATAATATCCCAATTTATTTTTTATTTTTTCCTCAGTTTAGGCCGATATGTAGGCCGATATGTAATCTTCTACATATTTTTGGTAAAAAAAATCGCAATAAGTGTAAATTGATTGGTTTGCGCAAAAGTTATAGTGTCTACAAAATAGGGGATAGATTTATGCCATTTATTTATTTTATTTTTTTTTACTAGTAATGGTGAAGATCTGTGACATTATGGCGGACACATCGGACACTTTTGACACTATTTTGGGACCAATCACATTTA
Organism: Rana muscosa; assembly: GCA_029206835.1. Taxonomy (NCBI): domain Eukaryota; kingdom Metazoa; phylum Chordata; class Amphibia; order Anura; family Ranidae; genus Rana; species Rana muscosa. The sequence continues at coordinate 636,935,425 of CM055118.1, read as the reverse complement.
TATAGCGATCAGTGCTATAAAAATGCACTGATTACTGTGTAAATGTGACTGGCAGGGAAGGGGTTAACACTAGGGGGCGATCAAGGGGTTAAATGTGTTACCTAGGGAGTGATTCTAACTGTAGGGGGAGGGGATTCACAAGGGAGGAGACAGATCGGTGTTTCTCTGTACTGGGAACACACCATTGGTCTCCTCTCTCCTGACAGGACCAGGTGCGGATCCAGAGTCTAGTCTCGGGAGAGGCACTGCCAGAAAATACTTTTTTGGGGGTAAATTTATCTGGGAAATGGCTGGTGTTGGCGCTTCAATCATCACGGCACCATGGTTGTTATGGTGTCAGGATGATTGAATCACATTATTACTATTATTACATTGTTATAAAAAATGAAATAGTTCAACTCACCATAATGTAGAATCAGTGGGAGCCCAGAGTGTGTCACTTGCCACTGTCGCCTGCCACCAAATGCGGATTGTCACTTGCCACGTCACCTGCCACCAAATGCGGATTGTCACTTGCCACGTCACCTGCTACCAAATGCGGATTGTCACTTGCCACGTCACCTGTCACCAGATTGTCACTTGCCACGTCGCCTGCCACACGTTGCAGATTGGCACTTGCCACGTCACCTGCCACCAGATGCAGATTGTCACTTGCCACGTCACCTGCTACCAGATGCAGATTGTCACTTGCCACATCGCCTGCCACACGTTGCGGATGCAGATTGTCACTTGCCACGTCACCTGCTACCAGATGCAGATTGTCACTTGCCACATCGCCTGCCACACGTTGCGGATTGTCACTTGCCACATCCCCTGTCACCAGATGCAGATTGTCACTTTCTACGTCGCCTGCCACCAAATGCGGATTGTCACCTGCCACGTCGCCTGCCACCAGATTCAGATTGTCACTTGCCACGTCGCCTTCCACCAAATGTGGATTGTCACCTGCCACGTCACTTGCCATGTCGCCTGTCACCAGATGAAGATTGTCACTTGCCACGTCATCTGCCACCAAATACAGATTGTCACTTGCCACGTCGTCTGTCACCAGATGCAGATTGTCACTTGCCACATCACCTGTCACATGTTGCGGATTTGTCACTTGCCACGTCTCATGCCACACTTGCTGTGTCACTTTCCTACTAAGGTGGTCTCTTGCTGTGTGCCAGAGTCAGGCAGCAGATTACCAGTCAGGCAGCAGAGAGATGATGTCATCTCTCTGCTGCCACAGCTGCCTGCAGAGTGAGGGCAGAACTGCAGGGATGCAGGGCAGGCGCCGGGCAGTGAGAGATGTTGTCATCTCTCTGCTCCCCCGCCCACCGGCTCCCTGATTGACCAGCGGCCCGCTCACACACCGAGCCGCACAGCTGCTCACCCCTGCTCTCTCAAATGCCCGCTCACCAACCGCTCTCTCACCAGCCGCTCGCTGTCTGTCACCAACAAAGCCGCCCCCGCTCTCAGCCGCGGACCTGCCCGCCGGCTCTCTCACCCGCAGAGCCGCCCGCCAGCTCTCTCACTCATGGAGCCGCCTGCCAGCTCTCTCACCTGCGGACCTGCCCGCCGGCTCTCTCACCCGTGGAGCCGCCTGCCGGCTCTCTCACCCGTGGAGCCGCCCGCCGGCTCTCTCACCTGCGGAGCCGCCCGCCGGCTCTCTCACCCCACCTGCTCTCTCACCCGTGGTGCAGCCCGCTGGCTCTCCCACTCACGCGCATTCTCGGAGGGGGCAATTGCCCCGTTGCCCCCCCTGGATCCACCCCTGGACAGGACATGGATCTGTGTGTTTACACACACAGATCCACGTCCCTGCTCTATTACCGGCAATCGTGGGTGCCCGGCAGACATCACGGCCTCCATGCAGCGCACTGGCTCCCGAGTGACGCAGCGGGCACACGCCTCCTAGTCAGCCGGGAAGCCCAGGACGTCATACGATGCCCTCCCAGGATGGGAGATCCCTCCTGCGGGCGTCATATGTCTATGGGCGGGTAGGGAATTGGTTAAAGTTAAATAAAACCTGGAGATCAGCTTTAAACTTCCACTTGTATACAAGAATGGCAACTGCTCCAATGTATAACTAGCTTTTGAAGTAAGGTGCACATTGATATTGTCTAATAGTTGATATTGAAAACAGAGATATTAGTTGCACATATTTGCAAATATACAGAAGCCGTAACACCAACCCAAGGTTCCTCTGTAAAATGCAGTCTTAGCTCTTAAATTTGAGAGTCATAAAGTTGGAGCATATATAACAGCAAGCAAATTAAGGGCAGGAAGCCTATTCCTCTTTAGAGGTGCAGGAACACATTAGAAGCCCAGCAAAAGCAAAGTTGCAGCTGACAGCATCCAGTGTGTCCCCACGCAAAATAAAGTGAGCCAGTTATACAGGACTGCAATCCACCCCAATTTATAACAAGCTTTTGAAGTAATATACACATAGAAGAGCATTACACAGTACAAACAAACAGAACTTCATCTTCTGCAGCTTTGCCTCAGAACCATGTAAGGCAAGATACAGCAGTACTGATATCCCCTCTTTAGGAAATATATACCGTAAGTATTTAAGGGTCTGGCTGCAAATTTTTTACAGTATCAGGGGGAGGCTGTGGATCTAAATATTTTTTTCTAAGCTTGTCTAAAAAAAAAATTGCAACCCTTTTTTTAACATTATCACAGTATGATGCCTGTGAAACAGCTATAACTCATTATTTTGCAGTGCAGTGTGGAGTTTAAAAAAAATATATCATATTGTGCTATGAAAGTAAGAATCTGGCCTTGCCATGCACTCACTTTTTGTAAGATTCATTAAAGCTGGAGCAAAGAAAACCAAAGTGGAATTGCCACCCATAGTTGCAAAAAAATAAATCATAAATTGAAGGCATTATATATTCTGTGGCTACTAGCAACAATTACATTTTTTTTTTTTTTTTTACCCTTTGCTTTTCTCTGTTTTTAGTTACCCCCTAACAACTCACAGAAGGGATTTTTCAGAAAACCCATTGTGTTTAATTGTTTCATTACAGACTGAACAAGTAAATTTTTTGTTGTTGTTGTGAATCAATCCAACAGTCTATCTGAGTCTAGTATACAGGCTTTGATGTGATACTGTAATTGGTTATTAAAACTGACCACATTTTGGGAAATTTTGTATAACCCTGCAAAAAATACATCTTATGATGGCTGTTCCAACTAGCACATGGAGAGATAATGGAAACCACATTTCACAATATCCAACTTTTTACTTTTTATCCTACTTTCCTTTTAGCATGTGTTTGTATATATGTATGAATTAAGCTACAGTAGATTTTTTTTATCTCCATTAGAATACATTTCTATGTGGGTAAAAATACTACTGTCTTCTAAATAATAACTAAGACATTTTGAAACAAACTTTAAAGCCATGTACACACAATCGGTTTTCCTATGGATTTTAATCCGATGGATTTTTCCATCGGAAATCCAATGAAGCTGACTTCCATCAGTCATGCCTACACACCATCAGTCAAAAAAACGATCGTCCCAAACGCCGTGACGTACAACGGCACTATAAAGGGGAAGTTCAAATCCAATGGCGCCACCCTTTGGGCTGCTTTTGCTGATTTCGTGTTACCGCGTGTTAGTAAAAGTTTGGTGAGAGCCGATTCGCTCTTCAGTCTCCGTGCTTTTCAGATCGTTTTCTGTGTTTCAGTTTGTGCTTGTGGGTTCGTATTTGTCTTTCAGTGCGTGCAGTCAGGTCGTTTCTGTTTTGCAGTGCCTTCTTGGCCGACCGGTTTAAAGCCATGTTGGAAGTACGTTCTCATCGTAGAGCTCGTGCTGCATATGGGCTTGGTGTTGCGTTTAATAATGTAACCCGAGCTCAGTCCATGAACAGAGCGAGGAGGAGTTCATGGACCAATAATTGGTTGCTCCAGCGGGACCAATTCTCTCATATGCCTCTGCTGTGGGAAATCCAGGAGAATAATTCTGATGATTTCAGGAATTATCTCCGGATGACGGACCCCGTTTTTCACCGTCTGTTGGATTTGCTGTCCCCCTATATCACAAGGCAGGACACTGTGATGCGCCAGGCCATCACTGCCGAGCAGAGGCTTATTGCCACGTTGAGATACCTGGCGACTGGGAGAAGCTTGCAGGACCTCAAGTTCACAACAGGCATCTCCCCCCAGGCTCTGGGGATCATTATCCCAGAACCGTGTTCTGCTATCATACAAGTCATGCAGAAGGACTATATTAAGGTAAGTTTTCTCCTTTAACATCACATTCTATATTTTGATATGTTTTGAATGTTTGCTAATGTATTGTATTTCTTTTATCCTTCCCAAATGACCATGATTGTAATATGCTGGGAATGTCCCCTTTCTCCCCATGCATGTTGTTACTTTTAAATGCAAATTTTTTGGCCTACATGCATATTTCCCTTCACTAACCTCGCCAGCATGCTATCCTGGGCTCAAACACACCTAGACTAGTCTGTTATTAACAATGTTTTTTGTCAGCTCCAGTGTAGTTTTGAACCCCCCCTAAAATGTGTCCAAATGTTTTATTGCACATTCAAGTTCAGCAGAGTGGTAGAGGCTTTTTTTCTGGGCACAAAAAAAAGCTTTAACCCCCCCCCCTTATTTTTTCCAATGGCCCATCAGAGGGGGTGAGTCATCTGATAAGTGGGCCTTCTATTTGTGTGTTTAAATACTCCTTCAAATAAATGTTATACTGACGTTGGCCAAGAATGTATTTGGGTAATCTGCTTGCAATGTAATGTGCAAAAGTACTAATTTATTATTTTTATTTGACTCCACAGTTTCCTTCATCACCACAGGAATGGCAGACTGTGGCCTCCCAATTTGCCCAGCGGTGGGACTTCCCCAACTGCGGAGGGGCAATCGATGGGAAACACGTCCGTCTAGTGCCGCCACCCCGTTCGGGGTCGTACTATTATAATTATAAAGGTTTTAATAGTATTGTGTTAATGGCGGTGGTGTCGGCACGCTATGAGTTCTTATATGTGGGCATGGAGAAGAATGGCCAGATGTCCGATGGCGGAGTCTTTGCACATACGGAGTTTGCCCACCGTCTGCAGTCTGGGGGCCTGGCACTGCCACCTGATGCAGACAATGTGGAGGGACTTTTGTGTTTCTTGCGGAGGAAGCCTTTGGATTGGGACCCCACCTGATGCGGCCATTTCCCCAAAGGACCCTCACCCCGGAGAGGAGGGTTTTTAATTACCGGCTGGCCAGAGCCCGGAGGGTTGTTGAGAATGCCTTCGGGATAATGGCCAGCCGGTTCCGCCTGTTTCAGATAGCCATCCACATGGCGGAATATAAACTAAACCACATTGTGTACAGCTGCTGCATACTGCACAATTTTATGCGCAAATACTCTATTTCTTATCTTTCCAATGTTGGGCCTGAGGACTGGGGTTTCGGAAAAACAAACTTCTTGACAGGCCTGGACACTGGCCGTACTGGCTTGGCCCCCCATAGCGCCCGTGAAGTACGTGATAAATATGTTGAGTACTTCACGGGTAAGGGGGCCATCGCTATGCCAGACCATATATGATCCTTTTTTGTAAAAAATAAAAACAAATATATATATTTAAAAAACTTGTTTTGTCATTATTGTTTTTTTTAATTATGTGTCTCCCAGGTTCTCATAGTACACTTTTTGTAGTAGTGCCAAGTGTATTTGTCTTTATTAAATAGCCACAATTGTCACAGTAAAACATGAACTTTGACATTTTCTATAACTGCTATTGAGCATAGAAAGAACAAGCCACACATTGTTGAGTGTGCAAATGTTTTTTTACTCTGTGCACAACATGTGCATTCTTTTTATTTAGAAAATAAAATCTTGACATTTTTGGCTCCAAATTTTTGAGAATATTTTTTTTTCTTTATTTTTGGTTTGCAGAAACATGCATGGGTCAAAAAAGAAAACATAGAAAAACAATGGAACTTACAAAGTTCAACCTTAAAGATAAACATGAGATGGGGTGATGTCACCCCTGAACATCCCAAATTTGAAGATGCACACAGTTTGTGTGGCAAAAGTAGGATTTTTAAAACAGCTTACCTGTAAAATCCTTTTCTTGGAGTACATCACAGGACACAGAGCGGCATAGTCATTACTATGTGGTTATATAGAATTACCTTCAGGTGCTGGCACTGGCAACTTCCAAAACAGGAAGTACCCTCCCCTATATAAGCCCCTCCCATCCGGGAGCACCTCAGTTTTGTAGCAAAGCAATACGTGTCCCCAAAAGAGGGGTGGGAGCTCTGTGTCCCGTGATGTACTCCAAGAAAAGGATTTTACAGGTAAGCTGTTTTAAAAATCCTACTTTCTTGTTCATACATCACGGGACACAGAGCGGCATAGTCATTACTATGTGGGACGTCCCAAAGCAATGCCAAATGAGGGGGGGGATATACCATACATAAGCTGGGCGCCATCAGGCATGAGGATCTTTTGCGGCCTGCAACACACTGCGCCCAAAGGCGACATCCTCCTGACTTCTAACGTCCACCTGGTAGAACCTAGTAAACGTGTGTACTGAAGACCATGTTGCGGCCTTACAAATTTGAGCCAGGGAGGCCTGGTGATGCACTGCCCATGAAGTTCCAACTGCTCTCGTGGAGTGCGCCCTAACTTTGAACGGAGGCGGTCTACTTCTCAAGCCATAGGCTTGTATTATGACCTGTCGAATCCACTTGGCTAAAGTAGATTTTGATGCTGCCTGACCCTTTCTGGGGCCTTCCGGTAGAACAAACAAAGAATCCGTTCTACGAATCTGAACAGCGGCTTTTAGATAAGCTTTAACTGCTCTTACTACATTCAAAGAATGCAATAACTTTTCCTCTACCGAGCTCGGTTTGGGGAAAAGAAGGAAGAACCACATCCTGGTTCAAGTGAAACCTCGATACCACCTTAGGAAGAAAGGCTGGGTGAGGACGTAATACTACTCTGTCCTCATGAATAACCAGATATGGCTCTTTACAGGACATGGCGGCTACTTCCGACACTCTTCTAGCCGAGCATATGGCTACTAAAAATATCAATTTTCTGGTGAGTAGAACCAAGGAAATGTGCCGCAAAGGTTCAAATGGCTGCTTCTGCAGAACCGACAGAACCAAATTTAGATCCCATGGACATATGGGAGCTTTAATCGGTGGAATAATACGAGTCACCCCTTGCATAAAGGATTTGACAAGTGAATGCATAGCCAGGGGCCTTTGAAATAGTATTGATAAGGCCGAAACCTGACCCCTGATAGTACTTAAGGCAAACTTCCTGTCTACAGCCCACTGTAGGAAGTCCAGAATTCTGCCTATAACGTACTTACATGGATGCCACTTTCTGGCCTCGCACCAAGTGATGTACGCCTTCCAAACTCTATAGTAGATCTGCCTGGATACAGGCTTCCTGGCATTGATTATAGTTGATACCACAGAGTTAGAGAGACCTCTCTTCTTTAGGATGTGGGATTCAATAGCCAGGCCGTTAAACTTAGAGTTAGTAAGGAAGGGTGGTATATCGGTCCTTGCGAAAGCAGGTCCGGACGACGTGGAAGGGTCCAAGGACTCCCCACAGACATTTTGATGATCTCCGCGTACCAGGCCCTTCGGGGCCACGCTGGAGCCACCAGGATCACCGGCTTCTTCTCCAACCTGACTCTGCGAAGGAGTCGAGGCAACAATTGTAGCGGAGGGAATGCATATATCAGTCTGAACTGATCCCAAGGGAACACCAGAGCATCCGAGCCGCAAGCGAGGGGATCCCTTGTCCGGGAGACAAATCTGTCCACCTTTGCGTTGAATCTGGATGCTAGCAGATCTACATCCGGTGTTCCCCACCGCTGACATATTGCTCGGAAGACCTCGGGATGAAGGGACCATTCCCCTGGGCATAACTGTTGGCGACTCAGAAAGTCCGCCTTCCAATTCTCCACCCCTGGAATGAAGACAGCTGATATACATGGGACATGCTTTTCTGCCCATTCCAGGATGTGACTTACTTCCCTCTGGGCTGCACGACTCCTGGTGCCTCCCTGATGATTGATATATGCCACTGCTGTGGCATTGTCTGATTGAATTCTGACAGGGGACCCTTGGAGTCTGGATGTCCAGGCTACTAGGGCATACCGGGCTGCTCGTATCTCTAAGAGATTGATGGGCAGGGTTTTTACTACATTTGACCATCTGCCCTGGAGAGACCATTGCTCCAGTACTGCCCCCCAGCCTATAAGGCTGGCATCTGTAGTGACCACCTTCCAAGATATCGGGCTGAAGGGTTTTCCCTTCTGGAGATTCTGGGGGATCAACCACCAGCAGAGACTCTTCCGAACGGAAGGGGACAAAGCCATCGGGAAGTCTAGAGCCTGAACTTTTCCGTTCCAGGCTGACAATATGGCCCTCTGTAAATTCCTTGAGTGGAATTGGGCGTATGGCACAGCTTCGAATGATGCTACCATCTTTCCTAGCAGCCTCATGCACAGGCGTATGGACGGCTGTCTTTTTGCACAAAGCAGACGGACCAAGCCCCTCAAAGAGGATACCTTGTCTAGAGGTAAGAAAATCTTCCTCTGGTCTGAATCCAGCCGTAGCCCTAGATATACCAGGTTTTTCACTGGCTGTAGGGCTGACTTGTCCAGGTTGATGACCCAACCGTGAGATTCTAGATACTTGATTGTATTGACAATTACCACTTCTAGCTTGGCAACTGAGTGGTCCATCAACAACAGGTCGTCTAGGTATGCCATTATCGTTACACCTCGTGTTCTTAGATCGGCCAACAGTGGGGCCAGAATTTTTGTGAACACTCGTGGTGCTGTGGCCAGACCGAATGGTAAGGCTCTGAACTGTAAAATGGCGCCCTTCTACTGCAAAGCGTAGAAATTTTTGATGACTTGGAAAGATGGGAACATGCAAGTAAGCATCTTTGATGTCGATCAAGGCTAACCATTCCTCCCCTTGTAGGGCAGCGGTGACCGATCGGATCGACTCCATCCTGAAAGACCGGACGTTTAGAAATTTGTTTAGACTCTTTAGGTCCAATATGGGTCTTATGTCCCCGTTTGGCTTCGGGACTGTGAAAAGGTTTGAGTAGAAACCCAACCCCCACTCTTCCATAGGAACCTCCATAATTACTCCTTGGAGCAATAGTTGTTCTAACGCCAATAGGAGAGACCCTCTTTTCAGAGGGTCTCTTGGCATGCCTGACCACATAAAATGGGAAGGAGGAGACTCTTTTAACTCCAACTTGTATCCCAGAGTTACTGCGGAGAGCACCCATCTGTCTTTGATCGTCTCCCGCCAGGTCTCTGCGAACAACTGAAGTCTTCCCCCCACCCGTTTGAGTGGGGGCAGCCCTTCATAGGCTTGACTTGGAGGCTGGTTTAGTACCCCTTCGGATCCAGGGTTTCTTATTACCCTGTGACTGTCCCTGATTTTTACCCCCTGAGTTTGACCGAGGAGGCCGTCGGAACTGCTTAGTAGCAGACGTCGCAGGGATAGGAGAGGTAGTCCTCTTAAAAGATGGACCCCTAGACCTCTTCTTACTCGGTAAGAGAGTACTTTTACCACTGGAAATCTTCTGGATATACTTATCCAGGTCCTCGCCAAAAAGGCGTTCCCTATGAAATGGGAAGCTAACTAAGAGCTTCTTACAGGGAGCTTCAGCAGACCAGTTTTTGAGCCACAGAAGCCTACGCATATGTACCAAAGACAGCGTGAGGCGGGAGGCCTGATGGATAGAATCCTTGATGGCGTCAACCGCAAAGCATAATGCTCTAGGCAGATCAGCCAGAGCCTGGGCCTGCTGGTCTGGCAAATCCCTCAGGACCATTTTCATTTGATCCTTTAAAGCTTGGCAGACCCCAATAGCTGCCACTGCTGGCTGTGTAACAGCCCCTGCTGTGGAAAAAGCAGATTTTAATAAAGATTCCAATTTTTTATCCACTGGATCTTTGAACATTTGAACATTATCTACTGGACATGTCAGTGATTTGTTCACAGAAGAGATGGCTGCATCCACCGTAGGAACATTCCATCTCTGGGTGAACTTTTCCTCCATGGGATAGATCACCGGAAATTTTTTAGGCGGAACAAATAGTTTATCAGGATGTTCCCAGTCCTGGTATATAAGTCCTTCCAGTAATGGATGTATTGGAAAGGAGCAATTAACCTGGGGAGCTTTTAGCAACCCCAATGAGGAGACAGCAGTAGTTGATGGTTCAACAAGAGGCATTTTAAATGCAGATCGAACCATGTCAGTTAGGGTCTGGACCCACAATATTTCAGTCTGTGATGCTGAAAATGGTTCATCTACTGTCGATTCCTCAAAAACAGAGTTAACCTCCTCCTGATCCCCTTCAGGTAGGTCGGTCCCTTCCTGGGACTGTTGCTCTGCCAACAGGCACTCTAATGGAGGTGATGGAGATCTGGCGCGCTTTCTTTCCTGTAGAGAAGAAGCGATCAATGCTGCCAATCTCTGCTCCAATCCCTCCAGAGTTGAGGAAAAAACCTCCTCTGTTATATATGCAGGAGCAGGTGGACTGAGGACAGCCGCAGTACCTGGCACTCCCGGGGGTTCCTTATGGGTATTAACCTCTGATTTCTCAGGGGAGGAGGGTGCAGATGACTGCTCCAGATCCTCAGAGCCCGATGGAGACCCCCTACACTTCCTGAGAGGTATATCTCAGAGTTTTTTAGGCGGCATATTCCTTAGTTCAAAGCTGAGGTATTCCAGCCGCAATACACCCCTTACTGAAATAGTCTAATGCAATTTTGCTGCTATGTACATCAGTGGGTGTCTACTAATGTGTCTTTCTGGGGATGCCTGTATCAACCGCCCGCTGTAAGCCCCTATACCATGCTACCAGCTCCTTTTCATGCTCTGTGTCCATAGCAAGCAGCGTGGACTGAGTCCTTTTATCTTGCTGGGACGCCCGCACATGCGCAGAAGCGCTGGGCGCACAGAGCGTGTCATCCGCCAGGCTCCGCCCCCTTTTTTTGAAGCTAAATCTTTTAAAAAGAAAGCGTGTGTGCGCACGCGCGCGCGTGCACGTGTGCGCTCTTGGCGCCATGTAGGGAGAGGAGCCAGGGTCCCTGTTTCACCAGGACTCGGGGATGGAAGGAAACTACTTGGCAGCATGACAGAGGAATGCAGCTTCCCTGATAGAGAGCTCACTCATCTGCCTGGACTTTCACCATGGAAGGAAATAGTCCCAAGAAAAAAGACGTTCCACAGCGGCCTCTAGTGGACAAACAAAGGTACCGCACTTTTGTCTTTTTTTTTTTTTTTTTTTAAAACCTCCTTTATGAAAAACATTTCCAGGTTTACAGTTTTTAAAACTTCCTTTATGAAAAAACATTTCTAGGATTTCTTAGGCATATACAGCTATTAGCGGGAATACCTTTTAGGTAACAGGCAGAAAGACATATTAGGCTTGGGGGTCCCCTCAATAGAACCAAGTTCCTGAGGGGCCCCCACTTACCTTTTCCCCGCCGCAGGACTTTGTTTGGTCCACAGAAGCCCAAACTTCACCTTTCACGGCAGGCATTGTACTAGACCTTCAGGGACCGGGTTCCCAAGGATTCCACTCCCCTGGACCTGTATAGCACCCTGCACAGATAGCCTCTTGGTTTTGGGTATGACCAGAGCTCTGGATCCCAGGGTCCAGCCCTCCTAAGAGAGGCATTACAGGCAAAACCTTGCTCTTCTCTGCAAGGCCCGGGTACCGACCGTTTAGCTATGAAGCTTTTTTTTGGTCGGATCCGGAATAGCTTGCTAAGGCCCAGAGAACCTGTACACAAGCCCAGATGAATACATGTTAACCTTGGCCAACACCTTAGACACTGGCAAAAAACTGAGGTGCTCCCGGATGGGAGGGGCTTATATAGGGGAGGGTACTTCCTGTTTTGGAAGTTGCCAGTGCCAGCACCTGAAGGTAATTCTATATAACCACATAGTAATGACTATGCCGCTCTGTGTCCCGTGATGTATGAACAAGAAATGGGTATTTTCATCCTGATCCCATGGCTAAAGTCAACATGTGCTATCTGCCATCATGGGGGATCAATGGACGTGTTTTGGGGGTGCAAACCCTTCCTCTCACCTACTTGAGTAGCGAGGAAGAGGTTGCACCCACAAAACAAGGACATAGATATCCTGTGACGGCAGATAGCACATGTTGACACACTGTGTGCATCTTCAAATTTTGGCTTGTGGTAAAACAAGTGCAAATTTTTTATTACAAAACAAATAAAAAAACAGGGGGGGCAGACTATTCGCCCCAAAATATTTATGATATTTTTATATTTTTGCCCAATCACATTCATCCTATTCCTCATAATGTCCATTTCGCTACTACATTCCATTATTTCTTGAATTATGATTTGGGCACTAGCACTTGAGAATGGAGGAGTAGTAGGAGTTTCTGACACACCACCATGTTCATCCCCTAAAAAAAAAAAGGTATTATAAATATGCAGGCCTACATCTCTTTACCTGAAGCTGTGGTGACAGACACTGACCTGTTGTGGTGATAAGCTCCACCTCTCCTTCCTCCACCTCTGCTTCCTCCACCTCTGCTTCCTCAACGTGCTGATCTTGGGGTTCTTTCTGAGCTTGGGGTTCTTTCTGTGGTCTGTGCTTCCTCGGCTCCTCAGATTGGTGTCCTCCCAGTCTCCTCTCCCCTATGAGAATGAATCAAAAGGTATCCTTAGCACACAGATATTTGAGGGCATAAATTGTAAACATTGCTTGGAAGTGGGGTACAATTGTTTGTTTTGGCAGAGTTCCAAGATGAACACAAGAGATTTTGTGAATTCAACAAAGCAAGAATACTTTAATTTTTGGTCCAAAATAACACACATGGAGACACCCCAAAGTATCCACTGGAGCACCTGTGTGGGACACCCTAAAAAGGTTGTTCTGGTGGCCAATACTGCCAATAATGCTTGAGTGTCCTCTCCTTTACACAGAATCTAGTTTAGCATTTCAAATTCTACTTACTTACAACACATCATCTAGACAACAATGTTTATAAACATTGTTTTAAGACAAATAGGCATGACCACATGTGTTTTACGTGTATCTGTGCAAAACATGTGATTTTTTAGACGTTCGCTGTTTACTACGAAACATTCCCAAAAATTTGGCCACTAAACTTAACATGAAAGTTGCCATTTTACAATGTGAAACCAGTCAATCCAAGCACATGGAGCAAAACATGCAAGAATACATATTCCAATTTGAAATAACACAGTAAAAATAAAAGCTTACTTTTTTCAAGGATGTTGATAAGCTTCCTATACTGCTCCGGCTCCCTCAGCTTCAAGTCAAACCACCTTTTACGGAGCTGCTCCTTGGATCTCCTGACCCCAAATTTATTATAGAGACTCCTCGCCACTTTGTCCATTATTTTAGACTTCCTGAGGTTAGAGGTGTCGTATGGCCCATGCTTCCCATCGTAATCTTTCCTCTGCAGGATGTCCACCATCTTCGCCATCTCAGCAAATTACATATTAGTCGCCTTGTATCTTTTATTCCTGGATCGGGACGTTCCCGCCTCCGGGCTTTCCTCGTCGGTACTTAATAATGAAGGACGCACCTGTTTCACCGCCATGTCATCGTCTCCCACTGTGCGCCGAACGAGAAGGGGCGGGGAAATTCCGAAAAAGACCGTCATGGGCGGGCGACGCGGGCGGAGTTTCACGCATGCGCAGGGTATATAAATGGTAAACGAGGTTGTGGTTGCGCGGAGTAAGGACGACCAGAAGTGCCGAACGAATCCAACTAAGGTAAGAATGAAACTTGGAGCATCAGTGGCCTATACTGGTTCATAATTGTAAAGGCCTATATTGGGATAAGATTCAGACAATTGAAGCTGATCTACTGTTTTTGTATTGTGTTTTATCTTGCAGAAAGAAGTATGCATAAATTCAAGGAGCCTGAAATTATGCTTGTGTTCATAGAGAAATACCGTGAACTGCGGAACTTATGGGAGCTTAAAAATAGTTTGTACCACAACAGTGTGATACGAAGGGCAACAATTTGAACATCAGTGGAATATATGAAGACCTGGATCCCACAGGCAGTCTATACAATGATAAACAATAAAATAAACAACATGAGTAATGCCTACAAAAAACGCTACAAAGAAGTCCGCACTTCAATGATATCAGGAGCAGCAGCAGACAAAGTAGTTCAGCCCAAGCTGTGGTACTACAAGCATCTGCAATTTCTGAATGACCAGATTGAGGACAGGGAATCACTTTCCAGCCTTCCTTCCAGCCTTCCCTCCACCCTTCCCTCCAGCGTTCCTTCCACCCTTCCCTCCAGCATTCCTTCCACGCTTCCCTCTACCCCTGCAGAGGGGGAAGAGGAGCCTCCTGAGTTGGAAGAGCCGGATCTGCACATCCTCAGCCAGGTATAGTATTTTAAAACATATTTATTGGCCTTGAATTATTATTGTGAACTAGATGTTATTATTCACAAATGAAATAATTAAATAAAAAAAAAACACAAAAAAAAAATGTGCAAAAAAATAAAAAAATTTGCAAAAAAAATAAAAACAAAACAAAAAAACAAAACAAATAGTGGCCAGAAATTATTGGTACAGTATTTAAAAAAGCTGGGGTCAGAATGAGAATCTTTTCTATTTATTAACATTCAAATTGCAACAGTCATGAGATGAAAATTGTGTGTGATTGATTCAACAAAAAAAAAAAAACGATTTCCCTTTTTTATACACAGGATGAGCTCAGCCAGGAGGAAGAGGCTCCGGAATGTGTCAGGCAGGAGGAGGCAGGGGTGAGTGGCAGACAGGAGGAGGCCGGCACAAGTAGCACTGGGCAGGCCCCCAGGCCTAGTGGCAGCACCCAGTCCCAAGTGGCTCCCCTCCACGTCAGACCCAAAAAATCTCGGAGGATGATACAGGTGAAGGAGGAGTCACTTAAAATGATCAGGGACGCTGCTGCCATAATGACCCTCAACCCTGTGGAGTGCTTTAGCACCTACCTGGCGGAGAAGCTAGTTAAACTTGAGGAGGGACAACGTGCCCTCTGTGAGCACCTGATATATACTGCCATTCACACGGCGGGGAGGGGGCAGCTGACAGAGGCCACACATCTCTGCCATCTGGCCCATCCTTCTCCTCCTTTTCCTCCTGCCACATTTCCACCGACAGAGCCACAGCCTGCAAGGGGGAGTGGACGGGGCCGTGGAAGAAACTCTGCAGGGAAGCGTGGAGGGAAGGCTACAAGGAAGACCAGAAAGTGATTACCTGGCTTCAAGCTGCTCTGCCAGAAGTTGCAGTTTGTTGGAGTACCACAGCTTGGGATCATGTATGTCTTCGGCTGCTGCTCCTGATTTCCTTATGTTGTTTATTTTATTGTTCATCAAAGTCATGTCTGCATTTGGGGTCCAAAGTCTGCATAAATTCAACTAATTTTCCAATTGTTGCCCTTCATTTTTATTTAGTTTTTCCAGAATAAATGGATCTTTGATTTAAGCAAAATACTTGCCTATGTGTTTTTATTGTGAGTAGCAATAACACTTCATAAAGACAATGTGTAATTAACAAGGAACACCAACCTCCTTGAGGGTAAATAAATATAAAAAATATGTTGTTGTGAGAACTTGACACAAAAAAAATGAGCCCACAAGAAACAAAAATTTATAAAAAAAAAAAAAAAAAAGGTAGATCTTGATTCTAAATAAAATTAAAAATTAGGGAGATCTGGCTTTAAAAAAAGATAAAATTATTCATGCGATCACAAGAAACAATAAAGAAATAAGTTTGTCAGAACTCGGGATAAATATCTGCAGCAAAAAAAAAACATTTTTAAGACCATTATAAAGAAGAAAACAATGCGCTGCATTAAACGAGGCAATAATTTGCAGAATGACGAATGTGCTCTCTTCATTAGGAACGCTAGTTTTACCAGAACGAGCGCTCCCATCTCATAATTCAGTCTGAGCATGCGTGGGTTTTTTATCCGATGGAGTTCCCCACAGACCATCAGAATTTTCTATCGTTTTTTTTCCGATCGGATAAATTTAAAACATGTTCTATTTTTTCACACCGATGGAAAATAGACTGATGGGGCCCACACACTATCGGTTTGTCCGATGACAAAAGTCCATCGGACTGTTTTCATCTGTAAAACCGATCGTGTGTACACGGCTTTAGAGCTCTGAAATCTCTTTGTCAAGGACAATAACAGGTAAAAGTTATAATAGCAGAATACAACATATAACATAGACAGATTTCTCAACATAAAACACAGTGAGGGGAATTCAATTGTTGGCCTGTCCATCCTTTCATGATAGAAGTTCAGAGGCAGTTAGGAAAAGTGAAAGAAATATTGTGTGTGTTGAGTGCATTTGGGGTGCATTGTATGGTGTATATCCGAAACAAGTGTGCAGATAAGAAGTTCTGACTTGTCTTTGACTTTCTTGTTTGTATATTTGTCCAGCATCAGTGAACTTTGGAAGGTCTATTTAAGGTGTATAATCACTCTACTGCTTCCTTGTTAAGCATTATTACATCTTTAGTCAGCACACTAAATAGATGAGGTGATGTTAATTTGCTGTCCAGTGAAAACATTTGAGAAAATAGTCAGTTTGAATGCACAAAATTTCAAACCCTTGGGCAAAACAGTAAGGATAGTCATAGATGATGGGATTTTCTTTCCTGCAATCACAGGCTGCAGGAAAGAAAATCACTTGATCCCCCTATCAACACAGTCAATGTTAATGCGGGAGAGGATCCCTCCCACAGAGCTATTGTGTTCTCCTGCCAGAAGAACATGATTACTGCTAGCAGCTATAGCTGCAGGCAGTAATCACATGCAATAAATTCTAACAAGTTTGGTTGTACTGTAGTCAATCAATGGATCAACTTCAGTACAACCAGTCTGTCCATAGACAGATCAAATCTTGGGCTATTTCCTGCTAAACCGGCAGAGATTTGATCCATCTATGGCTGGCTTAAGCACGTATAGATGTTTTTGTATAAATAGTGATTTACAAGCAGATTAATGTTAGATACTTCAGTTATCCTGACTGGGCATCATATGACGTCCAGCAGGAAAACCAACGGGGGCATGTAGCGTGGCAATCGGTGGTGTGGTGTGTCACTCTGACACACCACATCTCTGATCATGGTAAAGAGCCTCTGAAAGGGGCTCTTTTCCATGTGATCAGCTGTGACCAATCATGGCTGATCACAGCGTAAATCAGGAAGTGCCGGTAATCGGCTTTCCTCAGTTCGCACTTACAGGGAGAGCCAAACAGTGGTTCTCCTGGGGGGGGGGGGGGGGGTGTACACTGATAATCAGTACAATGATTATCAGTCCAGCCCTTATCAGAGGTGGCCACCGCAATGCCAATCAGTGCCAATCAACTGCCAATTATTTCCCACCCAAATTGCCAATCAGTGCCTATCAAAGTGCCATTTAGTGCCCATCAGTAATGCCTGTCAATGCCCTTCACAGATGCCCAACAGTAATGCCTGTCAGTACCTCCTCATCAGTGCTGTCTATCAGTGCCATCTATTGCCCCCACCCGTAAAAAAGGCGATATTTGGGGGAACCCCACGTCAATTTTTTTTTTAATTTGCGGCGGGGTTCCCCCTTAATATCCATTCCAGACCTGAAGGGCCTGGTAATTGAATTCTGGGGAACACCCACACTTTTTTTTTTTTTTTTTATCAATGACTTTTGTATGTATTGTCGGGAGCCGACAATTCATTAATAGCCGCGAGTCAGTTTTAAATGCATTTTTTTCTTTCAAAAATGACATTTTTTGCAGGGACAGTTCTAAGCACGGGAAACATGCGCCACTTCACATGCATATCATACACACCCCCCAGGTACGAAATTTAAAGGAATATTTCACTTTTATTTTTTCATTTTAAGCATTATTAAAATCACTGCTCCCAAAAAAACGGCCGTTTTTAAAACTTCTTTTTGCATTGATACATGTCCCCTGGGACAGGACCCGGGTCCCCAAACACTTTTTAGGACAATAACTTGCATATTAGCCTTTATAATTAACACTTTAGATTTCGAACGTTCGAGTCCATTGTATTTAATAGGGTTCTAAAGTTTACACGAACATTTTGTCTGTTCGCAGGTTCTGGTGCGAACCGAACAGGGGGGTGTTCGGCTCATCCCTGGTCACTAACTGTATTCAGGTAAGCTTTAGGTGAACTCTATGCCACGCACACAGTACACTAAGTGAAACACTGACTGCAGCTAGCACAATCACCTGCCTGCCTGTCACAGTATAGAGAATAACAGGAATGGATCTAGCTAAACTGAATACAGTGTATAAATATATATATAACACCTAGGATGCATATATATCCTCTACACACTGTAACTGCAGCTAACTGACTCGCCTGCCTGCTATATCTAACTCAATATAAATGACACTGTCTCTCTCTCTGTAAGCTCTCTCTTTAACCAACACCACAACACACTACACAAGGCCGCCACGGAGGCGGCCTTATATAGGGTGGGGCGTGTACTAAACCCCCTGCGACATAATTGGCCAAAGCCACCCTGGATTTGGCCAATTATGGCTCTCCGTTTTTTGCGCGCTGTGATTGGCAAAAGCATGCAGCTCATAGTGCATGCTTGGCCAATCATCAGCCAGCAATGCACTGCGATGCCACAGTGAATTATGGGCCGTGACGCGCCACTCGAATTTGGCGCGAACAGCCCATAATGTTCGCAATTCGACGAACAACCGAACAGGCGATGTTCGAGTCGAACATGGGTTCGACTCGAACTCAAACCTCATCCCTATCAATGGAGTGGAATGGTGGAATTTCAGAAACTCATGTATCCTACACAAAGTGTTTTTTGTAACAAGAGGTCAAACACCTCTGGTGAGTTGCCATCTACCCTCTGAGCACTCATGGTGAAGGTACCAGAAGACATACATATGTGGAAGCACTTTTATAATTACTGGTGTTGGGCACAGTCACATTGGAATTTATGTATAGCATTTACATTCACGGTTATAATTTTACAATATGAACTCTTGCATTTTATTTGTACATCTATAAGGTGTGTACTGCTTCCAGATTTTGTATAGAGATTTGGATTTATGAGTTGTTTTGGGAAGCGCCAATACCTTTATATCATTTTTAGCACCTAAAATGACCTAGTTGTGCTTTCAGTGTCAATAATTGTTAATGGCACATCAAACACAGAAGCAAACATTTTGCCACATGAAAAAATAGGTGACAAATGCAACGTGCAACTCGCCAAAAAAACGTGCAACTTGCCAAAATGTCCCATGAGTTACTTTGCTACGGTAACGCACCATGCTTTACTCCAAAGAAAGTTCTGGAGCTTCTCTGGGGCAGTTGTTGTGTGTAGAGCAGCCCATTCAAGAGTTTTAAACTGACAAGATTTTAAACCTCTTGTGGATAAGGTACAGTAAGTAAGAGAAACACATTGGGATAGCTGGGCCAGAAATGGCATTGAAAAATGCTTCTTCTTATTATGATACCTGAAATTATAAACGTATTCTTTAAATTTTATGCATATGTAGCGGGGTCTCCTTTAAGGCCCCTGGACTACGTTACCCAGAACCCCGTTTGGCACCCATGGTGCATTGGGCTGCCGCAGAGACTCATGGGTGGGGCTATATAAGAAGAGGGCGAGGCTAGGCTCGGCCTCTTTGGACACCGCGCTGCAAGCAACAGGACTCCCTGTGCGGATCTGCTGCTGTTTAAGGCCTGAAGCCTGGGCCTTGCATACCGACCAAAGAGCCTTCCACCCCACTGCGGAGCCTGGGTGGCACCTGTTCCTGCTCGAGTTTGCTGATGTCAGCTGGACCGGAGACACGGCCGTTGGAGACACTGTGTGTGGATACACAGTGGTGGAAGCCCGGACTGGGATCGCGTCCGGAGTGGTGAGCGAGCACTTGCTCACTTCATTATCCTTTTACTTTGTTGGGCCTAGTGACTGCCTTGGCCCACCCTGTTATTTACTACCCCATGGATTACAAATATTGTTTCCTGAAAGTGCACCACCGTTCAAGTTGCATGCGAAGAAGTGTTCTCATAAGGGACTGAGTTTTAATCTGGGTCAGGCCTGACCAGGGTGGGGGTTAAAACTTTGTTGCTGCGCCATATTGGGCATAGGGAAAGAAGATAGTTGCACGTGGCGGGTGATCACTCGGCACTATCACTGAAGAATATGTTTATTGCTGCAGGGCTCTGCATGTATGCTATGTGATGTGTTTAACTTTGAATCCTTATACCAAAATATAAATACAGTTATATTTTATCACATTCTTATTAGTGTCATCTTTGCAGATAGTGGTTATCTATCAATACTGACAGATTGTGTATAATCAGGTATAAACCGTTACGAGGTAACAATCCCTAGACTAACTGTGCCAGTGTGGGTTGAGTAGATTGCCGGGGGTTGGCGGTGCTGTATGCAGGGCCCGAAACAAAACTCAGCGGCTCTCTTAACTGGGGGTAGCGCTACACATACAATACATTGAAGAAATATGTTCTGCTAGCAACAGTAGTCTATGCAAACATGACAGGTTTGGTAACGATATTCTCCTGCACACTGGGGTGACAGTGCAAACCAAAGGATAACACAGCAGTGGATATGACAGTGGATATGGTTGCACAATCTTGCTGCCCTCTAGGACTGGTGTTGTCCTCAGAACACTGTAGAAAATGAATAACAGAGGGAGCACTGACCTAGTGCATTGTCCAACAAAAATGTATTAAAAAATGATAAGATAAAATAAAACTACTTATAAATGTAGGTAGTATGCTCGCACATCAAGCCACTGCAAGTGGCAACAAACTCCCAACTTTGTCAAAACCTCCAGCTTGAGGGGGGCCTCACCAGGGTCCCTGCTGATTGACGCATTTCAAAGGTAACCCTTCTTCATCAGAGCCCATGGTAGTGGATTGATGTGCAAGCATACTACCTACTTTTGTGAGCAGTTTTATTTTATCTTATCATTTTGTATATATTTTTGTTGGATAATGCACTAGGCCAGTGCGTGCTCTGTTTTTCATTTTCTACAATGACAGGTTTGGTCTATGGGATCTACCTACAGTGTCAGTTCTTTCTGATCTGAACCCAAGGACAGGGCTCATCCAGTCATTGCCCTGGCTTAGTAATAAACAGAGGATAGATTAGAAAGTTTTATGCAAGCTAGAGGTCAGAATTATACTTAATAATTTTAATCTAATGGGTTTTTTACCACAACAAACAGAATTGTCTTGTAAGGCAAATAATAATGTTAATATCTGCACACACTCCAAAAAAAGTAAGCAAGGAGAATCACTCACCATATTTGATACCTAAAAAAATTATTTATTAATCCATTTACCAAACTGACCATTCCATTCAATGTACAAAGGTCCAAATGTGTTTCATTCATCAGGAACGTATTCATGAGTAAGCGCATTACCAAGAGAAATGTGTTAGAGTGTTTGTACATTGTATAGAGTGGTTAGATTTCTTTATGGATTAATAAATCGATGAGGTGTCAAATATGGTGAGTGATCCCTTACATTCCTTTTTTGGAGCTTTTGCAGAAACGGTTCAAGTGGCCGACGACTGTAAGTAACAAGCTCTTATCATCAAAGGCAGCTTGGGGATTTGTGGCTGCAGCTGAGTATTTTGTTGATTTTAATGCATAACATTTAATATTGTAACTATTACACCACCATACAGAACTTAAAATCTAAAAGCCACAGTGATTTCATGAAAATTTATATGACGCTTTTCTGTCCAACTTTCCCTTGTGTCTTACAAGACATTTTAATATGAGTCATGACATTATGATGGATGAAATCTGGCATTTTACTATGGCAATGCTACTCCCTGGTGTGAAATAACAGCTTGTTCAAAGCCTGTTGTTCTGCTAGCTTTAGGAAATAAGCTTTAGCTCCAAATACACAGATTCCATCATCAAATCACTTTCACAAGTATCATTGTTTCATATGTCAAAATGTTAAACTATATTATACCTCATAATACTTACAAGTGCTTTGATGATAAGTTCATGAGCCTGTTCTAAAATATTTGACTGAAGCAAAAAACATCATAAATGCTGTGTGTGATAACTGATGTTACTTGATGCATTAAAATACATATTTTATTGTTGCCATTGTTTTTTGAATACAGCAGAATTTGCGCCAATTACAAATGGCAACCTATCATTAATATTTCATTTCTAGTACTGGACTATAGGCCTAGGGAAATACAAATGCTTTTATAGATGGGTGTTGTGCTTAAGAATTGGAGTTGTTTCTGTACAAAAAAAAAAAAGCAAATTTCAACATGAACTGAGCTCCTGATGGTGCTACTACCTGTCAGATGTAGCAGTTAGGAATCAAGCAGAAGCATAGTTGGTAAGCAAGCTAAAGATCAGTTACTGTACAAATGGTTGCAGGTTAGCATTAAGTGAAAGCCTAGTCGAGGAACAAGCCAAATGTCGGTAAAGAATGGTAGTAAAGATATAGACAGCAGCACGAGCACAAGGAGCAAAATATTGTCTGGAGAAGAGCACACTAATCTGGCAAACAGGAAGTGCAAAAACATGGCTTAAACAGGAAGTTTATGAGAGGAGCAAGGAGTTCAAGGTTCACCAGAAACAAGATAAGTAAGGTTGTCCAAGGGATCAGGCAAGGAGCTGTCCAGCATCTCAGGTGGCTCAGCAATAAGAGCTACTGCCAAACACAGCAGGGGTCCTTTGTTTAGATCCAGGTCAGCCTATCAAGTTTAGAAGCAACCTAGCCAGTGCACTCCAGTAACGGTAAGACCAAGAAATGGGCCCAAATAGAGGCAGGGACCCAAGGGCCAGTCAGAACACTAGAAAAATAACACAAAAGTAACTGTATCTCAAAAGTAGAATATGCAAAAAAAGTCCTACCAGAGAGATCCCTACCCCATGTACAGATCACAACAAGAAAGACAGAACCACAATACATACAAGGAATAAAGCTATGGAAAAAATAATTTAGTATGAAAGATAAAGAGACAAAATAAGAAATATAGGAAACTAACCCTAACATGTAGAGCAACTATTCCTGAGGCATAGCCAACCACAGCAATCAACAGCAGGGGATAACAGCAGCAACCAGCAGCAACCAAATAGGAGGTAGGGGGCGGGAGGATATCATGCAACCTTAGGTTAGTGTATCTCTGAACAAAATATCCACCAGTCCTGTTGAAAAATCACCAGGATGGAATACTGCCCTTTAGTGTAACCCGTGATGTGCGTGCGCATTGAGGCTACTGCCAACTGGAGGTAATGGTTACATCACTGCGCATGTTCAGCAGCATCAAGTAGCTATCATGGAATGCTGTCCATGCTCAGAGGCAAACCTGATCCCTCTTACTGTACTGTACATAGATGGAGCCAATGCGGGGAAGAAAAACAAGTAAACTATGTAGGAAATATGAAAAATAATACATATACAGTGTATAAAAATAAAAAAGCACCAAATATCCAAACAATATATAACATAATTATTGCAAAATGTATCCATGAACCAACTGTTCCTGTGAAATATGGATCCTATCAATCAGTCTTTTTATGCTCCCTCACCTTTGAAGAGTATCCCTTCAAGAATTGCTGAAAGTAAGCAGCTTCATTTAACCTGTTCGCGCCCGCGCTATAGACAAAAGACGTCTACAGCGTCTACAGCGCGGCGCTCAATTGCTATGGACGTCCTCCTGTTTACTTCTGCAATGCGCGCCGCCGCGGGCGCGCATCAGGGAAAATCTGTGCCCGCCCTGTCACGCAGGTGCCAATGCTGGTGTGTCCCTTGTACATAGGGACACAGATCAGTCACCTCCCCCAGTCAGTCCCCTCCCCCCACAGTAATAATCACTCCCTAGGATACACATTTAACCCCTTGATCGCCCCCTAGTGTTAAACCCTTCCCTGCCAGTCACATTTATACAGTAATCAGTGCATATTTATAGCACTGTTTGTTGTATAAATGTGAATGGTCCCAAAATAGTGTCAAAAGTGTCCGATCTGTCGGCAGCAATATCGCAGTCCTGACAAAAATCGCAGATCGCCGCCATTACTAGTAAAAAAAAAAAATGTTATAAATCTTTCCCCTATTTTGTAGACGCTATAACTTTTGTGCAAACCAATCACTATACGCTTATTGTGATTTTTTTTACCAAAAATATGTATAAGAATACATATCGGCCTAAACTGAGGAAAAAAAAAAAATATGGGAATATTATAGCAAAAAGTAAAAAATATTGTGTTTTTTTCTAAATTGTCGCAATTTTTTTGGTTATAGCGCAAAAAATAAAAACCGCAGAGATGATCAAATACCACCAAAAGAAAGCTCTATGTGTGTGAAAAAAAGGACGTCAATTTTGTTTGGGAGCCACGTCGCACGATCGCGCAATTGTCATTCAAAGCATGACAGTGCTGAAAGCTGAAAATTGGCCTGGGCAGGAAGGGGGTTTAAGTGCCCAGTAAGCAAGTGGTTAAACCAAGGGCAGCCTAAGAGTCTATATCAATTCTCTCTGTTATATGGCTTTAAGCAGTTCCCACCTCGGGGGTCCAGTGTCTACTGTAACAGATGAGTCCTGCGGAAAATGATAGTGGTGGGTTTGAGCAATATGTCTACCTAAAGGGAGCTATAAATTTCCTGTTTTAATGGTGTAGACATGATCATGTATTCTCTTCCACCGCTCCCCCTTGGTGTTCCCCACATAGAAACTAAGGGAAAGGGAAGTGACCGCTCCAGATCATGAGTAAGCACTGAGTATCAGCGCGAAACGTCAGCTGTGTGTCCTGATTTTTGTTTGCTGTGGATTGTAGTGTATTCCATTTTTACCAATAAAGGACATTTAAGGAATTTTTTCCTGGAGTGTGGCTGTCCAAACATACTTTTCGTTTTTCCACATAGAAACTACTTCATTCACAAGTGATAAGATATATTATACCTTCAGTGCGACAATTCATGAAATGATATGGTTATAGCTAAGTGCACTAAATTCACCTACATTTTTTTTAAACAGATATCACATATGTTTCGTCCTGTAGCTTTGCATGTTTTTTCAGCATATTTCAATCCAGGTTTAGCTAGCCATTTCTGTTCTCTCTTATGTAGCTAACCCTTCCATGATTTCTTTGACAACCTGTGAATGTTTTGCAGCTGTACACTATATTAATTTAATTTGAAAGTAAACCTTGTATTCATTTTTCGAAAATCTGAAAAACAGAAATCTGTGACTAAAACTGCTGCCAAGTCAATTACAGAAAATATTCTCAGTGCCAAATACAATTTTATCCTAAATTTAGATTATATGTGCACTCTAATTTACTGTATTCATATTTTTTTGCATTATAATAGGAAAAACTAGTTCCAAGTATAAATTGTAGAGTTTAACATTACAATCTCTCTGCACCAGTGTGATTGCTGTTATCCTGCATCATATGGTTTCTTTCCCTCCATCAGTTTATTTGGGTCATTTGCTTCTGCTATTTTCTATGTA
Source organism: Rana muscosa (assembly GCA_029206835.1). Taxonomy (NCBI): domain Eukaryota; kingdom Metazoa; phylum Chordata; class Amphibia; order Anura; family Ranidae; genus Rana; species Rana muscosa. Next base: position 636,909,905 of record CM055118.1, on the reverse strand, counting down.
GAAAGTCCTTGACATAATGTCCCTATAAGGGCTTTTTTAACAGTGGGTTCAGACATCTGTCCCTATCCACAGGTAACTGCTTGGTGTGTGGCTAAATGGATGGTGTGTTATTTAATAGAAACCTTACCAAGGCAGATATTGGTTTAAAAAACAGATCATAACATCCTACAATTTTGCTGAAAATGCAATTATCAATAGAAGGATTATTTATCAAACCATTATAGTAATATTTAAGAATGTTTTCATTGATTTATAATTGTATTTAATAATCTGTGCTTCCTATTTAAAGAAAAGAAAAAAGAGTACAACATTAGACAGTTTTTCTACAGTCATATCAAAATCAAAAATATGTTATCAATATAATGCCCCATACACACGATCGTTTTTCATGCCGTTAAAAATGCCAATAAAAAAAATGGCCATTAAAAATGATCGTGTGTAGGCTCCAGAGCATTTTTAACGACGTGAAAAACGGCCATTAAAAATTTCGAACATGCTCTCTTTTTTCACGTCGTTTTTCATGTCGTTTTTTTTAACGACGTGAAAAACGATAGTGTGTATGCTTTAACGACGTGAAAAAAAAACGCGCATGCTCAGAATCAAGTATGAGACAGGAGCGCTCGTTCTGGTAAAACTAGCGTTCGTAATGGAGATAGCACATTCGTCACGCAGTCACGGACTGAAAAGCACGAGACTGAAAAGAGCGAATCGTCGCTCAATAAACTTTACTAACATGAAGGGTGGCGCCATTCGAACGGAACTTCCCCTTTATAGTGCCGTCGTACGTGTTGTACGTCACTGCGCTTTGCTTGATCGTTTTTTTAAATGATCGTGTGTACGCAAGACAGGCTTGAGAGGAAACATGAAAAAAAACGACGTGAAAAACGGCAAGAAAAAAAATGGCAAGAAAAACGATCGTGTGTATGGGGCATTAGACTGAATAGAGAGCAGCTATTTCTAAAAAGAAATTGTAGTTTGCTGGGGCTAGGCAAACTATCAAGTTTTCCTGATAGCAAACACCAATAAAGCCCTGTACACACGATCGGATTTCCTATGGATTCAAATCCGATGGATTTTTCCATCGGAATTCCGATGAAGCTGACTTCCATCAGTCTTACCTACACACCATCAGTCAAAAATCCGACCGTCCCAAACGCCGTGACGTAAAACACTCCAACGAGCCGAGAAAAATGAAGTTCAATGCTTCTGAGCATGCATCGACTTGATTCTGAGCATGCGTGGGTTTTTTCTCCGATGGAGTTCCACACAGACAATCAGAATTTGCTATAGTTTTTTTTTCATTGGATAAATTTAAAACATGTTCTATTTTTTCTCACCGATGGAAAAAAGACCGATGGGGCCCTTACACGATCGGTTTGTCCGATGAAAAAAGTCCATCGGACTGTTTTCATCTGTAAAAACAATCGTGTGTACAGGGCATAAAAGTTAATCATACCTTTTAGAGCTCCACAAAAATCTTATTTTTGAAACTAGGTAAATACATGACACTACTCAATGATTTCCAAAATGCAGTCTGATTGGCTAATCGATAGGCCCAATCAAGGCCATTCATGTACTGCTTGCTATCAAGTAAATTCAAGTAAATTCAAAATACAGCTTTGCTTTAAAGGAGATGCATAGTGGTTTTAAAACTCTGCACTTTCGTACAACTACTGTTAGCTTGCAATTTTGTACTCTTGTAATTATTTTTATCCTGACTGTCTATTAAAAATAAAAATACCTTGGGTGTCTTATTTCCAAAAAGTGGTCATTTTGGGCAGGGCTGGATTTCCCACAAGGCCTCCGAGGCCAGGCCTCGGGGCGGCACTGAGTGCAGGGGCGGCCCCGCCTGTCCTGTCGCGTCCGCCTCCTGCACTAATGTAACTCCCGGCACCGCGGCCGACCTGCTGGAGCGCAGCGCCGGCACAGCAAATGCTACTAATCCTACTTGGCCTGTGGAGGGGAGTGACGGGCACCCCCATGACAGCTGATGACTGGCCAGAGTGGCGAAAGTGGAGCCTAATGCTCCGCCTACCCTCCTCTGCGCGCCATCACCTCCTCCCCCCTGAGCGGGGAATGTGAAGTGAGGTGAAAAGGAGAAGAGAGAACGGGAGAAGCAATGAATGGCGGCCCGATGGGGAACCCCCAGCAGCAGCACCAAGGATAGCACCAGCCAGGTACTACTTCTTGATCCCCGTCATGCCAACCAGAAGCAAGCAACAAAATATAATGCTCAGTGAATTCAATAAATATTCATAGCAATAGCATAAATAAACTGTAATAAAATGATTTGTTAACAGCTGTTGCACAAATCACTTTATTACACTTTATTAATGATATCTATGGCTATGCATATTTATCATTTATTTAATCCATATTGAGCACTATATTTGATGCCTGGCACACACGCACAATCGCACATGATGATGGCTTAAAACTTTTAAGTCATCATCATGTGTGATTGTGCGCGTGTGCCAGGCATCAAATATAGTGCTCAATATGGATTAAATAAATTATGAATATGCATAGCCATAGATATCATTAATAAAGTGTAATAAAGTGATTTGTGCAACAAGCTCATTAAACAGTCCACATTCAGTGAAAGTTCATGTACTGCAAACTTTGCAGTGCATTAACTTTCACTGAATGTGGACTGTTTAATGAGCAGGGGCTATTGATGGGTACATTAGCTGCGTTTGATGGGCACAGTGGCTGCGTTTGATGGGCACAGTGGCTGCGTTTGATGGGCACAGTGGTGACAATTGATGGCACAGTGGCTGCGTTTGATTGGTACAGTGGCTGCGTTTGATTGGTACAGTGGCTGCGTTTGATTGGTACAGTGCGACTATGTGTCAAAAACAAGGTTGAATGGGGTGGGACTTTGTGTGTGCCTCAGTGGAGTAAATAAATGTAGAAATACCAGAATATATAGAAAAATAAACAACCTTTATTTTCCTGCAATAAGGCAGTAGTATAAAAAATATATTATCTTACAAACTATGAGATAAAATCACATTACAGTTCAGACAATCAAATATCGGGGTGTGCAATTCCCACTCAAGAAGAAAATAAGGGCCTACGTGTTTCGCGGATTTCCGCTTCGTCAGGGCCTTTGAACGTAGCACAGTAAGATATTATAAAGATTCTAGGGATAAACAAAAGGTTTGATGAGATATATGTATACACATCACAGCCAGTATATGTAAAAAGGAAGAATAAAAAAATCAACAGTGTACAAAAAATAAACATAAATCAAAAATAAGAAGTATTGGTGAGCACATAGGAGCGCATTGTGCCCCCCATGTGTTCGCCAAAGATACATTCACATTAATCATTGAGCGTTGATACAAGTTGAGGGTTTACAGAGGAAAACATTCTTTATATATTATGTATGTGACTCAGTGCATGCGCAGGGACGCCCCACGTACTGGGAAGATGTAAAAATGCTACTACAGTTCACATGATTGAAATGTATTAACATCATTCCATGTGCGTAGTGTGTATTGAAAAACTGTAGGGGCATACACTTACCACAGAACTGTAGATGCATGAATACAGTGCGGCGGACGGTTCTCTACCACGGGGCACCTTCCAATGTGGGAACTGTGATTTCTGCAAGTACATTCAAACCGGAAGTAACGTCGTTCTACCCACAGGAGAAAACCTCATAACGCAACATTTTGTAAATTGCGATACGATTGGTATCGTATACCTACTCACATGTGGATGTGATAGATACTATGTGGATAAAACGAAAAGAAACTTCTGGAGACGTATTAAGGAACATGCTGTAGATATAGAAATAGGCATCACAGAAAAACCTATACCTAAACACTTTGCAGATAACCATGACTACAACACAGATTCTTTAAAATTCCAGGTACTAGCTCGCATCCACCCCCCCCTTTCGGGGAGGTGACTTTGACCAAAAAATTCTTCAGATAGAGGCTAGATGGATTTTCAAATTGAAGGCAACTCAGTTCCCGGGAATGAATGATGGCATTAGTTATGCCCCTTCCCTGTGATATTTGCCCAATTTGAATCCGCCCCCCCTCCCCCACTTCTTCCCTCCCCGTTCCTTCCCTTCGCTTTGCTTTCTTTGGGTTTCTATGTTCTATATCCAAATAGCTTTAATATGTACAATACTCTGTATAGTCTATGCATACATCTATAAAAACATATATAATTTCATGTTTTATAAATTTTCTCGACTTTATTTGAAATTTGTGAATTATGTACATAAATGTATTTGCTCTCTGTAATATACAAATATATATGCATGACGAGGTGACTGGTGTGCATGTGTCCAGTCACGCCCCCCGTATTCATATATGGGACCAATAGTGATTCGTGCGGTCCACGACATCGCCGGCACGTCACGCTGCACTAGGCCCAATCCGTCCCTGCTGTGGGCGGCTCCTCCTCCACTCCCCGTTAGCCTATCATGGGTGTTTGGGGTTTAGGGATCCGCCCCTGTTCGCCCCTCCACCGGGAACCATACGGCATTGATATGGACCATGGGTCCTCAGACGCATGCAATTCCCTAGCATACACTTTGCGGCGTCCAGTGAGCAGATGGGCTCTCTCCAGTCCCTCCAGACCCTTCTGATTCACTCCTGTGATTCCGTATGGCCCGGGCGACTGGAGCGATCCTATCCACCTATCAGCACGGCGACCAATAGGCGGACCTCCCCTATATAAAACACACTTTCACACTCTCTCCTTAGCAGTGCACCTCTCTGTATGAGAGGGACTATGAGGAGAGAAGCTTTTATTCTAAACACCCAAGGTATGTAAGTGAAGCTAACTCTCTTCACCATTGCATCTCTATATACAAACCCCCCCTTTTTTTATTTTTTTTTATTATATGTTTTGATTTTACCACTCATTTGTCCTCATGATATGCCTGCACCTAGGTCCCCCTTGATGTGGATCTGGGTTTATGCTCACAACCCTCGGCATTCTCCAAGAAATGGTTCCCCTACTTGTATACATTGACACTATGTGTACAATATATACTTTGGTGAGACACCATACCTCATCTATTTTGACTTTTATACATATACTGTATTTCAGTCTCAATTGGTAAATTCATTGGGTAAGTGATTAAACATACATCACCATATTTCTAATTTGCACTTGCCTCACTTTATCACATCCAGCACAATCCCTCTCCCCTTCCCCCTCCCCACCATTTCTTTTCTATCTCCTGTCCTTTTTCGTCTTCCTTTTCCCCCCTTCCTTCCTTGCTTCCCCTTTGTCCCTCTATCTTCTCTTCCTTTTCTTTCCCTCTCTTTTCTTTTTCTCTTTTCTTTCCCTTTCTCTTTTCCCCTTCCCCTCCCTTTCCTTCTCCCTTTTCCAAAAACACCTTCTTTCTCTTTCTTCTTTCCTTTCTTTACGTGTCCCCCACACTCTCCCCCCCTTCCCCCTTTTCTCTCCCAGCCCCCCCTTCTCCCATTTTGTTTTCTCCTCCCTTCTTTCTTGGTCTCCCTTTCCTTTTTCTCTTTTTTCCCTTCCCTTTTTCTTTTCTCCCCCCCTTCCCCCTCCCCCCCCCTTCGCCCCCCCACTCCCTCCTCCAACCCTGTCCCCCTTCCCATTCTTCCTCTCCCCTTTTCTTCCCATACACCCCTCCCAATCTCTTTGCCACAATTTCCTCACTCCCATTCCCTTTTATATCTAGTTTCTAAAATTGCTACCATCTTAATATATATAGGGATCCACCCTTGCCTATCCACGCAGACTCGCCCAGGGGGGGATATCCTCACAGGCACGTAAGCCTCAACCGTCCGCCGCACTGTATTCATGCATCTACAGTTCTGTGGTAAGTGTATGCCCCTACAGTTTTTCAATACACACTACGCACATGGAATGATGTTAATACATTTCAATCATGTGAACTGTAGTAGCATTTTTACATCTTCCCAGTACGTGGGGCGTCCCTGCGCATGCACGGAGTCACATACATAATATATAAAGAATGTTTTCCTCTGTAAACCCTCAACTTGTATCAACGCTCAATGATTAATGTGAATGTATCTTTGGTGAACACATGGGGAGTGCAATGCGCTCCTATGTGCTCACCAATACTTCTTATTTTTGATTTATGTTTATTTTTTGTACACTGTTGATTTTTATATTCTTCCTTTTTACATATACTGGCTGTGATGTGTATACATATATCTCATCAACCCTTTTGTTTATCCCTAGAATCTTAATAATATCTTACTGTGCTACATTCAAAGGCCCTGACGAAGTGGAAATCCGCGAAACACGTAGGCCCTAATTTTCTTCTTGAGTGTGAATTGCACACCCCGATATTTGATTGTCTGAACTGTAATGTGATTTTATCTCATAGTTTGTAAGATAATATATTTTTTATACTACTGCCTTATGGCAGGAAAATAAAGGTTGTTTATTTTTCTATATATTCTGGTATTTCTACATTTATTTACTCCACTGAGGCACACACAAAGTCCCACCCCATTCAACCTTGTTTTTGACACATAGTCGCATATTCTTAAGGGATGGTGCCTCAGTAGGAGCTATATGGTATCTCGCATACACCCCAACCCCTACACAATGATTGGTACAGTGGCTGCGTTTGATATGCACAGTGGCTGCGTTTGATATGCACAGTGGCTGCATTTGATATGCACAGTGGCTGCGTTTGATATGCACAGTGGCTGCGTTTTGATATGCACAGTGGCTGCGTTTTATGGGCACAGTGGCTGCGTTTGATGGGCACAGTGGTGGCAATTGATGGCACAGTGGCTGCATTTGATGGGCACAGTGGCTGCATTTGATGGGCACAGTGGCTGCATTTGATGGGCACAGTGGCGGCAATTGATGGCACAGTGGCTGTGTTTGGCTCAATGGCTGCGCTTGATTGGCACAGTGGCTGCGTTTGATTGGCACAGTGGCTGCGTTTGATTGGCAGAGTGGCCGCGTTTGATATGCACAGTGGCTGTGTTTTATATGCACAGTGGCTGCATTTGATGGGCACAGTGGTGGAAATTGATGGCACAGTGGCTACGTTTGATTGGCACAGTGGCTGCGTTGGATATGCACAGTGGCTGCGTTGGATATGCACAGTGGCTGCGTTTTGATAGGGGCGGACATGGTGAGAAGAGCCCTTGCTGTATTGAGAAAAGTATCCGCCCATCATAAATCACTGGGCATCACGCCCCTTTGAGAAAAGCATCCGCTTGCTTGCTGGGGGGGGAGGGGGTGGGGGTGGTATTGAAGGACCCGGCCTTGGGGCGGCAAAGGGAGTAAATCCGGGCCTGATTTTGGGTGTTTCTACTGCCCTGGTATGCCAGGCCTCCAAACATGTTATAGTCAGGAAATTTGATAATTAGATGCCTAATCTATGCCCATTGAAAAGCCCAAAGCTGCTCTTTTGGTTTTGGACTAATCTATTCACCTAGGCTGCAAAAAAGTTATATATGCATTATCCCCATGCTGAGAATAAATAGCAGAGAATGTTTTGGGGTATTATTTAAATATTTCTGTGTATGAGAAATATCCTATTGATTGACAGCTATATGTAAAATATATCTTTCAAGTGCTTTCACCTGTCACATGAATGCCAATATCCCTCAATAAGTCTAAACAAAATCTTGGTCTGGATGGGATGTTCTAGAATCTAGATATTCCACATATTCACATATAAATTCATATAAAATATATTTTATTCAAAACATATTAGAAAAGGGGTTACGTAAAATCCTATTTCAAGCTGCATATACATTCAATGATCAAGATAAATATTTGGTGCAAATTCTCTCTTTTCCAATGCATTTTGAAATAGCTCTCTTCCTCAGGGGACTAAGAATGTGTAGAGTTCATTGGCGGCCTCCACCATTATAAAGGTTCCCTAATCAGCGTCCCTTATATTTACAAATGCAAACAGCTGCATTTACTTTTGAGAAAAACAAGGTATTGTCTGTTATCAACCTAATGACTGAGAAAGCCCTAGCTTGCCCCCCCCCCCCCCATGTAGAACAGGACAGTGCCACTCTGGATAATTTTGAGACATTTTGATGATCCCAACCACTGCGCTATGGGCAACGCAAAGTTGCATAGTTTACACCAGGGTAAGTGCTCTGTTGCTGAATACAGGGCTGCGTTCCGATGTTGGATCTCATAAACGCACTCCTGAATCCTGCATTCTGAGTTTAATGCACTCCTGGACCCTGAATTCTGAGCATATTGCACTCCTAAACTCTGCACTCTATACATAGCACACTGCTAAACCCTGCATTCTGTGTGTAACACACTCCCAAACCATTCATGGGAATGCAGGCCGCACCTACCCTCCCGGAATACCAAACTTATAATACCTATTTAAATAAAACACTAACTATTTTTTGGCAAAGATTGTCCGCAGCAAGTTTATTGGTGTATTCAGATCAATAAATAATAATAACAATATTCTGATAATTGTATTAATTCATAAAATCCATCAATTTCAACAATAAACTTAAAATAGCTCAGTCTTAAAGGACTCGAGCATACAGAATATTTAAATATTTAATATATAAAACCAAAGACCCCCCTACACTTATGCAGGGTGACAGATCACATAACGTGCTTAGCAACTAGGTAGGGGAGGTGGGGAGCTTGTTGCACCTAGAATGACTAGGTGGGAACTGGTGGGAATACCTGTGAGAGGGGTCCTATATATAATAAGCCCCTTTACAGAACATTCCAGAGGGGTCACATGACTATCTGGGAAATACCCAATCAGCTTGTTCACCTTAATCCCGCTCCCATTCCTATTTGAAAACCTGTTAAAGGGACCCTGTCCCTAATACATTAACCTGCGCATAACTTCCTATCATTATCTTATTATTTAAATCGATCCTATGTTTTATAAAGGGAGGGGCGACTGCATGCCCATGCTTGTCAGGCTAAAGCTTTAAGCCTTCTTAGTCCATTCTGAGCATAATGCATAGAGTCCTACACTCTTGAACCCTGCACTTGTGATTAATGCATTCCTGGCTTTACCTAATAATACCCCATTTATACCCTCCCACACCCACCCTATGATCCATCCGGGGTGTGTGGTGGGGTGGGCGAGGGGTACGTTTCTGCTCATATTCTGTGTAAAAACAAAAAGCCCTAAATATACCATACCCTGTGTGTCATTTATTGCTATTGAGAGGGTACATAAAGACCTTGTGGTGGGTTCTGGAACAAACATTTGATTTAGGGTGAGATGATTTGCATGTTATCTCATTTCCTGGACTTAATAAAGCCACAAGTTACAAACCTTTTCTTGATTGAATTAATTGGATGGTGTTTATCCTTCTTTTTTTGCCTTGCTAGTAGTTTATGTAATAAATATATAATATTTTACATTAATGGTATACTTGCGTGTAATTGTAGTCTACTTGTCTATTTATACGTCTATTATATGTCTTTTTGTTTAGGCAAGACACATCCCATTTTGGTAGTATTCATTTATTGTTATTTTTTATTTTTGTATTATTTAAATATGTTACATTAATGGTGTATTCTTTGTGATGTTTTTTTACAGGCTGGTACTTTAAGAGTGAGTGGGGGTTGGTCTCTGTCACCTGGTGCACCAGCGTATGCCTTGGAACTGGGTATGTTAATTTGGACCCATGATTGACCTTACATGGGTTTAGTTTTGGTTCCTGGGTTTTCTTTAAAGTGTTACCAAAGCCAGGACCCTGCATTCACTATATCTGGTCTCCCACAGTACACAGAACATGGAAATGCACTCGTTTTAGTAAACATAAACTGCTAAATACCTTTTCTCATCAGCAGTTAGAGCAGTCTTGTGACTTTTATTAGTGTCCAGCAGAGCACTGGTTAAAGCTTGTATGAGGAGTTTTCATTCTCCACTGATTGCCCTATGAGGCTGCACGACCCCTGACCCTCTATCTCGACAGAGCTGATTGGTCCTGTGCTGATCACATGCACTCTCCCAAGAAAAAAAACCTCTAGCAATACACACCAAACTGAGCATGTGCAGAGTGCCCCTAAGGCTCTGTTTTATCAGGAGATGGTTTGGGGACAGTGGAAAAAGGGGAGGATGAGAGACAGCCTTTTTAACACAATGCAGAGGATTAAGCCCTTAGGTTCCACAGTGAGTAAAACAAAGCATGCTTTAATGCATATACAGACTGATTTTACTGTTGTGGGTTTAGTAACACTACAAATGTACCCCTACCATTTCACAAAGAAAGTGTCAAAAATGTAAAAAATGACAAGAGCTAGTTTTTGACAATTCCTTTATTAATGTCTTCTTCTCTTTTCTTCCATCTTCTTCTTCCATCTTCTGCTTTTCTCCATTCGGTTTCTTCCTCCATCTTGTTCTTCATCTTCATCTTCCTCTTCCTCTTCATCTTTATCTTCATCTTCATCTTCATCTTCCTTCTTCCTTCGGTCTTCTCGTCCGCATCTTGTCCGGCTTCCTCTTTCTTCTTCGGCCGCTCCGTTTGAATTGGAGGTTCCCGCTGTGTGACGATTCAGTTCTCCTCTTGGTCCGCTGCCACCCGGTGGCTCCGCCCCCCTCTGACACCACGGGGAATGTCCCCGTGAAATCAATGTGCATCAGAGGAGGGTGGGGTCACCGGGTGGCAGCGGACCCAGAGGAGAACTGAAGAACTGAAGCGTCGCACAGCGGGAACCTCCAATTCAAACGGAGCGGCCGGAGAAAGAAGATGGAGAACAAGAAGCCGGAGCAAGATGCGGACGAGAAGACCGAAGGAAGAAGGAAGAAGGAAGATGAAGATGAAGATGAAGATGAAGAGGAAGAGGAAGATGAAGATGAAGAACAAGATTGAGAAAGAAACCCGAATGGAGAAAAGAAGAAGATGGAAGAAGATGGAAGGAAAGAGAAGAAGACATTAATAAAGGAATTGTCAAAAACTGGCTCTTGTCATTTGTAACATTTTTGACACTTTCTTTGTGAAATAGTAGGGGTACATTTGTACCCCATTACCAATTCACACAGGGGGGGCAGGATCTGGGGGTCCCCTTTGTTAAGATTCCGATAAGCCCCCCGCCCGCAGACCCCCACAACCACCGGGCAAGGGTTGTGGGGATGAGGCCCTTGTCCCCATCAACATGGGGACATCCTCCCCATATTGAGGGCATGTGACCTGGTACGGTTCAGGAGGGGCCGCTCTCTCATCCCCCCCTCTTTTCCTGCGGCCTGCCAGGTTTCGTGCTCGGATAAGGGTCTGGTGTGGATTTTTGGGGGTACTCCACGCCATTTTTTTTTATTTGGGGTGGAGTTCCCCTTAAAATCCATGCCAGATCTGAAGGGCCTGGTATGGATATTTGGGGGAACCGCACGCATTTTTTTTTTTATTTGTGGCAGAGTTCCCCTTAATATCCATTCCAGACCTGAAGGGCCTGGTAATGGATTTTGGGGGGACCCCCATGCTTTTTTTTTCCTTTCAAAGACTTTCAATGACTTTTATCTGTATTGACGGGAACCAGCAATTCATTACAGCCGCGAGTACTTTTAAATGACTATTATTTTACTTTAGAAATGTAATTTTGCTCTGGAACTGTTATAAACATGGAAAACATGCGCTACTTTACAGGCATACTATAGACACCCCCGGGTATGATATTTAGGGCCAGTTCACACCGGATGCAGTGCAGTGCATTTTTTTGATGCATGAAAAACGCATAGAAAGTTGATCACATTAATGCCAATAGTATAGTTCATACCACTGCAGTCCGTTCCAGTGCATTTCAGAAAGGAAAAAAAAAATTGGTCATGCTGCATTTTTTAGGTACAGAACTGTACTGGACCGCAGAAAAACACATCAAAAACTCAACGGAACGTACCAAAAACGCACTGGAATGCACCGGAACGCACCTAAATGCACCAAAGACGCACTGCAACACACTTGTCCTAAGTGAAAAGAGGGGGAAAAAACACTGGACTGCATCAAAAACGCATCAAAAATGCACTGGAACGGGTCAAAAATGCGCATGCAGAAAAGCACCTGGAACGCATCCAGACTGCATTTCTATGGTGTGAACTAGGGCCAGTTCACACCATTGAAACGCAATCCGGATGTGTTCCAGGTGCTTTTCTGCATGCACGTTTTTGATGCGTTCCAGTGCATTTTTGGTACGTTTTTGATGCAGTCCAGTGCTTTTTTTCACCCCTCTTTTTTATTAACCATAGATAAGGACAAGTGTGTTCCAGTGCATTTTTGGTGCATTTAGGAGTGTTCCTGTGCGTTCCAGTGCATTTATGATGCGTTTTGCTGCGTTCCAGTACAGTCCAGTGCATGTAAAATGCAGCATGTTCTACTTTTTTGTGGAACTGGAATGCACTGGAACAAACACTGCCATTTAGAACCATATAACCAACTTTCCATGCATTTTTAATGCATAAAAAACGCAATAGACTGCATGTGGTGTGAAATGGCCCTTAAAGCGGTTGTAAAGTCACTTTTTTTACTTTTACCTACAGGTAAGCCTATACTAAGGCTTACCTGTAGGTAAAAGAAATATCTCCTAAACCTTTACGGTTTAGGAGATATTCCCCTCGCAATGCGCCGCTGACAGCAGCGGCGCATGCGCACAGGTGATTCTCGGGCTGAAGGCTCGGCAGACGCCGAGCCTCGCCGGAACGAAGTCTCCTGTGCGCATGCGCGGGAGTGAGACATCGCGGCTCCAGCCACTCACAGCGCTGGAGCCGCGATACCCGGAAGACATGCCGAGGCAACATGACATCTCCCTCGGCGTGGACCAGGTGAGTTACCGGTGCCTCGTTCTAGGGTAAGTATTTCATAATAAGCTTGTATGCTGTGCATACAAGCTTATTATGCCTTTTCCTTTACAGGTGTAAAGAAAAAAAAAAAGTCAGCGGCTTTACAACCACTTTAAGCAATTTGGCATATTTAAAGGCACTTCTCCTTGTTTGGTTTTTGGTGTTGTCCAAATTGGTGACATTGATATATGTCCCTCAGGGTGGGACCTGGGCCCCCATTTTATGGCCAATAACTAGAAGATAAGCCAGCCAAGTGGGGACTTGCAAAATTAACATGTCAGTTCCCATAGACTGCATTGGTATTTGTTGGTAGGGGGGGGGGGTGATTGTCCAATCTCTAATTTTGTAGCATGCTGGATGATGTGCTTAATTTTGGACAGGGGGGGGTTATTTTCTGCTAGCTGCATTTGAGTTCTTCTGAACATGCCCAGCCAGTTAGATTTTTTTTTGGTGCTTTTTGTGTGTGAACAGCTCCTGGACATTTCTGGGCATGCTCAGAGAGAGTGTGTTTTTATGGGTTAGTAATTGAAGGACATCCTTAACAGGTGTAGCCACTTTGAAGTTCAGTCTCTACATTGGGTGAACTTGCATTTTGGGTGTTTCATGGACTGTGCATATGTTTTCAATTGCCTCATTAGCACACAAACCTATGTTATGTAAAGCTAGCTGATAGCATTCACTCCCTTGCCCTGAAAATAGGCAAGTGGGGGGGGGGGGGGGGGCAAAAGTACATTTTGGTGTCCTTATCGAGTTTGTAACACATGTATTTTATTTGTTATGTCTTTGCAAAACCGGTGTTTGTTTTACGTTTGGATTGTATTTTTTGGTGTGGGGGAAATGTTCCCCTGAAATAATTTTGTTGTTGTTAATGTGTGTCGTTTGTTCACTTTGACTTAATTGTCTGTGCTGCACTATTTTGCCAAATCTTTCTCAAGATGTTTTGAGTCTGTAACTGTTTCAAATTGACCCTGTTTTTTATTTTTTTATTATTCTTTGTTTTTTGTTTTTTTGTTGACCAATAAAATTTGATGCAAAGTTTTGAGGTTTGTTTTGCGTTTTCTTTGCAACAAATGTGACAGCTGATTGGCATGTCAAAACAACAGGTGTGATTTGTCTACCCTGGTGCCTTCATGCTAGCATATGCATGTATTGTATTGTGTGCTGCCATTGAAAATCACCAGGAAATGAAAAATACAGAGCGGTAAGTATTCAATTTTCCTTTTTACTGCAGTGGTTCTCAGCCTCAGTCCTCAAGTACCCCCAACAGGACATGTTTTGTGAATTTATCTTATGGAGAATTGCTGTCCAAAATACCAAACCATTGACTGTGATTTAAAGCACATGTGCAAGATGAAGGCAAACCTGCCAACCTGGCCTGTTGGGGGTACTTGAGAAGCACTGATTTATAGGCATGTGCATTTCGTTTCGTTCCGAATCGAAATTCGGACGAATTTTCATTATTCGGACGTTCGGATGCATCCGAATTAACGAATTACAATGCTAACGAATTCAACCGAAACCGAACGTTTCAAATCGAAAAACCACGGACGAAATTCGAATCGAATTCGAAAAGAATTCTAGTCTAATCGAATTTGAAAAACAATTAGAATAGAATAGAATAGAATTGAAAATATTGGAAATAATCAAATAGAAAAACAATAGAACAGAATAGAATAAAATACAATATATATATTATATTTTATTCTATTCTGTTCTATTTTTTTTCTAGTCTATTTTCTATTTCTATTATAATCATATCTAATTGGAATTCGAAAAAAACGGTCGCATTCAAAAATATTTCAACCAAATTCGAAAATATATCTACCGAATTCGATAATATTTCATCCGCATTCGTTAATATTTCAACCAAATTCGATATTTCAACCGGATTTGAAATTATTTCAACCGAATAGAAAAGATTATAATAAAATAGAAAAACAGATAATAGACTAGAAAAACAATAGGACAGAATATATTATTTTTTATTCTATTCTGTTCTATTTTTTTCTAGTCTATTCTTTTATATTCTATTCAAATCTTTTCTATTAAAATCAAAATCATTATATACTAAATTCGAATTTCGGAAGATGGTTATATATATATATATATATATATATATATATATATATATATATATATATATATATCATTTTTTTTTCCGACATTCGAATTTCGTATAGAGTGAATTCTAATTTGAATAGAAAAGATTAGAATAGAAATAGAAAATAGACTAGAAAAACAATAGAACAGAATAGAGTATAGATACTATCTATTTATTTTTTAATTTTTTTGCAGATTACTATTTGTTTCCATAAGATCTCCTGCAGACTATTAGCATCTATTTAATTTTTTATAATTTTTTTTTGCAGAGTACTAATAGTCTGCAGGAGATCTGAAAAAAATTAGATGCTAATATTCTGCAGGAGATCTTATGGAAACAAATAGTAATCTGCAAAAAAGATAAAAAATTAAATAGATAGTATCTATACTCTATTCTGTTCTATTGTTTTTCTAGTCTATTTTCTATTTCTATTCTAATCTTTTCTATTCAAATTAGAATTCATTCTATACGAAATTAGAATGTCGGAAAAAATTGATATATATATATATATATAACCATCTTCCGAAATTCGAATTCAGTATATAATGATTTTGATTTTATTAGAAAAGATTTGAATAGAATATAAAAGAATAGACTAGAAAAAAAAAGAATAGAATAAAATATAATATATTCTGTCCTATTGTTTTTCTAGTCTATTATCTGTTTTTCTATTTTATTATAATCTTTTCTATTTGGTTGAAATAATTTCAAATCCGGTTGAAATATTATTGAATTTGGTTGAAATATTATCGAATCCGGTAGATATATTTTCGAATTTGGTTGAAATATTTTCTAATGCGACCGATTTTTAGAATTCCAATTAGAAAAGATCAGAATATCAATAGAAAATAGACTAGAAAAAAATAGAACAGAATAGAATAAAATATAATATATATATTGTATTTTATTCTATTCTGTTCTATTGTTTTTTTATTTGATTATTTCCAATATTTTCGATTCTATTCTAATTGTTTTTGAATGCGGTTGAAATGATTTCAAATCATGTTGAAATGATTTTGAATCCGGTAGAAATATTTTAGAATCCGAGCGTTTTTACGAATTCGGTCGAAAACGGAACAAAATCCGAAAACGAATTTAACGGATTTAACAAATCTAACTAAACAAAATTAATTAATTAACGAATTAAAACGAAACGAAACTAAACAAATTTTTTCCTTTTGCACATGTCTACTGATTTAGAGCACTGCACTTAAAAATAGCTCAAGGCAATACAATTCTAATTGTGGGCATTTTGAGGGAAACAAAGTAAGTGTTAGAACCCCTGCTTGTGTTTGTTTTTTTTTAAGGTTGGGCTTTGTGTCCCCTTTTAGTAAAATTGGCTTCACTTCCTGTCACACAGCTAAACAGGAAGTGAAGGTAAAACCCTACCAATGTCTTTTCTTGGGGACACACAGATCAATCTAACTAGTGTCCCCATTAAGCAAATTGCACTCTAGCACTTTGTTGTGTACCCCCAAATCATTGGGTAGTTTGGGGTTTAGTAAAGACAAATCCACTCTGCAGTAAAAGTGTAGCTGCTGAAAATCTGAGGGATCACTGGTGATTGTAACATCCAATCATGTAAAAGCAAAGATGGTGTTTTTTTGGTTTGCTTGCATGTCCCCCTCGGATATCCAGCAAGTGCAAAGTAGATTTGCCTTTATTAAATAAACCCCAAAGTCCAAAAAAACGTATAATTTGGGGTGTAAACAGCAAAATGCTGGAGTGCAATGTACATAATGGGGAAAGTATTTAGATTGACCTGTGTGTCCCCAAGGAAAGACAGTGGTAGGGATTTACCCTCACTTCCTGTGTGGCTATGTGACAGGAAGTGAATTATTTGGACGGATAAAGTGGCCAAATTTGGGAATTGTCTTCACCCTATCAGGGGTGCAGACATCCCCAAAAACTGTCTAGACTTGTAATCCCTCTGCACTCTATCCCCAAGCAAAAATAAGAAAGGATTAATTTAGTTTAACTTTGCAAAGACACATTCCTAAGTTGAATTGTGATGCATGTCAATGGCCCATTTAGACCCTCTTTAATCACTTGAGATCAGCGCTATAACTGATTGACGGCCACAGCATGGTCCTCAATTGCCAGGAGTCCGTCAATAAACGTCCTCCCCTGTGGTCACTGAGGGGCCGATACCTGCCCTTTACCATGTGATCAGCTGTCAGCCAATGACAGCTGATCACGTGATGTAAACAAAAGCTGGGTAATGGTTTTTGTTTTCTCCTTGTGCTGACAGCGTGAGCAAAAAAAAAGGCAATCACCGGCTTATGTGCAAGGGACATCGGGCCCGAAGAGGAAGAGGCAATTCTGCCTCATCTGCGACAATCAGTAGCCCCTGCCAGTGCCACCTATCAATGCCCACCACTGCTGCCAATCAGTGCCACCTAGCAGTGCTGCCTATCAGTGCCCATCACTGCCAACTATCATTGCCACCTAGCAGTGCCACTTCTCAATGCCCACCAGTGCCAACTAGCAATGCCACCTCTCAGTGCCCACCCTTGCCACCTTATCGGTGCCCATCAGTGCAGCCCATCAGTGCAGTCTTATCAGTGTACATCAATGAAGGAGAAAAATTACCTTTTTTCTAAATTTTCGAAACATTAACCACTTTCCTACCGCCCACCGTCAAATGACGTCCTTGGCTTTGTGCAGTGACATCTGAATGATGCCTGCAGTTGCAGGCATCATTCAGATATCATTCTTTTCAGCCGGCAATTCTGTGCACGATAAAAACAATCATAGCGGCAGTTCCGCCGCTTGACCGTTCTTATAGGCGGCGAGAGGGGACATTCCCCCCCCTCCCGCCGCCATCCGGTGTTTCTCCGGGCTCTCCCGTGCCATCTTGGGCTCAGAGAACGATTTGGCCGGTGTCGGATGGGAAGCATATAGATAACTGGTAACCAGATGGTCACCAGTCATCTCTATGACCGTCGGAGGCCCGGGCGCGACTTTATGACATCACGCCGGGTTCCCGTATGTAAACCAAGCCGTGATCTCGGCTGTCAGCATGAGATTGGTGAATTTTTTTTGACCGATCTCATGCTTTCCAGCCTGGAGGAGAGATGTGGGGTCTTATTGACCCCACATCTCTCCATAAAGAGGACCTGTCACACACATTTCTATTACAAGGGATGTTTACATTCCTTGTAATAGGAATAAAAGTGATCCAAAAAACAAAAAAGTTAAAAAAAGAGTAAGAAATACAAAAAAGTAAAAAACAAAAAAAAATTCATCCAAAAAAAGAAAAAACGCCTATGTCCCCGGTAGCTCGCGCTCTGAAGCGAACACACACGTAAGTCCCGCCCACATATGTAAACGCCGTTCAAACCACATATGTGAGGTATTGCTGCGTGCATTAGAACGAGTGCAACAATTCTAGCACTAGACCTCCTCTGTAATGCCAAAATGGTAACGTGTAAAAAAAATTAAAGCATCGCCTAGGGAGATTTTTAAGTACTGAAGTTTGGTGTCATTCCATGAGTGTGCGCAATTTTAAAGCGTGACATGTTAGGTATCTATTTACTCAGCATAACAACATCTTTCACATTATCCCAAAAAATTGGGCTAACTTTACTGTTTTGTAATTTTTTTACATTCATGAAACCATTTATTTACCAAAATAAAGGCGTTGGAAAATTTATTGCGCAAATACCAAGCGAGATAAAAATTTGCAATGAACGCCATCTTATTCCCTAGGGTGTCTGTCCCTAGGGTTTTGAAGTAATTTAATAGCCATAAATGTATGATTTTTACATGAAGGAGAGAAGTGCCAGAATAGGCCCAGTGCTGAAGTGGTTAAAATATCATTTTTTATTTTTTTTTTAACTCGGTCTTTTGTATTTATAGAAAACAAAAAACCGCAGAGGTGATCAAATAGCACCAAAAGAAATCTCTATTTGTGTGCCAAAAAATAATACATTTTTATTGGGTTAGAGTGTTGTATGAGCGCGCAATTGTCATTCAAAGTGCATCAGCGCTGAAATGTGAAAATTGGTCTGGGCAGGAAGGGGGTTTAAGTGGCCAGTGCGCAAGTGGTTAACCACTTCAATACAGGGCTTTTTGTACCTATTCAATACCGGGCCTATTTTGGCACTTCTCTCCTACATGTACAAATCATCATTCTTTTGCTAGAAAATTACTCAGAACCCCCAAACATTATATATGTTTTTTTAGCAGACACCCTAGGGAATAAAATGACGGCCATTGCAACATTTTTTCTTGCACAATATTTGCGCAATAATTTTTCAAACGCCTTTTTAAAAAAAAAAATGGTTTCATGAATTAAAAAATAACAAAACAGTAAAGTTAGCCCAATTTTTTGGGAACATATGAAAGATAATGTTACGCCGAGTAAATAGATACCTAACATGTCACGCTTTAAAATTGCGCACACTCATGGAATGGCGCCAAACTTCGGTACTTAAAAATCTCCATAGGCGACGCTTACATTTTTTTTACAGGTTACCAGGTTAGAATTACAGAGGAGGTCTAGTGCTAGAATTGTTGCACGCGCTCTAACGCACGTGGCGATACCTCACATGCGTGGTTTGAACGGCGTTTACATATGTGGGCGACTTACGTGTGCATTCGCTTCTGATCGCGAGCTACCGGGGACAGGGGCGTTTTAATTTTTTTATTATTATTTATTTATTTATTTTACTTATTTATTAATTTTTTTACAATGATTTTACTTTTTTTTTTTTGATCACTTTTATTCCTATTACAAGGAATGTAAACATCCCTTGTAATAGGAATGTGTGTGACAGGTTCTCTTTATTGAGAGATGCGGGGTCAATAAGACCCCACATCTCTCCTCCAGGCTGGAAAGCATGAGATCAGTGAAAATTTTTTCACTGATTTCATACTTACAGCCGCAATGGCAGCTTTGTTTACATTTGAGACCCGGGCGTGACGTCATCACATCGCGCCCGGGCCTCCGACGATCATAGAGATGACTGGTGACCATCTGGTCACCAGTCATCTCTATGCTCATCACGTGACTCCACCAACGATGCCGGAAGATTCGCTCCGGGTCCACGATCGCACGGGGGAGCCCGGAGAAGCACCGGATGGCGGCGGGAGGGGGGGTGTCCCCTCCCGCCGCCTATAAGAACGATCAAGCGGTGGAAACGCCGCTATGATCATTCTTATGGTGCACAGAATCGCTGGCACTTCAAAAGGATATCTGAATGATGCCTCTAGCTGCAGGCATCATTCAGATATCCCCCTACAAAGCCGAGGGCGTCATATGACGTCCACCCAGGATGGGAGATCCCATCTGTGGACGTCATTTGTCTATGGCTGGGTAGGGAAGTGGTTAATATAAGGCTACATGCACACGGACGTTTTTCAAGCCGCTTGTTTGAGCGTTATTTGCAGCTTAAAAACGTCTCTCCATGTTAGCCTATGGCCTCATGGCCACCATGGCGTTTTTGAGCTGTAAATGGCATAGGTGTTTTTAGGCCCCATGTACACGGGACTCTGGTGCAAAGTGTTCAGAACTAAGTTTGAAAGCGGCGTTTAGAAAGGCGCGCTTTTTGGCGTTTGCATGCCGCGTTTTACCAGATTTGTGTCTATATGCGTTTAGTTAGGAAACATGATAAGGAGCCGCCCTAAGCTCCAAAAACAGTATTATTAACAATTTCAGCTATTTTTGGAGACCAGAGTGAGTATCAGCAGCTGAGAGAGCAGCAGTGTAGTTGTATTTAGCGTGTCACTTGCCACGTCACTTGCCCCAAGTTGTGGATTGTCCACTTGCCACGTCAGCTGCCCCAAGTTGTGGATTGTCCACTTGCCACGTCAGCTGCCCCAAGTTGTGGATTGTCCACTTGCCACATCACCTGCCCCAAGTTGTGGATTGTCCAAAATGCAATGGAAGCAATTGCATTATTTTTTTGATATACCGATATATATATATTTTTTATGGTTTTTCCTCATTTGCCCTAATTTTTGAGTTTATCAATGTAAAAAAATAGGTCACCTTTAAAAACGCTTGTAAACTAAAATGCGTCTAAACGCCGGTACTACCGCGTCTGAAACGTGGAAATCTTTGGCGTCTGAAGGCATTTTTAGGCTTTGTGAAAAACGAGTTTAAACACAACTGCAGATTTTTTTTTCCAGGCCAAAAACAGTGTTTTGGATGTAATAGAATTCAATGGACCCGCATCGAAAACGCAAGTACTGCGAATTTGCGGCAATTTTTTTTTAACCTGCTTATAGCTGGTTGTTAAAGGAAATGTAAAAAAAATAAACATTGCCAGCTCTAAAAAAAAAAAAAAAATGGAAAAAACAGCGTGGAGTCCCCCCCCCCCCAGGTCCATACCAGGCCCTTGGGTCTAGTATGGATTCAAAGGGGAAAAAATGAAAAAAAAATGGCGTGGGGTCCCCCAAAACCACTACCAGGCCCTTCAGGTCTGGTATGGATTTTAAGGAGAACCCCCGCCAAACTTAAAAAAAAATAGCGTGGGGGTCCCCCTATAAATCCATACCAGGCCCTTCAGGTCTGGTATGGATTTTAAGGGGAACCCCGCCAAATTTAAAGAAAATAGCGTGGGGGTCCCCTAAAAATCCCCACCAGATCCTTTATCCGAGCACGCAACCTGGCAGGCCGCAGGGGAAGAGGTGGGGACGAGAGAGCGGCCCCCTCCCTCCTGAACCGTACCAGGCCACATGCCCTCAACATGGGGAGGATGTCCCCATGTTGATGGGGACAAGGGCCTCTTCCCGACAACTCTGGCCATTGGTTGTCGGGGTCTGCGGGCGGGGGGCTTATCGGAATCTGGGAGCCCCCTTTAATAAGGGGACCCCCAGATCCCAGCCCCCCACCCTATGTGAATGAGTATGGGGTACATCGTACCCCTACCCATTCACCTGGTGGCAAAAAAAGTTAATAAAAACAACACAGGTTTTTAAAGTAATTTATTAGGCAGCTCCGGGGGTCTTCCTGCCGGGCGCCCCGCTATCTTCTTCCAGCTCTTTTGCTAGCGGGGTCCCGGGCTTCCTCATCGTCTTCTTCCGACTTTGGGGGTCTTCCTGCCGGGCGCCCCGCTATCTTCTTCCAGCTCTTTTGCTAGCGGGGTCCCCGTAGCACATCACAGTCCCATCATTCCTCGGGACTGTTACATCATACGGGGGCGGGGTCAGCGGTGGCATCACCCGGTGACCACGCCCATGCCAATATAAGTGGGCGCGCTCCGCTGCCAGAGCATTGTAGCGGGGGACAGCGACGAGGCAACATTGGGCAAAGAGAAGAGGGAAGAAGGCGACGATGAAGCCCGGGACCCCGCTAGCAAAAGAGCTGGAAGAAGATAGCGGGGCTCCCGGTAGAAGGCAGAAAGAACCGCAGATCGCGGAGAAGGAACCAGAGAGTGGGAGAAGAACCGGAGAGCATGGAGGCGTCACCGGAGAACAGAACAAGAGACCCCCGAAGTCGGAAGAAGGCGACGACGAAGCCCGGGACCCCGCTAGCAAAAGAGCTGGAAGAAGATAGCAGGGCGCCCGGCAGAAAGACCCCCGAAGACGACGAGGAAGCCGGGACCCCCGCTAGCAAAAGAGCTGGAAGAAGATAGCGGGGCGCCCGGCAGGAAGACCCCCGGAGCTGCCTAATAAATTACTTTAAAAACCTGTGTTGTGTTTTTTATTGACTTTTTTTCCACCAGGTGAATGGGTAGGGGTACGATGTACCCCATACTCATTCACATAGGGTGGGGGCCGGTATCTGGGGGCCCCCTTATTAAAGGGGGCTCCCGGATTCCGAAAAGCCCGCCGCCCGCAGACCCCGACAACCATCGGCCAGGGTTGTCGGGAAGAGGCCCTTGTCCCCATCAACATGGGGGCAGGGTGCTTTGGAGTGGGGGGGCCGCAGGTCGCCCCCCTGCCCCAAAGCACCCACCCCCCATGTTGAGGGCATGCGGCCTGGTACGGTTCAGGAGGGAGGGGGGCCGCTCTCAGTCCCCCCTCTTCCCCTGCGGCCTGCCAGGTTGCGTGCTCGGATAAGGGTCTGGTATGGATTTTGGGGGGACCCCATGCCGTTTTTTTCGGCTTAGGGGGTTTCCCTTTAAATCCATACCAGACCTAAGGGCCTGGTATGCTCCTGAAGGGGACCCCCATGCCGTTTTTTTCGGCTTAGGGGGTTTCCCTTTAAATCCATACCAGACCTAAGGGTCTGGTATGGATCTTGGGGGAACCCCCACGCTGTGACCTAAGGGCCTGGTATGCTCCTGAAGGGGAACCTATGCCAGTTTTTTCATTAAAATTTGGCGAGGCTGCCGAGAACCAGCGCGATGCCATTGCGCTGGAGATATTCTCGGCCAGCTAGTCGCCTCTAGAACACGACTTGAGAGGCTGCTTCACGCTCAGGTCGTGTCCAAGTTGCCTCGCAAAGTCGCGCTGTCCCTGTGTCAGCCGGCACACGAGTCACCCCGCGAGTCGGATCCGCTTCATCCAACTTCCCGGGCGACCTCTATTCAAATTAATGGGCTCCCATAGGGAACCATTCATTTTCAATAGAGCGCCGCTGACATTTGTATTTACTATAACAGTGCGCCGCTGGTTCCTGCGCCAAGTGAAGGAGTTATCCGGCGCACCAATTAAGGTTAGAACCAGCGCAGCGCACTGTTATTAGTAAATCAGCCCTAAGTGTCATCTTCCTTTTTGTAGTGTTGCCTGTTCTTCTTCAGCATGGCACCAGTGGATTTCTTTATTGGACATGTCTGTCTCATGCATGAGCAGTGGGAATCTGAAGTCATGAGCTTTTCATGGGGATTGCAGAGAAAGATGTCAGCTCTACACACCCGAAAGATATTACTAATTGAGGAGGCCTTATTGCATGAATTAACGTTTTGTGAGCTCTATATAAAACTTCTGGTATTAACACAAAGCCTCTTTGACTGCTGCCTGGATGCTAGTGTGAATTTCCTTGCTGGTGGTGTTAAGTAAGTACATGGTGGTTCGCTCTCTCTGATATATCCCACATTGTTTTTTTATTAGGGGCAATTATATTCCATTAAATAACCCTTTTCATAACTTTTTTGAGATTTGGCCTTTTGGACTTCTCCCCTACTTTTGAGTTTTTTCCCTGGGGGGGGGGGGGTCTGGCATTGCTACACCTCTGAAGTAATTATTTCTTGAACAGCTTTAATTATAGGAGAGGTAAACCCACCCTTACATCACCAGAATTAATTGGAATGCTATCACATATATCTTTTTAAGTATTATTTATTTATTTATTGAAATATTATACTTTAACTAGTTTATTTTTTGGTAGAGCTGGTGCCCACAGATTGTTTTTGTGGGAGATAATCCTGAGTTTGCTTGAGAAGGACGGATCTGTGATCCTTGAAAACTGTGCTTTTTTTTTGCAGTTTTTAGCTGCATGCCCTGATGTGGGGCTGTAAGTGGAAACTGATTTATCTATATGTATATTGCTGTAATCATCATATCTTGTTTTTTTTTGTTTTTTGTTTTTTTGTGACATTATTTGTATGTCTTTCAGCTTCAACAAATTCTCAGTTACCCTGAGGGAGAAAGCAATTTCAAAACGAAATGGGAAAAAGAGTTTTCACTCAATATTTATCTTGATCATTGATTGTATATGCAGCTTGAAATCTGAAATCTAAACCCCCTTTTCTAATATGATTTCAATAAAATATGTTTTGAATGGACTTATTTGTGAATATATGGAATGCCTAGAAAGACCCATCTAGACCAATGACTTTGTTTAGCTATGTGTAAAAAAAAAAAAAATCTTATTTTTATTTTCCAAAAACTTTTGGCAAAAAAAGGAATCTTTTAAAGACACATCATGCCTCTAATAAACATGTGTGCAGGGTCTTCTTTGCAAAATGTGGTCATTTTGTAGGTGTTTCTTCTGTCCTGTCACTTTAGGACCTCAAGAAACTAGATACGTAGTAAGGATCGCAGATGCATTATGTATGCCTCTTGAAAGCCTGAAGGTGCATCTAGGTAGCAAAAAAGTCCCACACATGTTATATCCTCATACTCAGGAGGAGTAGAAGAATGTGTTTTGAGGTTTAATAGTAAGTATGCCTATGCTGTGAGTGAGGAATAACTTCTTAAATAAGAAATAAATTCAAATTATACTTACTTTCTGTGAGAACTAGCTTCAAGTAATAGCACTTTTAACTCACTTTTCTTCTTTTTAAGGGCTTCTTTCTTTTAATTTTTATAAAAAGAAAGTTCCAGAAAAACATAAAACATCAGTTTCTCTCGCACGAGTATTCAGCATTGCTCTTCCATCAACATCATTTGAAGCCCCTTGCTGCTCTGGCACCCACCTGTCTCTCCTAGGTGGAGTCCTCCAGACTCCTGGCAGCGACCTCCTCTGTCTGCTGGGGTGGAGCCCGGAACCCATGTAAAATCCAGTGGAGGCTGGTGCTTAATATTTTGTTGGGGGGGGGCAAACAAACCTGAGAGATGCGATCAGTGCCCCCCCCGCACGGGAGACTGATGGACGGCGGCAATCAGTGGCCCCCCAGTGGCCCCCCATGGGAGATGGACAGTGGCAATTAGTGACCTTACCTTAGGAGGGCGATGCTCCAGGTTTCAGGCTCCAGGGAAGAGGCCGATGCTGCTCCTTGCAGATTGCAGGCTCCAGGGAAGAGCTGGGCCATTGCTTCTGCTCCCGACCAATCAAGAAGTGGGTCCGATTGTCCTAATACTCCCTGGCCAATCAGGTCTCAGGGCCGGCTTCCTGATTGACAATAACAAATGTAGCACTTACCCCCATTTAAGGGACCGGCTGGTTTTGTTGGGTCTGCAAACTACCTCCAAGACTTCCGTTGCCAGGGTAAAGAAAAGTCTTTAGAAAGGCCAATGTCCACACAGATGTAAAACCCAACAATTAGGCGTTATTTACTTTGCTGAGGGAACTTGAGAGGAAAGTAGGAATAAAAGAAAAACAGGGGAAGGTTCAGGCACGCAGCACTAAAGTCACAATCGTCGCCACTCAAGCCTGAGTGGGTATTGCTCACCCAGATAGTCCCGTTTAGTGGTCCTAGCAGCCGGGATGAAGCACGAATCTATATTTCTCTTAAGAAACTAGGGATACGATCAGGAATCCTCTGCCACAGGATTATCAAATGTCCCGAACCTCCCAGCCAAGCAATAGTGAGAGAACCTTTATGCCGGATTGGCATATTTCAGGGCTTGTAATAATGGATCCCTCCTTAGGTAAGCTCCAGGCCTCCTCCCGAGACAGCAGTACCGTCGCTAGTCTCCTCTGGGGCAGATCCTCCCCTGGTCTCCTTTTCCTAAACGTGTGCTTCCTGCAAGTGGGTAGCTCAGGATCCCTTCCGAAGGTATAGGCCTCAGCCAGCAGAGCTCTGCCTACCAGGTAGCGATGCAGCCTCGGGCTGAAGGTGCCCGGGGCCAGAACACACCTCGTGCCATGCGGGCCACGAGGCGCACACACAGGAACAGACCCAATGGGTCTCCAGGAACGAACGCACCTCAAAGGCGTCTGCCCCTTATGTATCCCCCCCCAGCATGCACAGTGGGTAGACCACGCCCACTGCATGGCTGCCGAGAAAGGACACCCAAGGTTCTATGATACCCTCTGTAGTTCAACCTATGCCGGTGGTGACAGTGCCACCTACAGGCAAACAGGGAACACTACTGCCAGGCAGTATCACACCCAGAGCAGAAGCAAATCTAGAACGATCAATTGGTCTGAGCCCAACTACTGGCTCAGACTACCCTTAAATTTACACATAGCGCCCCCAAATATTGGGGGGGGGCTACACAAATATCAATTTGCTATTGTCACACAATTGGGTGGGCTCAGGGCGCAGTGCTCTGTGCCCCTAATAGATGGGCCGCCACTGATGAGATCTCTCCTAAAAGCCCAGCAAACTCCTACCCAATTAGTGTGCTGGTGGTTCTCAAAACACAGACCCAGGCTTTGAGATTTCATCTCACCAACACCAACTTTTACAACTGATGAGGAAGCTAAAAAGTCAGTTTCCTCTGAATGATACTGATTCCCTCAAGCCCCTCAACCTACCTGGATGAGAATCCTGGGTGATTTTCACACCACGGCAGGGCACAGAACTGCCACATTTCTTAATTTTCAAAAAAAGTGGCAAAAATGTAAAACTTAAAAAAACTCACCATGCTTCTCACTAAATACTGGGTAGTATCTATGTTCTAAAAATGGGTAATTTTGCGGGTGTTTGTACTGTCCTGGCATTTTGGGGCCTTAAGAAATTAGACCATGGGCAGTCAGACCATCAGAGTTGATGAATTTCAAATATATGTATGTACCATAGTTTGTACACTCTATAACTTTCAAGCTAAATAATATGCACTTGTTTGATTATTTTTTTTACCACAGAAATGCGGCAGAATACAGTTTTGCAGAAATCTGTGAAGAAAGACTATTTATTTGTAGAGTTTTATAGCCACCAAAAGGGAACCAATATGTTTTTCAAAATTCCCAGGCTTTTTTCCTTTACATTGTAAAAATAAAACACCCATTGGTGATTAAAATTTAGTTGCACAGGTTCCAGTACAGATCATTTTGAATTGTATGTTTTATTTGTGAAAAAAAATGATGCATTATTGTGATCTTGCTGTTAAATGTTGAGAGTTTCATTTCTTTATGGTCTATTTTTTTTTTTTTTTAGATTAATGCTACGAAGTCAACATGACATCTAACATAATTCACTAGAAGTTTCTAATGAATTAAGGAATTAAGACTTTATTTCTCAGGTGATATGCATAGTAATGCAGACTATTAAAATGTCAATGCCATCCATAAGACTTGTTAGCAAAGCTTTGTGTCTTTGTATTGGTTCAGCATCTCAAATACCAGGTCCCCGTGGAGGTTTGCTTTGGTGCATAAACTTGGCCTAATCAATTAAATATTTTTCATTCCTAAATGATTCTACTATCTATCTATCTATGTAAAAAAACACACAAAACTTTTTACTGAGATTATGTGGAATTGCCCAGTTACTCCCATAGCATGGGAGACTTGACCAATGTGCTCACAGTATGGTTAAGCAAGCTGAAGAAATAATATCTGAGTTCCTTAAGGGGAGATTTTCCTGATGGGCATACTGAATTATTATTTTTTAACTGTTTTTCATGGAAAATCTGATTGCGGACCAAAGCAATTTATATGCCAAGTAATATATCACTGTCAACCCAAATTCAAACCTTGCCAGACTATTCACATGGAAACATATGACGGTTTCCGAGTTAAAAATGTAGCTGCACAGGGACCACATCTGCCTCTCCAGTTAGACCTCCCATACATGATATTGTTAATGTGGGGCTTATTCCCTACTTTTATTAGCAGCTATGGCAAGAGCTGTATGTGGGGGATGTAGTTATTGTGTGCCCTGAAAACTGTGGTGCTTTTTGGACTAACCTGCACCACAATAATATACAGTGGTCTAGGTGGTAGAACATATTGCTCTTATCAAAAGTGGGGACACTAAGCATACCATGCCCAGACACTATAAATTACACCATGATCGTAACCCAAAGGGCACCCAGTTTCTGGTTATTGACCAGTTGATTCCACCCTGGAGGGGCAGAGCTATGACTAGGGGGGTCCCCCAATTAGAGACTTTTTGGATATACGAACTACAGTCCCATACACCATCAGGTCTAAACGTCGAGTGGGATATCAATTCATTTATCAATAAATCTTAATGAACACCGGGCATTGCTAAATGGGGGTACTCTAACTTTTTCCTTTTCTTTTTTTTGGGGGGATTTTTTATTTCATTCTTTATTCCCTCTTTTTATATGTATTGTTATATGTAATTTTATATCATACATTTTATGTATAAGAGATTTTTATACATGTAATATGCTCTATAACTGAGTCACTGTCTATGCCAGATAGGTCTATCATAATGTTTATGACCCACACAGGAGAGTTCATTTCTGGGGTATTCTCATGCGATTATACCAGCAACCGTGTGGTTTTCACCTAGGGATGCGATTATAGTATTTTGCTGACAGTGTCATTTTTATATTTATTTTTGCATTTATTTTATATACGTTTTTTACCTAATATCTAATAGCACCTTTAACAGGATTGGCTAATGTTTTTACATAACCTTTTTCCTATTTTTTTTCTTTATTATACAATTTTTTACATTTTTTTATCCTTTATGTTGACCATTTTAAGAGTGGCGATATATATGTCATATTTGACCCAATTAAGGTACTTACCCTTTAAGTTCCCTGTCTTTCGGATTAATATACTGCATTAGGCTTTCCCAGAGCGAGGCTTGGAACTCATTATCATGTCACATGTCTCTGCAGCCAGGACAAGGCTTGGATACATCATCCACACAGTGAGAGCTTCCTGGCATTCAGTCTGGGAGTCGCGTGATATCAGAGACCAAAACGAGGCTTGGCCTTGTCAGAGGCACCCAGATGGAGGCTTGGATCACAAGCCCAGCGGCCATCTTAGGAAAACCAGGAAGTAATGCCATTTCCACTGACAATGCGGCCGGGGATGAACTCTCTTGATTGGGGTCACTTTTCCTATATATACAAGGGGGGCAACAGTGGAGGGACACCCCAGATGATGTCCTAGGAGACGAAACGCATCGGGAGGACTCCATTGTTGCCACATTCTTTGCAAAGCGCTTTTATATCAACTTAAATGTAAGTTTAAGTTGATATAAAAGCGCTTTTATACATTAAATTTTGATTTATATACAGAGTTACGCTATGTGGCTGTTTCTTTTCTCTATTACATGATACTTACCTGCTCATATTGATTGGGATATTCCCGGACCACTACCGCATATGAGGTTATCTGCTAAGAGGTCATCTTTCTTCTGCGGTTTCTCTCTCCCTGTTGATGTTTGGCCATTTCCAGCACAGCAATTTGCAGCATACAGATTGTCCAGGTTCCATCGTGGTTCCACCACACCAAGCCCGTTTGACCCACTGAACATATGTTCCTCTGGGTTCAAACTATCTGGTAAGCTCCTTACCTATTGGTGGTGGTTCTCTTCATCTTCTCACCATCACTTTTCCTTCAAAGTCTTCACCCACTTTTGAATTTCACCATTGCCATCAGTTTTGAATTACTTTAGAACACTCAGTTGCACAAGTTTTCACTTGTATTTCGCATATAGAAATTTTGTATATATGAGGACTTCTTACTGTTACTTAATATTTGAGTGTCTTTTTTTATATTGCACCATTTTTATATACTCATTTTAGTGCGTCATGCATTCTTGTTCCTTTTTTTTGATTAGGGCTACACTTTTTGTTTCCAAATATACAGTGGTCCACTGCAAACAAAGGACAGATTTTGTGGTGTCACTGACAACTTCATACTGCATACTTCATTCAACTGTATTTAGCTCTGGTTCACATTGAAGCGATTTGTCCTGCAATTTTACAGGTCAAATCGCATGACAAGTTGCAGCCTATTACTGGCAATGGCACCGTTCCAATCGGTGCAACGCTGACTTAGATTTTGCAAAGGAGCTCCTGCACTACTCCTGCACTACTTTTGCCAATTTCAGGTGCGACTTTATTAGACATCTGTGCATGAAGCCACACAGATGTCTTTCAAGTCAGACCCGATAATGTAGCTTTGAAATTGTGCGAGTTCAGATGAAGTCGCACGATTTTAAAGCAGTCTGGGTTCTCTGCTGGTCAGATCCCTAAGGAGACGCAACACCAAAGGCATATTCTTAAAAGTAGCCTGTGTCCCAATGCTGGGACACCAAAGGACACCCGACCGCCCAATGCCAGAGTTCCTGGTCCGTGTAGGTACTCTGATGTCAGGGCATTCCTTCACGATTGGATCTTCTCTCTCTCTCTGTTGCTAGAGGCCGCTCTGCACTGTACCTGTCCCTCGGGTCTACCCAGCGCATAGGATACCCCAATTGGGTCCCCGAATGCACATGGGATCGCAGAGATGACCCCTGGGTCAGGACAAAGCTCAAATAGAACACTGTCCTTTCCCATGGGACTTCTACTACCGGGGCTGTAACAGCAGATTTGGCTCTCAAGTTCAAAGGGGAGATCTGGACCTCCTGGCCTTGGCACAACAGGATCCTCTGGCTGCAAAAAGAACTCGGGATGAGCAAAAGTAGGGATCTTAACCCACACAGACAACTCCTTTAGGCCACATAACACTGGATTTTTAGAAGCCTCAGACACAGCAGAATGTGGGAGCTTTACCCTGTCAGAGACCAGCTTAACCGCAAGTAGGGATTTGGCATAGTCCAGAGGGGCGGTAGCCCCGGAATCAGCATAGTCCAGAGAGGCGGCAGCCCCGGAATCAGCATAGTCCAGAAGGGCGTCGGCCCCGGAATCAGCATAGTCCAGAGGGGCGGCAGACACCAGATCAACAGGCTGGGCAGCGGGCACATCAGACTGGGTAGCAGCCCGGGAACCAGCATAGTCAAGGTGGGCAGCAGCAGCCCGGGAACCTGCCGTGGCAAGCTTGGCAACAGATGGCAGCATGGAGAAGGAATGTACACCATCGGCAAGCGGCAGGAGGGAAGAGGAATGGACACCATCATCAGCAGACGGCATCAGCATGGAGGAGTCATGGACATCATCAGCAGGCAGCAACATGGAGGAGGCATGGACCTCATCAGCAGGCATCAACATGGAGGAGGCATGGACATCAGCAGCAGGCAGCAACATGGAGGAGGCATGGACATCAGCAGCAGGCGGCAACATGGAGGAGGCATGGACATCAGCAGCAGGCGGCAACATGGAGGAGGCATGGACATCCGCAGCAGGTGGCAACATGGAGGCGGCATGGACATCAGCAGCAGGCGGCAACATGGAGGAGGACTGGATCGCATCAGCATGCGGCAACATGGAGGACTGGATCGCATCAGCAGTCTGCATGGAGGAGGACTGGATCGCATCAGCAGTCTGCAAGGAGGAGGACTGGATTGCATCAGCAGTCTGCAAGGAGGAGGACTGAATCGCATCAGCAGTCTGCAAGGAGGAGGACTGGATCGCATCAGCAGTCTGCAAGGAGGAGGACTGGATCACATCAGCAGTCTGCAAGGAGGAGGACTGGATCGTATCAGCAGTCTGCAAGGAAGAGGATAGTGGCACAGTTATAAGAGCAGGAGACAAGCTTTGTTTCTTTTTCTTTGGCTTAGGTATAAGAGTCCAGCACGTAGTTGCCTTGTGCTGACCAGACTGTACTGCTGATGGAAAGGTAGTAACAGTACTAGGAAGAATAGCGGGAAGAGTATCAGAAATAAAGGAAGAGGCCTGAGATGTTGCTATGGGTAACGGCACTGCAGGGGGAGCTTTGGATGGATTACATACAGGGGAAGTGTGCTTACTGGTGGCCATCGGAGCCCCTATTTTTTATTTTCTTTCCATGTTCTGTAGATGAAAGTTTTTTGAGTTTCATACAGGGGAAGTGTGCTTACTGGTGGCAGGGTACTTATGTGACTCATCTATCACTGGGGACATGATCTCAGACCAAGCTGGTAATAGAGGTTAAACTAAAGTAAATTTGTCTCTTCCTTGCTCACATTGCTCAATTAAACGGTGCACAGAAGCAATACATTCCAACACCACCTGTCGTGAATAGGCTGCATACTGCTGGAGAAACCAACCAGCACAACGTTTTAGCAACCAACCAAAAAATCCAGCCTGGTTCAAAGTAAATGGAGGAGTGAAAATATCATGGCCCTGAGAGGTAACGTGAAATAGTAGCTCAGAACACACCTGAATGAAAGGTTGTACTTCACCAGTGGCGGCCCGTCCATAGGGGGCGCCCGGGCACCGCCCCCCCCCCCCCCCTCCTGTGGTCACCAAAAAAAAAAAAAAAAAACGGGCCCTTTAAGAGTTTTTTTTAATGTCTTTTTTTCACACATGGCGGCACGACCATAGTGGGTGCAGAAGCGCCGCTACCGCTCGCTTCTGCGCCCGGCCGTCACTCACAACAATACATAGGTTCATGCATTGCATGAACCTATGTATTGCTGCCGCCCACTATTCAGATGGCCGGCCCCTTGAGCGCCGGCCATCTGAATAACAGCGTCTGATTGGCCTTTAGAAGTGCCTATCAGAGCCAGCGGCTCTGATAGGCTTCCCAACTACAGCCTGAGGGCTGTAATCGGCTTCTAAATATCTAATGAGAGGACGCACAGGGGTGCGTTCCCTGGCCAATCAGGTTCACCGGGTCTGGTTACCGGTAACCTGATTGGCTGAAGAGACATCGAGGGCGGGAGAAGACATCGAGGACGGAAGAAGGACGGCGCTGACTCGAGGAAGGTAAGTGCAGGGCTGGGGGGAGAAACTGGCTGCATATGGGGGAGAAACTGGCTGCATATGGGGGAGAAACTGGCTGCATATGGGGGAGAAACTGGCTGCATATGGGGGACAAACTGGCTGTATATGGGGGATAAACTGGCTGTATTATGGGGGACAAACTGGCTGTATTATGGGGGACAAACTGGCTGTATTATGGGGGACAAACTGGCTGTGTATTGGGGACAAACTGGCTGTATATTGGGGACAAACTGGCTGTATATGGGGACAAACTGGCTGTATTATTGGGGGGACAAACTGGCTGTATATTGGGGACAAACTGGCTGTATATGGGGGACAAACTGGCTGCATATGGGGGACAAACTGGCTGTATTATGGGGGAGAAACTGGCTGTATTATGGGGGACAAACTGGCTGTATATTGGGGACAAACTGGCTGTATATTGGGGACAAACTGGCTGTATTATTGGGGGGACAAACTGGCTGTATATGGGGGACAAACTGGCTGTATGGACACTGGAACTGCAGCAAACAGCCCAGAGCAGGATAGTGTCACCAGCAGGTGAACTTAATCCTAACAATTGCTTTTATTGAACTGTGATCACTTTTATTCATGTATGTCGGTTTCTATTAATTAAAACCTATCTTTTTGACCTTCACCATCGGAGCCCCTATTTTTTATTTTCTTTCCATGTTCTGTAGATGAAAGTTTTTTGAGTTTCATACAGGGGAAGTGTGCTTACTGGTGGCAGGGTACTTATGTGACTCATCTATCACTGGGGACATGATCTCAGACCAAGCTGGTAATAGAGGTTAAACTAAAGTAAATTTGTCTCTTCCTTGCTCACATTGCTCAATTAAACGGTGCACAGAAGCAATACATTCCAACACCACCTGTCGTGAATAGGCTGCATACTGCTGGAGAAACCAACCAACACAACGTTTTAGCAACCAACCAAAAAATCCAGCCTGGTTCAAAGTAAATGGAGGAGTGAAAATATCATGGCCCTGAGAGGTAACGTGAAATAGTAGCTCAGAACACACCTGAATGAAAGGTTGTACTTCACTGGTGGTGGCCCGCCCATAGGGGGCGCCCGGGCGCCGCCCCCCCCTCCTGTGGTCACCAAAAAAATAAAAAAACGGGCCCTTTAAGATTTTTTTTTTTTTTTTAATGTCTTTTTTTCACACATGGCGGCGCGACCATAGTGGGCGCAGAAGCGCCGCTACCGCTCGCTTCTGCGCCCGGCCGTCACTCACAACAATACATAGGTTCATGCATTGCATGAACCTATGTATTGCTGCCGCCCACTATTCAGATGGCCGGCCCCTTGAGCGCCGGCCATCTGAATAACAGCGTCTGATTGGCCTTTAGAAGTGCCTATCAGAGCCAGCGGCTCTGATAGGCTTTCCAACTACAGCCTGAGGGCTGTAATCAGCTTCTAAATATCTAATGAGAGGATGCACAGGGGTGCGTTCCCTGGCCAATCAGGTTCACCGGGTCTGGTTACCGGTAACCTGATTGGCTGAAGAGACATCGAGGGCGGGAGAAGACATCGAGGACGGAAGAAGGACGGCGCTGACTCGAGGAAGGTAAGTGCAGGGCTGGGGGGAGAAACTGGCTGCATATGGGGGAGAAATTGGCTGCATATGGGGGAGAAACTGGCTGCATATGGGGGACAAACTGGCTGTATATGGGGGAGAAACTGGCTGTATTATGGGGGACAAACTGGCTGTATATTGGGGACAAACTGGCTGTATTATGGGAGACAAACTGGCTGTATTATGGGGGACAAACTGGCTGTATATTGGGGACAAACTGGCTGTATATTGGGGACAAACTGGCTGTATATGGGGACAAACTGGCTGTATTATTGGGGGGACAAACTGGCTGTATATTGGGGACAAACTGGCTGTATATGGGGGACAAACTGGTTGCATATGGGGCACAAACTGGCTGTATTATGGGGGAGAAACTGGCTGTATATTGGGGACAACCTGGCTGTATTATTGGGGGGACAAACTGGCTGTATATGGGGGACAAACTGGCTGTTTGGACACTGGAACTGCAGCAAACAGCCCAGAGCAGGATAGTGTCACCAGCAGGTGAACTTAATCCTAACAATTGCTTTTATTGAACTGTGATCACTTTTATTCATGTATGTCGGTTTCTATTAATTAAAACCTATCTTTTTGACCTTCACCATCGGAGCCCCTATTTTTTCTTTTCTTTCCATGTTCTGTAGATGAAAGTTTTTTGAGTTTCTACATTGGGTCTTTACTACCCCTTATGGGTAGGGATGAGCCGAACACCCCCCTGTTCGGTTCGCACCAGAACCTGCGAACAGCCAGAATGTCCGCGTGAACTTTAGAACCCTATTAAATACAATGGACTTGAACGTTCAAAATCAAAAGTGCTAATTATAAAGGCTAATATGCATGTTATTGTCCTAAAAAGTGTTTGGGGACCCGGGTCCTGCCCCAGGGGACATGTATCAATGCAAAAAAAAGTTTTAAAAACGGACGTTTTTTTCAGGAGCAGTGATTTTAATAATGCTTAAAGTGAAACAATAAAAGTGAAATATTCCTTTAAATTTAGTACCTAGGGTGTGTGTATAGTATGCATGTAAAGTCGTGCTTGTTTCCCGTGCTTGGAACTGTCCCTGCACAAAGTGTCATTTCTGAAGGAAAAAAAGTCATTTAAAACTCACTCGCGGCTATAATGAATTGTCGGCTCCCGGTGGCTTGTCCTTCTGGTTCCACTATCTGTATGGTTCCACGCTCAACTGCGCAGGCGCAGCCGAACAGCTGTTGAAGCTCGGAGATTTCCATCGGCTTGACTTGCGCCTGCGCAGTAGAGGGAACCAGAGCGATAGGAACCATAGGCTCGGCAACTGTGGACGTGCTCGCCCCCCCTGCTTCATTACACACGCATTTCCTCTTCATACAGCAAGGGGCGGCTCAGATGTCATATTGTGCAATGCGATTTCTTTGTTTATACACGACACTCTATCCAGCCCCTTGCTGGATAGAGCGTCGTGTATAAACAAAGAAATCGCACTGCTCATTATCACATCTCAGCCGCCCCTTGCTCTATGAAGAGGAAAGCGGCGTGTGTAATGAAGCAGCGGGGGCGAGCGCGTCCTATCGATATGCTTCCCCCCTTGACTGCGCAGGCGCTGCCGAACAGCTGTTTAAGCTCGGCGATTTCCGTCGCCTCGGCTTGCGCCTGCGCAGTCAAGCTTGGAACCATACAGATAGGCGGAACCAGCTTGGCAGATCACCGGCAATACATAGAAAAGTCATTGATAAAAAAAATTAAAAAAGCGTGGGGGTCCCCCCAAATTCAATTACCAGGCCTTTCAGGTCTGGTATGGATATTAAGGGGAACCCTGCCGCAAATTTAAAAAAAAATGCGTGGGGTTCCCCCATATATCCATATATCCATACCAGGCCCTCCAGGTCTGGTATGGATTTTAAGGGGAACTCCACCCCAAATTTTTAAAAAAATGGCGTGCAGTTCCCTCAACTTTTTTTTGCATTGATACATGTCCCCTGGGGCAGGACCCAGGCCCCCAAACACTTTTTATGACAATAACTTG
Source organism: Rana muscosa (assembly GCA_029206835.1). Taxonomy (NCBI): domain Eukaryota; kingdom Metazoa; phylum Chordata; class Amphibia; order Anura; family Ranidae; genus Rana; species Rana muscosa. The sequence continues at coordinate 636,873,161 of CM055118.1, read as the reverse complement.
CATATAAGCCTTTAAAATTAGCACTTTAGATTTCTCCCATAGACTTTTCGAATTTGCCGCGAACACCCCAAATTGTTCGCTGTTTGGCGAACGGGCGAACAGGCAATGTTCGATTCGAACATGAGTTCGACACGAACTCGAAGATCATCCCTACTTATGGGGTACTGTTTATCAGAACCTATTCAGTAATCTTGGGTTTCCTGTGGATCCCCCCTGGTTGTTTGATCCATCTACACAATTGAGATTCCAACACTTGATCGATCTTCAGTGCCGGGTCCATTGGCACTATTCGTGGTTAACACCATCTGGATACCAGTGAGGCATACCCCAAATTCTTCGGGATTCCTGTGACAGCTCGGTCCACCTGCCAATTGGTAATATCCATGCTCGATTGATCCGTTGTTGCTGACAGTCGGGTCTAACAGTTCCGGTAAGCATATTTAAGTCATACCATTTGTTTGAAGAAATTTCCATGGGATGGTTCATAAGGCTTCTTAACATCTTCAACCGTGATATTCTTCATCCATTTATAATGGACATTTCCACCTCATTTGTTTTATCTGTGGACTTATTATCAGTTAAATTTTTCCACTTTTTTCACTCAGTTGGGTGTACACTGTTTAGTGATTTATATACATTTCACTGTTTAACATTTAGCGCTACATACTCACTCTCACTATTTCTTGAATTTTTGTCACATCCTTGTGTAGCAGCTTTCCTCTTCTCTGTTTATTTTAGGGTAAGTGCAATTATTATTCACATCCACGTGCACATAAACAAAGCAACAGTTTTCTAAGCATATGTACCTGTGCAGTGTAAACCCTATAATTTTAAATGTCCAAGTCCCTGGGCATGATTAGTGCTAACTAGGGATGAGCTTCGAGTTCGACTCGAACATTGCCTGTTCATCCGTTCAGCGAACAGCGAACAATTTGGGGTGTTCGCAGCAAATTCGAAAAGCCGCGGAACACCCTGTAAAAGTCTATGGGAGAAATCTAAAGGGCTAATTTTAAAGGCTTATTTGCAAGTTATTGTCATCAAAAGTGTTTGGGGACCCGGGTCCTGCCCCAGGGGACATGTATCAATGCAATTTTTTTTTTTTTTAAACGGACGTTTTTTCAGGAGCAGTGATTTTAATAATGCTTAAAGTGAAACAATAAAAGTGAAATATTCCTTTAAATTTCGTACCTGGGGGTGTATATAGTATGCCTGTAAAGGCATGTTAATGGGGACAAGGGCCTCATCCCCACAACCCTTGCCTGGTGGTTGTGGGGGTCTGCAGGCGGGGGCCTTATTGGAATCTGGAAGACTCCTTTAACAAAAGGGACCCCCAGATCCCAGCCCCCCCATGTGAAGTGGTAACGGGGTACATTGTACCCCTACCATTTCACAAAGAAAGTGTAAAAAATTGTAAAAAAAAAAAAAGACTCCAGCGGTGGTAATCCAGTCTCGATCTCCACTCCAGCGATGTCGGTATCCTGCGATGGATGATCTCTCCAGGCTCCAGCCATGAAGAACAGCACATGATCCTCTTTTCACCGGAGCGGAGACACCCCAGGCATGAGGCGGCTTCAGCCAGTGACAGCTCTTATGTAGCTGAGGGCGGGGCCACCCATCACATGACCCCGTCCCCCTCTGACGCAAGGGGAAACCCGGGCATTCCCAGTGACGTGCGGGTGACCCCGTCCCCTCTGATGCAATGCAGGTTTCCCGTTGCATCAGAGGGGGGCGGGGTCACCCGTCACGTTACTGGGGAAGCCCGGGTTTCCCCTTGCGTCAGAGGGGGACGGGGTCACGTGATGGGTGGCCCCGCCCTCAGCTACATAAGAGCTGTCACTGGCTGAAGCCGCGTCATTGTGTGCTTCCGATAAGCCCCCCGCCCGCAGACCCCTACAACCACTTGGCAAGGGTTGTGGGGATGAGGCCCTTGTCCCCATCATGTGGCCTGGTACGGTTCAGGGGGGGCGCTCTCTCGTCCCCCCCTCTTTTCCTGCAGACTGCCAGGTTGCGTGCTCGGATAAGGGTCTGGTATGAATTTTTGGGGGAACCCCATGCCTTTTTTTTTTTAAATTTGCCACGGAGTTCCCCTTAAAATCCATACTAGACCTGAAGGGTCTGGTATGGATATTTGGGGGGAACCGCACACCATTTTTTTTTTACATTTGGCGCAGGGTTCCACTTAATATCCATACCAGACCTGAAGGGCCTGGTAATTGAATTTGGGGGGACCCCCACACATTTTTTTTCTATCAATGACTTTCAATTACTTTTCTCTGTATTGCCGGGACCGGCAATTCATTACAGCCGCAAGTACTTTTTAAATTACTTTTTTTCCTTCAGAAATGACATTTTGTGCAGAGACTGTTCTAAGCACGGGAAACAAGCACTGCTTTAAAGGCATACTATATACACCCCCCAGGTACGAAATTTAAAGGAATATTTCACTTTTATTGTTTCACTTTAAGCATTATTAAAATCACTGCTCCCGAAAAAATTTCAGTTTTTAAAACTTTTTTTTTGCATTGATACATGTCCCCTGGGGCAGGACTCGGGTCCCCAAACACTTTTTATGACACATAAGCCTTTAAAATTAGCACTTTTGATTTTTCATGTTCGTGTCCCATAGACTTTAACGGGGTTCAGATGTTCGAACAAATGTATTGCCTGTTCGCATGTTCTGGTGCGAACCGAACTAGGGGGTGTCCGGCTCATCCCTAGTGCTAACAAACATTAACATCAGTCCCTGGCTACAATGAGCTTCCAATCTATAGTTAAAAAACAAACTTTCTTACATTAGCGACTATTTTGACAGGAGACAAATACAATGCCAGCATGTCTTTGGATTGTGGTGAGAAACCCACACAGGGAGAACATATAAACTTTAATACAAGCATTAGCATATTTGGAAATTGAACCAGCAACCCCAGTGCTGCTAGGCGGAAATGCTACCAACTTAGCAAAGTGGGCAGCCTCACACATGTAGTCTGCATCTCTGTGATGTGAACCAGCCCTAAGTCCATAGCCATGCACAGTGTCACAAGAAATATACAATATATTGTCCTAAGTATTGGGACACATGCCTTTATATGCACATGAACTGAAATGGCATCCCAGTCTTAGCCCGTAGGATTCAAAATTGATTTGGCCCACCCTTTGCAGCTATAACAGCTACAACTCTTCTGGGAAGGCTGTCCATAAGGTTTAGGTTTGTGTCTATGGGAATGTTTGACCATTCTTCCAGAAATGCATTTGTGAGGTGAGGCAATGATGTTGGATGAGAAGGCCCGGCTTACAGTCTCCGCTCTAATTCACCCCCAAGGTGTTCTGTGTTGAGGTCAGTACTTTGTGCAGGTCAGTCAAGTTCCTCCATCCCAAAATCACTCATCCATGTCTTTATGGACCTTGCTTTGTGCACTGGTTTAAATAATTTGGTGGAGGGGGTTTATGATGTGGGGTTGTTTTTCAGGGGTTGGGCTTGGCCTCTTAGTTGCAGTGAAGGGAACTCTTAAAGAATCATCACACCAAGACATTTTGGACAATTTCATGCTCCCAACATTGTGGGAACAGTTTGGAGATGGCCCCTTCCTGTTCCAACTTGACTGCACACCAGTGCACAAATCAAGGTCCATAAAGACATGGATGAGGGAGTTAAAATGAGAAAAAACCTCTAGTTTGTGGGATTTTGGAGGCAATGTAAAAAATATGAAAAAAAACTCAATTAAAATTTAGAAATATTTATTTATACACATGCCACATAACGCGGACACATATATGAAAAAAAGAACAAATGGTACAAAAAAGCACATATATATGGACATTGTACAGAAACTACATAGATCTGACATGATACAAATCTTCCGAAGATGAATACAATAGCCTGAGTTGACCGCTCCAGCCAGAAGCAGATCAAGGGAGGCTTGTCCAACGCGTTTCAAACTGTAAACGTCCTTCTTCAGGGAATTAAAATGCATTCACTTCTACGAGAATACATTTTCTATTAAATACAGAAACAATAAAATAAATTTCCACTTTAATTTCAACTGTTATATGGAATACAGCGAAACAGCAAAAAAACTTACACAAAAATAAAAAAAAAACTCATATGAAAAAATGTTCCATCAATGCTCCCATATGTGCATCTCAGGTTCCAGTAACACTGTGTTGTGGATTCCCCGATGCCCTCAAAGTTCCAGGAAAACTTTTCCATCAGAAACAAGTCCATATAAGAAGTACGGACATATGAAAAAATTGGTCCAAGATAGGTGCCTTAAATAAAAAATAACATACATAGGTATGAAAGTAATTCCATTGGGGAGTAAAATAAATCTCCCTAAAGAAAATGAATATGGTACCTGTAGATGGAAAATAGAAATCTACAATTCGGATTCATCAGGTAATATAACTCATATAGGAGGACAAAAAAACAGTGGATTCTTGAGTCCAAAGATATATGTCCTAAAACATCAAAAGATATATATGAAATAAGATAAAGATTATTCTATCCATCAAAAAGAGAGAGAAGAAATTCCTCCCTCTCCTAGGTGGAACTTATAAAATATTACCTGTCAAGAGGATCAAGAATCACGATTGATATCCAAAAAAGATTCCATGCAACAGAGGTCCATACAGAAACATCCTCTGCCTGCCAGCAGAGGGAGAGAATGACACCATATAACTTCTTTGGCGTCCTATATATCCCTCTGCTGTGTCTGATTGGTCCAGACAGGGTCACATGACGCACCTGCTCATAAAGCAGAGCGTCATGTTGCCATGGATACGCCGCATTTGCCACACCAGATAACGTCCAGCGCCGGTCACATGACGCAACCGCACCAATCAGCGGCGCGTCTGCCATCGGCGCATATAGGCAGCAAAAACAAGGCAGCGAAGCCGAAAAAACTGGCCCACGGTCCCATTACATGCCCGATGTGATGCCATCCATCGCGCCCCGCTAAAGAGAAGGGCACGATGGGTGACCACAGAAGCCCGATCAGCCCCAATTCTGGTCCGTTCCGCACCGCAGGAAGTGCAGAAACGGCCATCTTGAATGTGGGCAAATTTAGGGGATACCGATATAGAGGGTAAAAAAGATGGTGCTGGGTTGTGATGGGACAGTCAGACATGGAGTAACAGTGTGAACTGGTACCCAGTATATAGATCCTTCTCCCAGAACAATGATATGGACGGGGAGCGGGCCATGGACTATTACCACCGGTGCCGTTTTTAACCTATGATAGGAATATGTCCCTAACAAGGAAAAAATTAATAGGGGGCAATTTCCAATGGGGAAAAACCCCCTCCCCGGCACCGGATATGAAACTGTAAAATCGGAAAAAAGGGGAATACTGGATAGAGAGATATGACGGGCCACCCCAAAGACGTACCTCTGGTTGTGTCACTGACCAATTGGATGCATGCATGGGAGCATATCAAGAAATCCCTTCCGCCCAGGAGATCATATATACCTCCGCAGAAAAGACTATTAAGAACATTCAACATACAAAATACATATAAACAACAATCTATATATATCTCAAACCCCACATGTGTGTCAATGTGTCTAGAAAAAAGAGAGATCATCCTGTATCCATTGATATGGAGAAAAGCTGGAATAACAGAGATAATTAAAAATTGAAAAATCTATTTCAAACAAGGATGGGTGGGACATCAGGGTATATCAATAAAAGGAAAAAACCCAAAACAGAAACAGAAACAAAACTAATCAGTCTTTCCAGAGCTAAAACCCTCCAGGAATGGACGAAAACTTTCGACTTCATTCAGACCTGGGGGCGTGGTTGCCCTAAGGTGCCTGATCCAGCGCATTTCCCGCTGGAGCAGGACCTTATTCCAATCCCCCGCCCCTACATGGAATATGAATCCTTTCAATGACTGAAAAAATTACATTAGGCATTCTATACCTATGTTTTTTAGCTACGTGTCTCCCAAGAGGCAAGTAGAGATTCCCTATCCTCATGCTATGTATATGTTTTTCTACTCTCTTCCCTAATTCCTGTCTTGTTTTTCCGACGTAAAAAGATCCACACTGACAGACCATCAAGTAGACCACACCTTGTGTCTTACAATTGGCAAAATGCCTAAATGTGAAGGTCTCCCCATTGGGTAAAGTGAGCGTGGATCCTCCGCCAATGACAGTACATTGAGAGCATGCCCCACAAGGATAGGTCCCAAAGATTTTGCATGGGTCCTTTCTAGCCTCTCCCTTGTATTCACTTTTGACCAACATGCCACCGATGGATTCTGCCTTTTTGAAAGTGATCACTGGTTTGGATGGTACTAATGTCTTAAGGATTGGATCCTCAGTAAGGATGGGCCAGTATTTAGTTAGAATCTGTCTGATTTTCTTATGCTCATTGGAGAATTTGAAAATTATCCTTGAAGTGTTATCTTCCTGAGTTTTTTTCTTTTTCTTAGAAGTTTTGAAAATCAAAGTGTGTCTTTCCATTCCCTTTACTCTGTTGAAAGCTTTCTTTAAGGTGGATCTACTATAACCTCTCGCTAGTAAGCGGTTACTTAGCTCATTAGATTCAAATTCAAAATCCTCATCTGATGTACAATTCCTCCTGATTCGGAGGAACTGGCTAAAAGGTATGGATTCTTTGAGTGTTGTTGGGTGGAAACTGGCTGCGTGCAACATCGTGTTGCCAGCCGTCTCCTTCCTAAACAGTCTGCTTTGGACTTTTCCCTGTATATCTTTAGATATAAGGATATCGAGAAAGCTGACTTTCTCAAAGTCGTAGGACATAGTAAAGAATAAATTGAGGTTGTTGGTATTCATAAGTTCCAAAACTTTCTTGAGCATATCTTCAGGCCCATCCCAAATAATGAAGATGTCGTCTATGTAGCGCTGCCACATAAGAATGTGGCAGGCACACATAGACGCATCATCTCCCAGGAGGAAGTCCTTCTCCCACTCCCCCAGGTATAGGTTGGCATATGAGGGTGCACAGCACGTCCCCATAGCCACCTCCTGCACCTGGAGGTAGTGGGAGCCCTGAAATAAAAAAATATTATGATGTAAAATAAAATCAAGCATCTGTATGATGAATTGATTAAACTTCCAGTCAGTGGTTGGGCGTTGTCGTAACACTCTTTGGACAGCTAAAATACCAAGATCGTGTGGTATGCTGTTATAGAGTGACTCTACGTCTACAGTCACCAAAAAGGCCGATGGAGGTACGACAAGACCTTCCAATATTTGCAGAAGGTGGATTGTGTCTTTAGTGTACGAAGGGAGATCCATCACATGGGGTCTGAGGTGCTGGTCAATGACTCGGCTAGCACCTTCAGAGATGGAACCATTACCCGATATGATGGGCCTACCTGGTGGCCTCAACAGGTTTTTATGCACTTTAGGAAGTGCATACATCGTAGGGGTACGTGGGTGTCGGGTTCTAATAAAGTCCCAGGTATCTTGGTTTATGGCACCGTCTCTGAAGGATTCATCAACCAATTGATAAAATTCACTATTCATTCTATCCACTGTGGATGAGGAGATTTTACGATAGCATTTAGGATCCCTGAGAATTTTCATGCACATCTCCTCGTAATCTGGGTTGTCCATAAGGACGATGTTACCCCCTTTATCTGAGCCTTTAATCGTGATGTTAACATTGTTCTTAAGGGTTTTTAGGGCATGTTTTTGCTCTGGATTGAGATTGCAATGTAAAGTCTCTTTCCTCAGGACCTCAATTTCCTTAGATGTTTGTCTTACAAACAGAGCTAAAGCAGGATTTTGGTTGATTGGTGGGAAGTTATGAGACTTCCTTTTAAATTTTTTGGGGGTGAAAAATGTCTGACTATTTTCCCCATCATCACTCTCCTCTTCCTCCAAATTCTCCTCCCCTATCTGACTCAAAGGGGCGTTTTCTTGGAGTAGGAGATTTAGGTCCCTCAAGGCCTTGAAGTCGGCCGCTTTAAGATTCGGTGCCACTTCATTTTCTTGATTCTCTTGTTTAGCATACAAGCTCTTATAAAAGAGCTTACGAGCAAACAGATGAATATCCTTCACTGTTTCAAAACTGTCCGTATTGCTGGTTGGGCAAAAAGAAAGGCCCAAAGACAATACTTCATGTTCCAAATCAGATAGCTTGTAGGAGGATAGATTTATAATATTGAGTTTTCCCCCGGAGTTATTTTGGTCTCAAAGGGTTCCATGACTAATTGTGTCATGGGCGAGGGTGGAAAAGGTTGTATTTTGCCCTTCTCTAAAAAATCCTCCACTGGAAGTGACTGGACTCGAGAAATGGCCCCAGATTTGGGTATTGCCCCCAATTCCCTCTGAGAAGCCGTTTTGCTTCGAGTGGTAGATCCCTTGGGGTTATTTTTATATGTACCCCGACTATGTCCACTCCCTCTTCCATTTTGTGTGGAGAATACCTTGGAATCCGTTGTTGCTTTTTTGTTGCATTGTAGGACCTCTCCATCAGTTCCATTGGATCTAGGTGAAGGACCTTTCCTTTTAGTCCCAAACAGATGACCTGTGTTTGAGGAGACTGAGGAGGAAGAGTTAGATGGGGTGTCAGATGAATAATCATTTTGTGCATTGGTATCTCCCCTCGATTTTTATATTTATTAAATTGATTGTTTTTATATTTTTTCTCTTGATTCCATCTATATGCTTGACCCTCACTGAACGCATTTTTATCTCTCCAATACTTTTTCTCTTTTTTCACAAGTATTGTTTTACCAAAATTTTCCAAATGTTCTTTGAGATTTTTTTCAAAGTTACTGTATTCTTTATGCGTTTTTAGGAGAGAGAGGCGAGCATATAGTGATTCTATTTCTATATCCAAAACAACCAGCTGCTGTCTATACTCCTCCTGCAATAACATCATCAAATTCATTGAACATTCATTTAACTTGGTTTCCCAGTTCAACTTGAGGTTTTTACTGATATTTTCCAAGATCGGAAATATCTGAATCCTCAAGCCGATAGGATTAATATGTTCTTTAATATACCTATCAAATGAATTAATGTGCCAATATAGGGCAGATTTTTTCTCTAGTGTTTTCCTAAGATTGAAAAATAAAGATGACAGATCTGAGATTCGCTGTTCAGTCCCTTGATAGTTCTTCTGAATCCCCGACATAAGCTCCTCCCATCCATCTCCCTGAAGATCCCCCATATTCAATGATTGAAAGGAGAAACAAAACAAATTTCAAAACACAAAAGACATATGTTATTATAGCTGTATTTCCAAAATAAATATCAGCTCTCAAAAAATGTGCACCACACTCCTGCCAATGTTGGATTTCTCCAAGATGGCAGATATATGGGAAAAATAGTGCCTCAAGTTATTTGTAATTATAACACAAAAATGGGGTCCATGTATGGGTGCATGGGTGTGAGGACGAGGTTTATAGGTGTATTGTCCACCCTATGATACGTGAAAAAATGTAACACCTCATGCAACCCAACATGTAATTGCCATCATCCCAAATATGTATAAAATGAGAAAAAACCTCTAGTTTGTGGGATTTTGGAGGCAATGTAAAAAATATGAAAAAAAACTCAATTAAAATTTAGAAATATTTATTTATACACATGCCACATAACGCGGACACATATATGAAAAAAAGAACAAATGGTACAAAAAAGCACATATATATGGAAATTGTACAGAAACTACATAGATCTGACATGATACAAATCTTCTGAAGATGAATACAGTAGCCTGAGTTGACCGCTCCAGCCAGAAGCAGATCAAGGGAGGCTTGTCCAACGCATTTCAAACTGTAAACGTCCTTCTTCAGGGCATTCAAATGCATTCACTTCTACGAGAATAAATTTTCTATTAAATACAGAAACAATAAAATAAATTTCCACTTTAATTTCAACTGTTATATGGAATACAGCGAAACAGCAAAAAAACTTACACAAAAAAAAAAACTCATATGAAAAAATGTTCCATCAATGCTCAATGGTGTCATTCTCTCCCTCTGCTGGCAGGCAGAGGATGTTTCTGTATGGACCTCTATTGCATGGAATCTTTTTTGGATATCAATCGTGATTCTTGATCCTCTTGACAGGTAATATTTTATAAGTTCCACCTAGGAGAGGGAGGAATTTCTTCTCTCTCTTTTTGATGGATAGAATAATCTTTATCTTATTTCATATATATCTTTTGATGTTTTAGGACATATATCTTTGGACTCAAGAATCCACTGGTTTTTTGTCCTCCTATATGAGTTATATTACCTGATGAATCCGAATTGTAGATTTCCATTTTCCATCTACAGGTACCATATTCATTTTCTTTAGGGAGATTTATTTTACTCCCCAATGGAATTACTTTCATACCTATGTATGTTATTTTTTATTTAAGGCACCTATCTTGGACCAATTTTTTCATATGTCCGTACTTCTTATATGGACTTGTTTCTGATGGAAAAGTTTTCCTGGAACTTTGAGGGCATCGGGGAATCCACAACACAGTGTTACTGGAACCTGAGATGCACATATGGGAGCATTGATGGAACATTTTTTCATATGAGTTTTTTTTTTTGTGTAAGTTTTTTTGCTGTTTCGCTGTATTCCATATAACAGTTGAAATTAAAGTGGAAATTTATTTTATTGTTTCTGTATTTAATAGAAAATTTATTCTCGTAGAAGTGAATGCATTTAAATTCCCTGAAGAAGGACGTTTACAGTTTGAAACGCGTTGGACAAGCCTCCCTTGATCTGCTTCTGGCTGGAGCGGTCAACTCAGGCTATTGTATTCATCTTCGGAAGATTTGTATCATGTCAGATCTATGTAGTTTCTGTACAATTTCCATATATATGTGCTTTTTTGTACCATTTGTTCTTTTTTTCATATATGTGTCCGCGTTATGTGGCATGTGTATAAATAAATATTTCTAAATTTTAATTGAGTTTTTTTTCATATTTTTTACATTGCCTCCAAAATCCCACAAACTAGAGTTTTTTTCTCATTTTATACATATTTGGGATGATGGCAATTACATGTTGGGTTGCATGAGGTGTTACATTTTTTGGATGAGGGAGTTTGGGGTGGAGGAACTTGACTGGTCTGCACAGAGTCCTAACCTCAGCTGGATAGAACACCTTTTGGCTGAATTAGAGCAGAGACTGTGAGCCAGGCCTTCTCATCCAACATCAGTGCCTGGCCTCACAAATGCACTTCTGAAAGAATGGTCAAACATTCCCATAGACACACTAAACCTTGCGGACAGCCTTCCCAGAAGCTGTTATAGTTCTTACAGTGGCAAAGTGTGGGCCAAGTCAAATTGTAACCCTACAGACGAAGACTGGGCTGCCATTAAAGTTCATGTGTGTGTAAAGGCAGGTGTCCCAATACTTTTGGCGAGATAGTGTATCTGGCAAGATTTACAATGGTGGTGGAACCCTCCTACACATAAATACTACATTTAGACATAGTTTTAAGACCTGAGTCAGGAGTTATGTTTAACAACATAGGGAGAAGAGACAACTTCCCTACAGGAAACGGCATGTTTGGGTTTCATACCCAGACCCTCAGAGATGCTAAGAAGAAGTTTGAGCCTCTAAGCCACGGTGCTGCCACATGTGGAAACCTCCTACACATAAATACACATATACTGCATTTCTTTGGACATATACTGTAGGTGGTGGAACTACATTACTCAAGAGTTATTCTTCCTGATTTATTCCATGATATTTGGTGGTTCTTGGTGGGTGGGTGAAGAATAGTGATGTTACCCTCTAATTTTTGGGAAGTACATTTTGATTTATGAATCACATTTTTGGGCTAAGATTATGATTTGGAAATAATAAAAAACACACGAAATTGTGACTCATTTTAAAGTTGCATCAGCAATGGTATTGTTTGTGGTTTTTAACCACTTCAGCCCCGGACCATTTGTCAGCTTAAAGACTAAATGGTCTTTTTACAATTTGGCACTGCGTCGCTTTAACTGACAATTGCGCGGTCATGCGACGTGGCTCCCAAACAAAATTGACGTCCTTTTTTTCCCACAAATAGAGCTTTCTTTTGGTGGTATTTGATCACCTCTGTGGTTTTTATTTTTTGCATTATAAACAAAAATAGCTATAATAAATATCCCCAAAAAATATATAAAAAAACTTTTTTTCCCTCAGTTTACGCTGATACGTATTCTTCTACATATTTCTACATATACGCAATAAGCGTTTATTGATTGGTTTGCACAACATTTATAGCGTCTACAAAATATAGGATAGTTTTATGGCATATTTATTAATATTTTTTTTTTTTACTATTAATGGCGGCGATCAGCGATTTTTATCGTGATGGCGGACACATTGGACACTTTTGACACATTTTTGGGACCATTGTCATTTTTACAGCGATCAGTGCTATAAAAATGACACTGGCAGTGAAGGGGTTAACCACTAGGTGGCGCTGTAGGGGTTAAGTGTGCCCTGATGAGTGTTTCTTACTGTAGGGGGGATGGGCTACATGTGACAAGACAGTCATCACCGCTTCCGATTACAGGAAGCGGTGATCACTGTCATTGTCACTAGGCAGAGCGGGGAGATGCGTGTTTACATCAGCATCTCCCCGTTCTAACTCACCGTGAGACGATCGCGGGTACCCCCGCAGCGATTGAGTCCGCCGGACCCGTGGTTAGGTTCATGGAGCTCGCGGCGGGCACGCGCGTGTGCACAATGGCGCTTCCTTAAAGGGGACGTATATATACGTCCTTTTGCCCAGGAGTGCCATTGTGTCGACGTATATAGTCGTGCGGCGGTCGGGAAGCGGTTAAAGACACCTGTGTGAGTTTGGGAAAAGATTTTTGCGAGATGGAGAGTAAGTGAAAGTGACATAGAAAAATATATTTTATCAAAACATCAAAACATTCTAGCATTCTTAAAAAACAAAATAGATGAAGTAAAAGCAACATTGTTGCAAGGGAAATTTATTTCAGAGAAAGATACATTTAATCTCAACATTAAAAGTATTTATTTGGGGGGCGTGGCCTAGCGAGCGAGCCGGATGGACGTGAATTAGAGGAGCTCCGGCGAACTCAGGGACAATAGCGGCACTAACCGACCATCCATAGCGGATCCATCGACACAAACGGCTGGTACGGCACCGATCATGTCTGGGAAGAGACGGAAGGATAAAAAACTGCAGCGCCTGACGGATTTTTATCCCACGAGCGGCAAGGCCGAGGGGCAAGATGGCGCTGAGGCCTACTTTTCATCGGAGACCTCGAGGCAGCAAAGATCCTCACAACAAGGTAATCGTTCCCAAATAAGAGACTCCCTGGATGATGGGGGACACTGTCCTTCTACCCCATCCACCTGCAGCCCAGCGAAGACCAGACCCAGGCTAGATGCCGAGGGATTGGATAGAGCAGGGAGCCCGGCCTCAGCCTCGGGGGATGACACCAGAGAACTCCCAGATTCTATCGAATCTTTCCCCACACAAAATATGCCGGTCATGGACACTGTCCTAAAAGACATGCTTTTGTCACTGAGAAGTACTTTGCAATCAGACATGGTAGGATACCTGCATCGTACCAACAGGGATATCCAAGAGGTGGGGAACAGGGTAGATCATATAGAAACTAAAATGGGGGAATATGCTTCTGTCATCAATGAGCTAGTAGATGCCCAGGAAGATACCGAAGCAGAATCAGACTGGATCAAGGCTAAAATAGCAGATTTGGAGGACAGATCCAGAAAGAACAATCTAAAGATAAGAGGGATTCCTGAATCTGTTCTGCAAGCAGATCTAGCCACTCACACTGCCGCCATATTCAAATCCCTTGTACCATCACTTACAGATTTAGACATAACCATTGACAGAATCCATAGACTACCTAAACCCTCCCACCTGTCTGACCAAATACCCAGGGATGTAATCCTCAGATTGCACTTCTTCCATGTTAAAGAGCAACTTATGTATGTAATGAGAAAGCAGGACCAGATACCTGCTCAGTGCCAAAACCTGCAATTTTTCGCAGATCTGTCGCAATACACATTGCAGAAACGCAAAAGCCTGAACACGGTGACAAAAGCGCTGCGTAACCATAAAATCGTGTACAGGTGGGGTTACCCCACGAAACTAACTGTCACCAGGAACAACCGCACATATAATGTGAATTCCCTGGAGAAGGGCATTGCTCTCCTGAGAGAATGAGATATCTTACCAGAACTGCCAGAGGATTCTGCACCAGCCAGCAACCCTCGCCGACTCTCCCAAGAGTGGAAAGCTGTCACTAATAAAAATGCCTCTTCCCACTCCTAAACACCATAGGATGGCATTGTATTCATATTCTGTCCCTGACCATAGGAGTCGCTAGAACCGAACTTATTCCCCAATACTGACCAACAGCGATAAGCTGTCATTGGGTACCAATACCCCCAAGTTGAGTTGCATTAAGATTAATGTAACAAAGTTGACTGTTCACCTCTCTTTGTTCTCCTCCCACTGTTTGTTCTCTATTTTCTTTTTTTCTTTTTTCTCTTCTCTTCTCTTTTCCCAACTCTTTATGTGGTGCACGTTGGACGTGGTCGATACAGCTCTGAACTCCTCGTCGTATCCACGCAACGAGAAATCACCAGGACGACATCAGCGGAAGCAGTAATCGCCAACAGAGATACCAACCACCTGCAATCCTACATGGCGTTGTCAACAACTCCAAAGATCAGACCTAGTAAGTCCTATCACCAACACTACATCTTCAGCATAACGACTATATATAGATCAGGTGTTGAGATAGAGGCTTCATCTCAGTTTCAAGACTTACTCTATAATTAGATTATGGCTGTTAACATAGTGTCAATAAACGCTAAGGGGCTTAATCACCCCGTGAAACGCAAATCCATGTGGCAAGAAGCAATGTTACACAAGGGAGACATTATATGTGTTCAAGAGACACATTTCTGCAAGACAGCGCCACCAAAATGTACACACAAGAACTTCCCGTTTGTATACACAGCTAATGCGGACACCAAAAGCAGAGGAGTATTAATAGCTGTTCGTGACTCAGTAGCGTTCACGTTGCATCAAGAGATCCAGGACCCCTTGGGCAGATATTTGATTCTACTGTGTACAATTGACTCTGCGCCATATACCCTAGTGACTGCTTACTCACCAAACAAACATCAGGTGCATTTTTTTAACACATTGCTGAGAAGGGTCAGAAAATGCCAGAAGGGCCCACTTATTTTGTGTGGAGACTTTAACCTTACCCCAGATCCATCAATTGACTCAATGTCCAAACCCTTGCGCAGCCCGCCTTCACTAAATTCTTCTTTCAGGAAATATGGTGTTTACGATGCCTGGAGATGTATTGATGGTAATGAAAGAGACTTTACCTTTTTCTCTGCACCCCACAAGATATATACTAGGATTGATCTTGCCATAGTTGACCAACAAATCCTCCTAAATACCAAAGATGTCCGCATCAATTCTATAACGTGGTCAGATCATGCCTCAATTGTACTGACACTTGGCAACACCACCTACCTCAGACCTAGCCCAGTGTGGAGGCTGAACACTTTTGTATTACAACAGACTGCCACTAGAGAGCAAATAACGAAACATTTAAACATTTTTTTCAGAGATAATGCTAATTCTGTGCAATGCCCTTTTGTACTGTGGAACGCCCATAAGGCATTTATAAGAGGTATGTTTATTCAAATAGGAGCGGGGGTGAGGAGGCGGAGGCAGCAGCGAACAGTAGAATTAACAAAACAGATCTCAGAATTGGAACTCCAAAACAAAGTATCACTTGACCAAAATACCACGCAAAAATTGACGCAACTTAGATACGAACTTAGGTTACACCTTTTAGATAGTTTTGAAAAAGCCGCCAAAAGACTTAAAATGAATTACTACGCCAATGGTAATAAGGCAGGTAAACTCCTAGCGCAGAATCTCCAGGGCCATAGATACAAGTCTAGAATTCCGTATATTTTACACCCGGCTACCAACCAGAAGGAATTCCATCCCCAAAAAATTGCGGACGCTTTCAGCCACTATTACGGATCCCTATACAATTTGAAAGATGACACTGCCACTATTCAACCGACCCCTGAGATCATTAATGATTTCTTGGGGAAACTAGCGATACCAAAATTGTCACCTCAACAGTAACAATCTCTTAATCACTCATTCTCTGAAGATGAAATTCAGAAAACTATAGACTCCCTACCCATAAATAAATCACCGGGGCCGGATGGGTTTAGCAGTGAATACTACAAGGAATTTAAAAATATATTGACCCCATTCTTGGCACCGGTATTCACATCAGCAGCTGCCTCGGCCTCTTTCCCTACTGAGATGTTGAAAGCCTTAGTGGTAGCCCTGCCGAAGCCTGGAAAGGAGCCCACCACTCCATCTAACTTTAGACCAATCTCATTATTAAATATTGACCTGAAACTGTATGCTAAACTTTTGGCTTCTCGCCTATTGGATATTTTACCCACTCTAATTCATCCTGACCAGTCTGGCTTTACTAAACATAGACAAGCCTCTGATGCGACTAGACGCATGATCAATATAATACATCTAGCGAAAACACAGAGAAGGCCTTCTCTGCTCCTGGCGTTGGATGCAGAGAAGGCCTTTGATCGAATACATTGGTTGTATCTGGCCAAGGTATTGGAATCATTTGGGTTTAGGGGACATATAGTCTCAGCCATTATGGCTTTATATTCTAAGCCTTCAGCCAAGGTCTTTATGTCTGGCACTATATCCGCACCATTTGCTATTACAAATGGGACTAGGCAGGGCTGTCCTTTATCTCCCTTAATTTTTAACCTATTAATGGAACCTTTGGCCATTTACATTAGAAGTCACTCAAAAATAATAGGATTCCCCATAGGCCAAGATAGTCACTCTATAAGTCTTTTTGCTGACGACATCATCATGATATTGACTAAGGTGGACTCCTCTCTAGCGGCGGCACACGAAGCTTTAAGCTTATTCAATAAAGTCTCTTATTATAAGGTTAACGACAACAAATCTTATATACTTGGTCTAGGAATAGATCAACTCACATGTGATAGCCTCCAAAAGCAGTTCCCATACAGATGGGCCACAGAAGGTATAAAATATCTAGGGGTGACACTAACCGCAGACATTCACAAGACCATGGAAGCCAATTACACTAACTACCTATTAACCCTACCTCAAAAACTGCAATCTTTATCTAAAACGGAATCAACTTGGTCGGGGCGTCTAGCGGCATTTAAGATGATGCTACTCCCCCAACTCCTATATATCTTCAGAGCCCTCCCCATACCAGTGCCAAACAATTTCTTCACCCGGGCGCAGTCCATGATTAATGGATTCCTCTGGCGGGGAAAAAGAGCTAAGTGTGCATTCCACAAACTGATTAAAACAAGAGGGGCAGGAGGAGTGGGGCATGTGTTACTAAAAGATTACTACTATGCAGCAATTCTAGCACAACTGAAATCCTGGTTCCCTGGCAACCATGTAACGAGATGGCAGGGACTGGAAATGTTCCAGGCTCCAACTCATAGACTGCATGACTTGCTACTGACCTATGAGCACATGCCTCGTTGCTCCTTAAAATTCTCACCTACTATGGCAGCCTCCCTGTCTGCTTGGACGGTGCTCCTAGACTTACCCGAAACAGATATCCCTATGAAATCTATACCTGTACCTATCACGAGTTTAGCGCTACTAATACCGGACCTGAATATTAACCACTGGGTACACAAGGGGATCAATTCTATCGACGATCTTTACATAGGACCTGCGTTAAAGTCTTTTAGAGCACTACAGATAGACAATGACTTCGAATCTAGAGACCAGTTCGCATATTTACGAATCTCCCACCTATTAAAATCCAAAACGCCTATTAATGCGAAAGTCCCCTGGAAAATCTTTTTATACTTGACTAATCCCAAGTCTACTATTAAAGGTATTTCCATGTTCTATGATCTTCTACATCTTAAGTCGATATGTGTCAAATCTCCTACTATGAGAACCTGGGAAATTGATCTTAATGTGTCATATTCCAGTGAACAGTGGCAACGGGCCATTTCGTCCATATACAAAGCCACTAAATGTGTAAATTTATGGGAACTCTACCAAAAGATATACTTAAGATGGTATCTGACCCCCACACGGTTAGCAGGGTTTAACCCTGACGCTTCTCCACTATGTTGGAGAAACTGCGGGCTTAGAGGTTCTATTTCTCATATCCTATGGGCGTGCCCCAAAATACGACATTATTGGCTCAACGTATTTTACGTTATTCACAAGGTCACTAAGTATCGGTGCCCTAGTGGTCCTAGTATGGCTATGCTAACTCTGGGAATTGAGACGATACCATACCCTATGAGAAATGTAACTATTCAGATCCTTACGAGCGCCCGACTGGAACTCACGAGACGATGGCTGAAAGTAGAGATTCCCACCATTAAAGATGTGATACTTACCACGAACCTACATATTTCATACGAACTTATGTTCGCGGCCTCTCAAGGCACTTATTTATCCAAGTGTCAGACTTGGAACCCATGGGTTGAGTGGTACCATAATGAATACAACCCAACAATTATTAACTAGATCACTTCCTCCTTGTTAGAGGAGGAGGAACATACGCCCCTCGTGCGCCACATATCTTCTCCCCCCCCCTCTATTTCTTTCTAAACTTTTTTTATTCACTTATTATCTTATTTTATCTTTTACTTCCCTACATCCTACTGATTCCATATAGGCGAAATAACTGCTTTACATCACCATTCATATGGATACAATCCGACATTCCTTAGATGGTCCGTTCTACACCAAAGGTAGCGGCACATATGACACACTAGGACCACAACTGTTATAGTGAACTACTAAGTTAAGAACGTAGAATAAGAGATCTGCACAATACAAATTAATAACTCCGGGTGTGGGGCCACTCCCTTGGAGCAGTGTGTGCCTAAGTGGGCCTCTGGGGGAGTGGACGACATATCCGGGAGCATATCTATGAGCGGACTTTGTTCTACAATGTCAAAATTAGACATACCCTAACTTTAGCAACTGTTTAGAGAATTAATAGGATAAGCAGTATTGATAAATGTTGAACTGCAATGGATGTATACCCCTATTTTCTGTTATTGCTGATTATCGGCTACTTCTTTTGTTATAGTCGATGCTCTTGTTAATGTTTTGCAAGCATTACCAATAAAAATCTATTGAAAGAAAAAAAAAAAAAAGTATTTATTTGGGGAAGTTACAATTGTACCATTAGAATCAATGGCTGAAACTTGCATTGGACTATATAGTGCTGATTTTCACTCTCAAAAATGCATTTTAGCCCAACACTAAATTTGGTATTTACTATAGCACCCTGTAAAAAAGCCAAGGGAGTTAAAATGATAGTAGTTTGCACGTCTGAGCATGCTAAGTTGTGCTGGCACCTAGTTGTACAGAGACGGGGAATTAATCTCTTCTCAGATGTTTAAAGATATTTTTGAGTTTAGAAATAATTTTTTCACACAGTTTAAAAGCAGATTATCTTTAAATAATATACTGCATATTTCAGTACTATTTAGGCAATTATATCATGCTCTAAACAGTATTTCCATGTGCACTACTACAGGTTTTAGCAGAGTAAGGGTTTGGGCGCTATTTGTTTTTAGGGAGCTATAGTAAATTTGATTTTGGGAGTATTTTTTCACCAGCACGTTTTTACTTTTTTAGTGCTAAATAGTGTGATCATCGCTAATTAGCGCTAATTCGCTGTAATTAGCGATAATTAGTGCCGCAGCGCTATAGTAAATGACCCCCAGTGAGTATGGTAAAATATTTAGTTCCATATAAGATTTCTCTCTGAGTTTTCCTCCAGCTATAAAGTCATTGACTAATTATTCTATTTATTATCTAACATTGAAAATGGTGAAAATATATTTTGAACATTTGGCTTCCATTGATTTTAATGGAGTTTCAATGGACATTCAAAACTTGTGAGCTATTCAACAAACCTCCCCTTAACCAAACCTGTGCTGCTCATTCCTAGTGTCAGCATTTGACCTAGAATCTGGAGTCAAATTGCTAACTGTGCAGGTTAATAACCTAAAGCAGCGTGATCAAAGGTTGGTATCCACTGCGTTGAGTGTATGTAGCGGTGATGCTCTGAGTGGACAGTAGAGATGAGCTTGAGAATCCTCTGAACTCATCTCTAGCTGAATTCCCAATTTCCACTCTTTTTTATCTGCAATGAGCTGTGGGCTGGGTCATTCTTGCCCCATAGCCTGCCTGATTATGTGAGCTGCAGGGTGGGAATGACCCACCCTGCAGCTCATTGAAGTAAAAAAGTGCATGAGTTCAGAGGTCACCCAAGCTCATCATTAAAGGAGAGCAGTGTTTCTTGGGTAAAGGGCTGTTTTGTGTTTGCAGTGGGATGTATTACAAATGAAGATGTATTGAGAGTTAGAAAAGCTTGTGTGGCCAATGATCTCTGTTAAAGAGGAAGTAAACCCTGATGGGTTTTACTTCCTCTTTTGCTCGCTGCAAAGCCTGCAAATGAAAAGCATAATGGGCTAGTATGCATCGCATACTAGCCCATTATGTGCCATTTACCTGCAAATGAATCCAGCGATGTCCCCACAGTAGGCAGTGTCCATCTTCCTTCCTTGCCACGGACTCCGTGATTCGCCGGAGCCGCGTGACGTCACTCCCGCGCATGCGCACGGGAGCCGCCATTCACGGCACAGGCTGGGGAAGAAACGGCACTTAGTTTAGTTTCTTCCCCGTGCATGCGCAGTTAAGTTTTTCGGTGGACTACAAGTGAAATATCTCCTAAACGGCGCACGTTTAGGAGATATTTCCACTACCTATAGGTAAGCCTTATTCTAGGCTTACCTATAGGTAGAAGTCCAACAAGTGGGTTTACAATCACTTTAATGATTGCTGTATATGACTTAAGACCCTAAGCATTCAAGTAAGTAACAGTCATTTTAGTGTATTCCTACTTTTTCCTAACAATTAGTAAGAGGGGTAAGTGAGAATGCCTTTGGAAATTAGCATTGATGCATTCTGTATAACATATGAAAAGTATTACTGACAGATAACAGTAAGGATGTGCAACAAGCAATTGATTAAACAATAATGAAGATGTTATTTTACCAATAGTGCTCCAATTACTATAAACATAGCTATGTGATTGATGATGGCACTGATTCACTAGGCAGAAGTGGCCAGCACCAATGGATGACAAAATGGTCACTTCTGTGGTCCTTTAATGCTCTTATAATGCATAAAATCAGAGAAGACCATACTGAAGGTCGCCAGGAACTGAAAACATTTGCACCATCCTATTCACACATCTTACATAGTTACATAGTTACATAGTTAGTCAGGTTGAAAAAAGACACAAGTCCATCCAGTTCAACCATAAAAAAAAAAAAGAAATATCGTACAATCCCATATACCCAATTCTATACCCACAGTTGATCCAGAGGAAGGCAAAAAACCCCAGCAGAGCATGATCCAATTTGCTACAGCAGGGGAAAAAATTCCTTCCTGATCCCCCGAGAGGCAATCGGATATTCCCCGGATCAACTTTACCTATAAATGTCAGTACCCAGTTATATTATGTACATTTAAGAAAGAATCCAGGCCCTTCTTAAAGCAATCTTCTGAGCTGGCCAGAACCACCTCTGCAGGGAGTCTATTCCACATTTTCACAGCTCTTACTGTGAAGAAGCCTTTCCGTATTTGGAGGTGAAATCTCTTTTCCTCTAGACGCAAAGAGTGCCCCCTTGTCCTTTGTGTTGACGGTAAAGTGAATAACTCAACACCAAGTTCACTATATGGACCCCTTATATATTTGTACATGTTGATCATATCCCCTTAATCTCCTCTTCTCAAGAGTGAATAAATTCAGTTCCTCTAATCTTTCCTCATAGCTGAGCTCCTCCATGCCTCTTATCAGTTTGGTTGCCCTTCTCTGCACTTTCTCCAGTTCCCCAATATCCTTTTTGAGAACTGGGGCCCAAAACTGAACTGCATATTCCAGATGAGGTCTTACTAATCATTTGAACAGGGGCAAAATGATATCTCTCTCTCTGGAGACCATACCTCTCTTAATACAAGAAAGGACTTTGCTCACTTTGGAAACCGCAGTTTGGCATTGCATGCCATTATTGAGCTTATGATCTACCAAAACCCCCAGATCCTTCTCCACTACGGATTCCCCCAGTTGTACTCCCCCTAGTATGTATGGTGCATTCATATTCTTAGCCCCCAAGTGCATAACTTTACATTTATCAACATTAAACCTCATCTGCCACATAGTCGCCCAATTAGACAGAGCATTGAGGTCGGCTTGTAAATTGGCGACATCCTGTAAGGACGTTATTCCACTGCATAGCTTAGTGTCATCTGCAAAGACAGATATGTTACTTTTGATCTCAGACCCAATATCATTTATAAACATATTAAAAAGTAAGGGTCCCAGCACTGAACCTTGGAGTACACCACTGATAACCTTGGACCATTCAGAGTAAGAATCATTAACCACTACTCTCTGAATTCTGTCTTTTAGCCAGTTTTCTATCCATTTACAAACTGATATTTCCAATCCTGTAGACTTTACCTTGCACATAAGCCATGTGTGGGGAACTGTATCGAACGCTTTTGCAAAATCCAAGTATACCACGTCCACAGCCACCCCTCTGTCCAAGGTCTTACTTACCTCTTCATAAAAAGAAATCAGGTTTGTTTGGCAACTTCTGTCTTTCATGAATCCATGCTGTCTGTTGCTTAAATAGTTTTTTTCCAGCAAGAACTCATCTATGTGGTCTTTTATTAATCTCTCCAGTATCTTCCCAACTATAGAAGTTAAACTAACAGGTCTATAGTTACTTGGTAAAGACTTAATTCCCTTTTTAAATATAGGCACCACATTGGCCCTGCGCCAATCCAGTGGTACTATTCCTGTCATTAACCACTTAACGACCGCCCACCGCCGATTTACGTCGGCAGAATGGCACCGACAGGCAGAATCACGTAGATCTACGTGATCGCCTTTGTGCAGTGATGGACCCCCCTTCACTGCAGTGAGCGGCCGTTAAGTGTTCGGGAGCGATCAGGCATGAGGGGGCGGCCGCTCGATTCCGCCCCCCCCCCCTCGCGATCGCTCCCGGCGAATGAAATTGCTTCCTCCTGCCTGAAATGTAAACACAGGCTGGAGGAAGTGATGTCATCTCCCTCGCCGCGGTCTTTTCGTCCGCAGCGCCGAGGAGAGAAGACACAGGTTAGTGCACCAACAGTCCACTGACACGTAGGTACACATAGGCACACAAATCACCCCCCAGTCACCCCCAGATCACCCCCCAGGTCACCCCAAAGCCCCCAATCACAGTGTCACTGATTGCAGTGATCATTTATTTTACTGATCACTGCATTTAGTGTCATCTGTGATTGTAAAAAGTTGCAGGGCAGTTAGGATTAGGCCCCTTTAGGTCCAGGGTAGCCCCCTAACCCCCCCTAATAAAGGTTTAACCCCTTGATCACCCCCCAGGTAACCCTTTCACCCCCTAACTTCAGCGTCACTAAGCGATTGTTTTTCCGATCGCTGTATTCGTGTCGCTGGTGTTTTAGATAGGCAGTTATTTTTTTTTAGGTTCGCCGCAGGTTTTTATTAGTGTCAGGTAACCCCATATATTATTTTAACCCCCTGATTGCCCCTAGAGTTAACCCTTTCACCAGTGATCGCCGTATAAGCGTCACTGGTGTCACTGGTTAGCCAGTAAGTTATTTAGTTATTTAGGTTACCCGTCAGGTTTTTATATAGTGTCAGGTACCCCCATATTTAACCTAATAAAGGTTTTAACCCCCTGATTGCCCCTAGTTAACCCTTTCACCAGTGATCACCATATAAAGGTTACGGGTGACGCTGGTTGATTAGTTTGCTTTTTATAGCATCAGGGCACCCGCCGTATATAACCCAATAAAGGTTTAACCCCCCTGATCGCCCGGCGGGTGAGATCAATTAGGTTTTAGCGCCAGAGAGGGTCTGCGTCGCCCCAGGCAGTGTTAGGTTAGTGCCAGTAACGCTAACACCCACGCGCAAAGCATACACCCCCCTTAGTGGTATAGTATCTGATCAGATCTGATCAGATCTATACTAGCATCCCCAGCGGTTTAGGGTTCCCAAAAACGCAGTGTTAGCGGGATCAGCCCAGATACCTGCTAGCGCCTGCGTTTAGCCCCTCCGCCCAGCCCAGCCCAGCCCAGCCCACCCAAGTGCAGTATCGATCGATCACTGTCACTTACCAAACACAACACACATAACTGCAGCGTTCGCAGTGCTTGGTTTTTGGGGCCCTGTACGCGGCTAGGCTCCCAAAAAGTCCCACACATGTGGTATCCCCGTACTCAGGAAAAGCAGCAGAATGTATTTTGGGGTGCAATTCCACATATAACCATGGCATGTGTGAGCAATATATCATTTAGTGACAACTTTTTGTACATTTTTTTTTCTTTTTGTCATTATTCAATCATTTGGGACAAAAAAAAATATTCAATGGGGTCAACATGCCTCTCAGCAAATAGCTTGGGGTGTCTACTTTCCAAAATGGGGTCATTTGGGGGGGGTTTTGTGCCATCTTGGCATTTTATGGCCTTCAAAACTGTGATAGGTAGTGAGGAGTGAAATCAAAAATTTATGCCCTTAGAAACCTTGAAGGCGGTGCTTGGTTTTTGGGGTCCCGTACGCGGCTAGGCTCCCAAAAAGTCCCACACATGTGGTATCCCCGTACTCAGGAGAAGCAGCAGAATGTATTTTGGGGTGTAATTTCACATATGCCCATGGCATGTGTGAGCAATATATCATTTAGTGACAACTTTGTGCAAAAAAAAAAAAGTTTGTCATATTCCCGCAACTTGTGGCAAAATATAAAATATTCCATGGACTGAACATGCCTCTCAGTAAATAGCTTGGGGTGTCTACTTTCCAAAATGGGGTCATTTGGGGGGGTTTTGTGCTATTTTGGCATTTTATGGCCTTCGAAACTGTGATAGGTAGTGAGGAGTGAAATCAAAAATTTGCGCCCTTAGAAATCCTGAAGGCGGTGCTTGGTTTCCGGGGTCCCGTACGTGGCTAGGCTCCTAAAAAGTCCCACACATGTGGTATCCCCGTACTCAGGAGAAGCAGCAGAATGTATTTTGGGGTGCAATTCCACATATAACCATGGCATGTGTGAGCAACATATCATTTAGTGACAACTTTTTGTAATTTTTTTTTTGTCATTATTCAATCACTTGGGACAAAAAAAAAAATATTCAATGGGCTCAACATGCCTCTCAGCAATTTCCTTGGGGTGTCTACTTTCCAAAATGGGGTCATTTGGGGGGGTTTTGTACTGCCCTGCCATTTTAGCACCTCAAGAAATGAGATAGGCAGTCATAAATTTAAAGCTGTGTAAATTTCAGAAAATGTACCCTAGTTTGTAAACGCTATAACTTTTGCGCAAACCAATAAATATACGCTTATTGACATTTTTTTTTACTAAAGACATGTGGCTGAATACATTTTGGCCTAAATGTACGACTAAAATTGAGTTTATTCGATTTTTCTTATAACAAAAAGTAGAAAATATCATTTTTTTTCAAAATTTTCGGTCTTTTTCTGTTTATATCGCAAAAAATAAAAATCGCAGAGGCAATCAAATACCATTAAAAGAAAGCTCTATTTGTGGGAAGAAAAGGACGCAAATTTCATTTGGGTACAACATTGCATGTCCGCACAATTTACAGTTAAAGCAGCGCAGTGCCGAATCCCAAAAACAGGCCTGGTCCTAATGGCCCGAAATGGTCCGGGGCTTAAGTGGTTAATGAGTCCCTAAAAATTTAATACAATGGCTTTGAAATTACAGAGCTCAATTATTTTAGGATCCGTGGGTGCATGCCATCTGGTCCAGGTGCTTTATCCACCTTTATTCCATCTAAATATTTCTGGACCATATCACTTTTGAGCCATTGTGGATTTGGGGCTGTGTCACTACCACCCCCATTTTGGACATGAGCTCCCCCATGCTCCTTTGTATACACAGAACTGAAGAAAGTATTTAATAAATTAGCCTTCTCTTTGTCCCCAGTCACCCACTCTAGATTATTTTGTAAAGGGCCTACATGCTCAGACTTGACCTTTTTACTATTAATATATTTGAAGAATTTTTTGGGGTTTGTCCTACTATCTTTTGCAATCTGTCGTTCATTTTGAATTTTTGCATCCTTGATTTCCTTTTTACATATCCTGTTATATTCTTTGTAACATTTAAATGACACTAGTGTTCCCTCATTTTTATATTTTTTACATCTATATTAATACAATACATTTTATTATTTGTAATGCAATAAAGTTTTGACACACATTAGCAGTGAATTGGTGAATTGAAACATGTGTGTATGTACTGTATATGATTGTATGTATATTTATATATAGCGAACCTAAAAATAATGCTCAAACTACAGATTTCCATGCAGATGCCTATTTGAAGGATCAATGTACTAGTGCAATAAACGGTTTAAAAAAAAAACAAAAAAACTTTTGCTTTAATTAAATGTTTAACCATAAAATGGAAGTCTGGGTTTTCTGAGGAAATGTCATTCCACGAAACTTCTGGTTGTGAATTAGAAGTGATATTTATATAACACCACGTACTCTTGTTTTTATAGACACTTAAACAGAATTAAAGGTTTCATTGGAGAACAGCTGCCTGGTTTTCTCAAAGATCATTATTGTAAATATGTTTCTAAAGGCCCACAAAAATTATTCTTGTTATTCATGTCATTCTGATAAAATACAGGGAACTTTTGCAAGTAAAGTATATTAGATTTGCATGATGAGTTATATCAGTATATCAATGTAAGGTATTGAGTTCTTGAAGCGAGGTAAAAATGTGCTGATGTGTTCTAAGTATATTTGTTGACTGTGCTTTATTTTTAATAATTTGTGCATGTTCTATAGAATGCTTATTCTGTGTACAATTCCTTTGGGCTCAGACTGGATTCATAGTTTTAATCTTCTGGAACATTTAGCCCTCATCAGCAGAAGCAATATTGTCAATATTTAAAATTATGTCTAATGCCCCATACACACGATCATTTTTCATGCCATTAAAAATGCCATTAAAAAAAATGGCCATTAAAAATGATCGTGTGTATGCTCCAGAGCATTTTTAACGACGTGAAAAACGGCCATTAAAAATTTCGAACATGCTCTCTTTTTTCACGTCGTTTTTCATGTCGTTTTTTTTAACGACGTGAAAAACGATAGTGTGTATGCTTTAACGACGTGAAAAAAAACGCGCATGCTCAGAATCAAGTATGAGACGGGAGCGCTCATTCTGGTAAAACTAGCGTTCGTAATGGAGATAGCACATTCGTCACGCTGTAACGGACTGAAAAGCACAAGACTGAAAAGAGCGAATCGTCTCTCAACAAACTTTACTAACATGAAGGGTGGCGCCATTCGAACGGAACTTCCCCTTTATAGTGCCGTCGTACGTGCTGTACGTCACTGCGCTTTGCTTGAACATTTTTTAAAATGATGGTGTGTACGCAAGACAGGCTTGAGAGGAAACAAGAAAAAAAATGACAAGAAAAACGTCAGTTTTAAAAATGACATTAAAAATGATCGTGTGTATGGGGCATAAGGCCCCTTTCACACTGAGGAGTTTTTCAGGCGTTTTGCGCTAAAAATAGCACCTAAAAATAGCGCCTAAAAAATAGCGCCTGAAAAACTCCTGCCCCTGCAGTCTCAATGTGAAAAGCCCGAGTGCTTAGACACTGAGGCGTAAATTCATTTGCATAAGTTGAACAGGCGCAGCTCCTAAACTTACCGTTATATAACAGTCCACAGCAAAATGACATTTCTAAAGGAAAAAAAAAGGCATTTAAAATCACTCGCGGCTATAATGAATAGTCGACTCCCGGCAAAATAGAGAAAAGTCATTGGAAGTCTTTGAAAAAAAAAAAAAGATTTGTGGGCTCCCCCAAAATTCCATTACCAGGCCCTTCAGGTCTGGTATAGATATTAAGGGGAACTCCGCGCCAATTTTTTTTTTTAAATGACGTGTGGGTCCCCCTCAAAATACGTACCAGGCCCTTCAGGTCTGGTATGGATTTTAAGGGGAACCCCCGCGCCAAACTTAAAAAAAGAATGGCGTGGAGTCCCCCTAAAAATCCACACCAGAACCTTTATCGGAGCACGCAACCTGGCAGGCCGCAGGAAAAGAGGGGGGCCGAGAGAGCGCCCCCCTTCCCTCCTGAACCATACCAGGCCACATGCCCTCAACATGGGGAGTATGTCCCCATGTTGATAGGGACAAGGGCCTCATCCCCACAACCCTTGCCCGGTGGTTGTGGGGGTCTGCGGGCGGGGGGCTTATCGGAATCTGGAAGACCCCTTTAACAAAGGGGACCCCCAGATCCCGCCCCCGTGTGAAATGGTAATGGGGTACAAATGTACCCCTACCATTTCACAAAGTGTCAAAAATTTTAAAAATGACAATAGCCGGTTTTTGACAATTCCTTTATTAATGTCTTCTCCTTTCTTCCATCTTCTTCCTTCTTCTTCTTCCACCTTCTTCTTCCATCTTTTTCTTTTCTCCATTCGGGTTTCTTCCTCCATGTTGTTCTTCATCTTCATCTTCCTTCTTCCTTCGGTGTTCTCGTCCGCATCTTGCTCCAGCTTCTTGTTCCCTTCTTCTTTCTCCGAACGCTCCGCTTGAATTTGAGGTTCCCGCTGTGTGACGCTTCAGTTCTTCAGTTCTCCTCTGGGTCCGTCCCCCTCTGACACCACGGGGGAGAAGGTGGAAGAAGAAGAAGGAAGAAGATGGAAGAAAGGAGAAGACATTAATAAAGGAATTGTCAAAAACTGGCTATTGTTATTTTTAACATTTTTGACACTTTTTTGTGAAATGGTAGGGGTACATTTGTACCCCATTACCATTTCACACGGGGGGTGGAGAAGAAACCCCCAGTCGTACTCATGTCGATAGACGCAGAAAAAGCGTTTGACCGAGTCGACTGGGGGTTTATGATGGACACACTCCGGTATGTCGGGATTGGACCCAAATATATGAAATGGGTCAAAAACCTATATACTTACCCGACAGCCAGGGTAAAAATAAATGGGAGTGTGTCGTCGACGTTCGAGATGCGTAATGGAACGAGACAGGGATGCCCGCTTTCACCCCTCCTGTATGTGTTGGCAATGGAGCCTTTGTTACAGAACATACGGAATAATCAGGACATAGGAGGGGTGAGGATGGGCAGGGAGGAACATAAAGTGGCGGCATACGCTGACGACATACTTTTATATCTGACGAAACCAAGGCTGTCGCTCCCTAATGTAGTAAAGGAAATAAAAAAATACGGGGAACTCGCTAACTTCAAGATCAACCCAGTAAAGACAGTAATTCTGAACTTAGGAATAGATAAAAAAGAAGAAAAACTGTTACAGAAAGAATTTCCGTTCACTTGGGAGACAAAAACCTTAACATATCTAGGTATTAAAATAACTACAACTGAAGAAGAACTATATCCGGTCAACTTTATCCCATTACTAAACGAAATTAAAGCAGAATTAAAGGATATTTCAAGGAGACCCGTTGGATGGACAGGAAGGATCAACATCTTAAAAATGATGATCCTCCCAAAAGTAACATATAGGTTGCAGATGCTGCCAATAGATATACCCAAACCATTCTTTAAGTCGATAAGATCTATGATCTTGAAATATATATGGCAGGGCAAAAAGGCTAGAATAAAATATATATTACTAACCCGTGGAAAAAAAGAAGGGGGCATGGCTGTACCAGATATAGAAAGATACCATAAAGCAATAATCCTGGCAAGATTAGTAGAATGGGCAAATCCACAAACAAAAAAGAAATGGGCACAAATAGAAAATGCGCTAAGTATGACACATTTACAAAATATATGGATACCACCAAAATTTAGAGTATTAGGCACAGACTCACATAGTATAAGAAAGAAGGTATTTAAAACATGGGACACACTACATCAACACGAAAAATGGAAATATAATTCTCCATTAATAGCGTTAGCAGGCAAAACGTTTTTTACACCAGGTAACGGGACACGATTAGGGAAGCTAATGGGAACTGCACAATTAAAAGATATAATTACAGTAGGTAAAATAAAAACAAAACAAGATTTAATTACGAGTCAGGGATGGAGTCAGTTGAGTGACTGGGAATACCTCCAATTAACGCACTTAGTAAGCAGTATTCCACAACCAATTAGAGATGAAAATACACTAACCCCACTGGAAAAGATATGTAGTAAAAAGCCTTTGAGACATGGTATATCTCAGGTGTATAAAATATTAACAGAACTAGAAACAGAAGGACCATTACCCTTTATAGAAAAATGGGAGCAAGATCTGGGCAGAAAATTAGACGAGAGGCAAATTATTGAGGCAGTACACAGCTATGCATCGGATGTAACCACAATAGAAGCGAATTATAAAAGTATGGTACGCTGGCACTGGACGCCAGAAAGAATGAATAAAATACATCCTAACAACTCCCCACTCTATGTGAGGGGTTGTAAGCAAGTGGGAACAACAATGCATATGTGGTGGGAATGCCCAATAATAGAGGAGTATTGGACAGAGATTTTGGATTACATTGAAGTTGTCACGGGGGAAAAAATAATACAAAACGCGTGGACATGCCTATTTCATGGTACAAATAAAACAAAAAAGCAATACCAGAAAACATTAGTCCCACCATTACTTAACGCAGCAAAAGGACTAATTCCAAGAAACTGGATAGCTATAAAGAAACCGACTATTAAAGAATGGATTCAACGGGTAGAGTATATCTCAGAAATGGAATACCTGAGCCAGGGAGAGCAGGGAAAGGGGGAAAATTACAGGACAACATGGGAAAAATGGAGAATATTTAAACAATCAGATAAATACGTTCAGGGAATGATAGGAAAAGAATAGGATAGGAGGGGGACAGATCAGGGGAATAGGGGGGGGTGGGGGAGGAGGGGAGAACACAGGGAGGGAAATAGGGAAAAGGAAAAGTAAGGAAATATGTAAAGATATTTTTGTACGAAAATTTGTTTTTTTTTTCCACATAAATGTGGGTGTGCGTAACTACATGTTGAATAATTTTCCAATAAAAAGTAGAACTCCAAAAAAAATTAAAAAATAAAAATAAATAAATAAATAAAATCACTCGCGGCTATAATGAATAGTCGGCTCCCGGCAAAATAGAGAAAAGTCATTGGAAGTCTTTGAAAAAAAAAAAAAAATTTGTGGGCTCCCCCAAAATTCCATTACCAGGCCCTTCAGGTCTGGTATAGATATTAAGGGGAACTCCGCGCCAATTTTTTTTTTTTAAATGACGTGCGGGTTCCCCTCAAAATACGTACCAGGCCCTTCAGGTCTGGTATGGATTTTAAGGGGAACCCCCGCGCCAAACTTAAAAAAAGAATGGCGTGGAGTCCCCCTAAAAATCCACACCAGAACCTTTATCGGAGCACGCAACCTGGCAGGCCGCA
This sequence comes from Rana muscosa, assembly GCA_029206835.1. Classification (NCBI taxonomy): domain Eukaryota; kingdom Metazoa; phylum Chordata; class Amphibia; order Anura; family Ranidae; genus Rana; species Rana muscosa. Next base: position 636,841,632 of record CM055118.1, on the reverse strand, counting down.
GGAAAAGAGGGGGGCTGAGAGAGCGCCCCCCTTCCCTCCTGAACCATACCAGGCCACATGCCCTCAACATGGGGAGTATGTCCCCATGTTGATAGGGACAAGGGCCTCATCCCCACAACCCTTGCCCGGTGGTTGTGGGGGTCTGCGGGCGGGGGGCTTATCGGAATCTGGAAGACCATTCGGTTTTCTTCCTCCATGTTGTTCTTCATCTTCATCTTCCTTCTTCCTTCGGTGTTCTCGTCCGCATCTTGCTCCAGCTTGTTGTTCCCTTCTTCTTTCTCCGGACGCTCCGCTTGAATTTGAGGTTCCCGCTGTGTGACGCTTCAGTTCTTCAGTTCTCCTCTGGGTCCGTCCCCCTCTGACACCACGGGGGAGAAGGTGGAAGAAGAAGAAGGAAGAAGATGGAAGAAAGGAGAAGACATTAATAAAGGAATTGTCAAAAACTGGCTATTGTTATTTTTAACATTTTTGACACTTTTTGTGAAATGGTAGGGGTACATTTGTACCCCATTACCATTTCACACAGGGGGGTGGGATCTGGGGGTCCCCTTTGTTAAAGGGGTCTTCCAGATTCCGATAAGCCCCCCGCCCGCAGACCCCCACAACCAACGGCAAGGGTTGTGGAGATGAGGCCCTTGTCCCCATCAACATGGGGACATGGTGCTTTGGGGTCACAGACCCCCAAAGCATCCTCCCCATGTTGAGGGCATGTGGCCTGGTATGGTTCAGGAGGGAGGGGGGCCGCTCTCTCATCCCCCTTCTTTTCCTACAGCCTGCCAGGTTGCGTGCTCGGATAAGGGTCTAGTGTGGATTTTTAGGGGGACCCCACGCCATTTTTTTTAAGTTTGGCGCGGGGGTCCCCTTAAAATCCATACCAGACCTGAAGGGCCTGGTAATGGAATTTGGGGGAACCCCCACAAATTTTTTTTTTAAAGACTTTCAATGACTTTTATCTGTATTGACGGGAACCAGCAATTCATTACAGCCATGAGTACTTTTAAATTACTATTATTTTACTTTAGAAATGTAATTTTGCTCTCGAACTGTTATAAACATGGAAAACATGCGCTACTTTACAGGCATACTATAGAAACCCCCCAGGTATGATATTTAGTAGACATGTGCATTCGTTTTCGTCCGAATGCATTTTCGTCCGAATTTCAGGTATTTTCGTTATCGTTTTAACAAACGAAAACGAAAATGCAGAATCCGAAAACCGAAAGATCCGACATAAAAAAATGCTTAATTTTCGTTTTCGTTGCAACAACAGTTCGATATAGATAGGAGATTCGACATGAGGCTGACAATAACAATCTGTGTCCATCGAACCTGTGGTCGAATGTGCCTAACCTTAACTCTATTAGTCCAAGATTATTCTACATAGAGAGAAAAGATTCGACATTATATAGAGAAAAGATTCGACATAGAGAGAAAAGATTTGACATTATAGAGAGAAAAGATTCGACATTATAGAGAGAATAGATTCGACATAGAGAGAAAAGATCACTGCTGGAATTGGGTGGGGGAAGTAAAATAAAAAAATGATGATGATGAATGTTATTGGCTGATTGTAACCAAAGAGGAGGAGCAGTAAAATAGCTAGAACTAACTCGGCAAATTCGAAAAATCTATGGGAGAAATCTAAAGTGCTAATTATAAAGGCTTATATGCAAGTTATTGTCCTAAAAAGTGTTTGGGGACCCGGGTCCTGTCCCAGGGGACATGTATCAATGCAAAAAGAAGTTTTAAAAACGGCCGTTTTTTCGGGAGCAGTGATTTTAATAATGCTTAAAATGAAACAATAAAAGTGAAATATTCCTTTAAATTTCGTACCTGGGGGGTGTGTATGATATGCATGTGAAGTGGCGCATGTTTCCCGTGCTTAGAACTGTCCCTGCAAAAAATGTCATTTTTGAAAGAAAAAAAGTCATTTAAAACTCATTCGCGGCTATTAATGAATTGTCGGCTCCCGGCAATACATACAAAAGTCATTGATAAAAAAAAAAAAAAAAAGCGTGGGGGTTCCCCAGAATTCAATTACCAGGCCCTTCAGGTCTGGAATGGATATTAAGGGGAACCCCGCCGCAAATTTTAAAAAAAATTGACGTGGGGTTCCCCCAAATATCCATTCCAGGCCTTTCAGATCTGGCATGGATTTTAAGGGGAACTCCACCCCAAATTTAAAAAAAATGGCGTGGAGTCCCCCTAAAAATCCATACCAGACCCCTTATCCGAGCACGCGACCTGGCCGGCCGCAGGGGAAAAGGGGGGGACGAGAGAGCGGCCCCCCTCCCTCCTGAACCGTACCAGGCCACATGCCCTCAACATGGGGAGGATGTCCCCATGTTGATGGGGACAAGGGCCTCATCCCCACAACCCTTGCCCGGTGGTTGTGGGGGTCTGCGGGCGGGGGGCTTATCGGAATCTGGAAGACCCCTTTAACAAAGGGGACCCCCAGATCCCGGCCCCCCCTATGTGAATTGGTAAGGGGTACATTGTACCCCTACCATTTCACGAAGAAAGCGTAAAAAAATGTTTAAAAAAACACACAAACACCTTGAAAAAGTCCTTTATTTAAAAAAAAAAAAAAACATTCCAGCGGTGAAATCCAGTGTCCCGCGGCGATCCCGATGTCCAGCGCTGTCCTTCATTGGTTGTGCCTGAGCGGACCTGATGGGGAACTCCCTCTCAGTATTTTAAATGTATAGACCCGCCCCTTCTAAAGTTCCCCATCAGGTCCGCTCAGCGGACCAGATGCGGAACATGAGAAGGGGCGGGTCTATACATGTATTACCAAAGCGAGAGCAGTTCCCCATCAGGTCCGCCCCCTCGGTATGTCGGACCCGCCTACGTCATTGGCTTGAGCGGGGAACTTCCTTCACTGTGTAATTTAAATTTACACAGTGAAGGAAGTTCCCCGCTCAAGCCAATGACGTAGGCGGGTCCGACATACCGAGTAGGCGGACCTGATGGGGAACTGCTCTCACTTTGGTAATACATGTATAGACCCGCCCCTTCTCATGTTCCGCATCTGGTCCGCTGAGCGGACCTGATGGGGAACTTTAGAAGGGGCGGGTCTATACATTTAAAATACTGAGAGGGAGTTCCCCATCAGGTCCGCTCAGGCACAACCAATAAAGGACAGCGCTGGACATCGGGATCGCCGTGGGACACTGAATTTCACCGCTGGAATGTTTTTTTTTTTTTTTTAATAAAGGACTTTTTCAAGGTGTTTGTGTGTTTTTTTACGCTTTCTTTGTGAAATGGTAGGGGTACAATGTACCCCTTACCAATTCACATAGGGGGGGCCGGGATCTGGGGGTCCCCTTTGATAAAGGGGTCTTCCAGATTCCGATAAGCCCCCCGCCCGCAGACCCCCACAACCACCGGGCAAGGGTTGTGGGGATGAGGCCTTTGTCCCCATCAACTTGGGGACAACCTCCCCATGTTGAGGGCATGTGGCCTGGTACGGTTCAGGAGGGAGGGGGGCCGCTCTCTCGTCCCCCCCTCTTCCCCTGCGGCCGGCCAGGTTGCGTGCTCGGATAAGGGGTCTAGTATGGATTTTTAGGGGGACTCCACGCCATTTTTTTTAAAATTTGGGGTGGAGTTCCCCTTAAAATCCATGCCAGATCTGAAGGGCCTGGAATGGATATTTGGGGGAACCCCACGTCAATTTTTTTTAAAATTTGCGGCGGGGTTCCCCTTAATATCCATTCCAGACCTGAAGGGCCTGGTAATTGAATTCTGGGGAACCCCCACGCTTTTTTTTTTATTTTTATCAATGACTTTTGTATGTATTGCCGGGAGCCGACAATTCATTAATAGCCGCGTGTCAGTTTTAAATGACTTTTTTTCTTTCAAAAATGACATTTTTTGCAGGGACAGTTCTAAGCACGGGAAACATTCGCCACTTTCCATGCATATCATACACACCCCCCAGGTACGAAATTTAAAGGAATATTTCACTTTTATTGTTTCATTTTAAGCATTATTAAAATCACTGCTCCCGAAAAAACGGCCGTTTTTAAAACTTTTTTTGCATTGATACATGTCCCCTGGGGCAGGACCCAGGTCCCCAAACACTTTTTAGGACAATAACTTGCATATTAGCCTTTATAATTAACACTTTAGATTTCGAACGTTCGAGTCCATTGTATTTAATAGGGTTCTAAAGTTCACACTAACATTTTGTCTGTTCGCAGGTTCTGGTGCGAACCGAACAGGGGGGTGTTCGGCTCATTCCTGTTGACTAGTAATAGTAATTAAAAAATATAATTATTACTAGTCATAGAATTCATCTATAGCTTGTAGGCGGAACATTCGACCGGAAATTTATGATTGCATCGTCGTACAGTTTCAATGATCCGTCGAATCTTCTTTGAACATTCGACAGACACCATAAGCCTTCAATGACAGATTCTACCTTAATTAATTCAGATTTTCGGACGAATGCAATTTCTACCGAAAAACGAAATAAATAAAAACGAATTTCGGGAGTAACTAAATAAATTTATTTTTCTAACGAAAACGAAATTCCGAAACGAAATATTTCAGTGTGCACATGTCTAATATTTAGGGCCAGTTCACACCTGATGCAGTGCAGTGCGTTTTTTTGATGCATGAAAAAACGCAAAGAAAGTTGATCCCATTAATGCCAATGGCATAGTTCACAGCACTGCAGTCCGTTCCAGTGCGTTTCAGAAAGAAAAAAAAATTGGTCATGCTGCATTTTTTATGTACAGAACTGTACTGGACCACAGTAAAACACATCAAAAATGCTACCGAACATACCAAAAACGCACTTGAATGAACCGGAACGCACCTAAATGCACCAAAGACGCACTGCAACACACTTGTCCTAAGTGAAAAGAGGGGGAAAAAAACACTGGACTGCATCAAAAACGCATCAAAAATGCACTGGAACGTGTCAAAAACACGCATGCAGAAAAGCACCTGGAACGCATCCAGACTGCGTTTCTATGATGTGAACTAGGGCCAGTCCACACCATAGAAACGCAATCCGGATGCGTTCCAGGTGCTTTTTTGCATGCACGTTTTTGATGCGTTCCAGTGCATTTTTGGTACGTTTTTGATGCAGTCCAGTGCTTTTTTTTCACCCCTCTTTTTTATTAACCATAGATAAGGACAAGTGTGTTCCAGTGCGTTTTTGGTGCATTTAGGTGTGTTCCGGTGCGTTCCAGTGCGTTTTTGATGCGTTTTGCTGCCTTCCAGTACAGTCCAGTGCAGGTAAAATGCAGCATGTTCTACTTTTTTTGTGGAACTGGAACGCACTGGAACAAACACTGCCATTTAGAACCATATATCCAACTTTCCATTCATTTTTGATGCATAAAAAACGCAATGGACTGCATGTGGTGTGAAATGGCCCTTAAGCAATTTGGCATATTTAAAGGCACTTCTCCTTGTTTTGTTTTTGGTGTTGTCCAAATTGGTGACATTGATATATGTCCCTTAGGGTGGGACCTGGGCCCCCATACCCATTTTAAGGCCAATAACTAGAAGCTAAGCCAGCCAAGTGGGGACTAGCAAAATTAACAAGTCAGTTCCCATAGACTGCAATGGTGTTTGTTGGTGGGGGGGGGGGGGTGTTTGTCCCATCTCTAATTTTGTAGCATGCTGGATGATGTGCTTAATTTTTGACAGGGGGGGGGTATTTTCTGCTAGCATGCTCAGGCAGTTCGTTTTTTTTTTTTTGGTGCTTTTTGTGTGTGAACAGCACCTGGATGTTTCTGGGCATGCTCAGAGAGTGATTTTATGGGTTAATAATTGAAGGACATCCTTAACAGGTGTACCCACTTTGAAGTTCAGTCTCTACATTGGGTGAACTTGCATTTTGGGTGTTTCATGGACTGTGCATGTGTTTTCAATTGCCTCATTAGCACACAAACCTATGTTATATAAAGCTCGCAGATAGCATTCTCTCCCTTGCCCTGAAAAGAGGTGTGTGTGTGTGTGTGTGTGTGTGTGTGTGTGTGTGTGTGTGTGTGTGTGTGTGTGTGTGTGTGTGTGTGTGTGTGTGTGTGTGTGTGTGTGTGTGTGTGTGTGTGTGTGTGTGTGTGTGTGTGTGTGTGTGTGTGTGTGTGTGTGTGTGTGTGTGTGTGTGTGTGTGTGTGTGTGTGTGTGTGTGTGTGTGTGTGTGTGTGTGTGTGTGTGTGTGTGTGTGTGTGTGTGTGTGTGTGTGTGTGTCCGGCAAAAAGTACATTTCGGTGTCCTTATCGAGTTTGTAACACATGTATTTTATTTGTTATGTCTTTGCAAAACAGATGTTTGTTTTACTTTTGTTGATTGTATTTTTTGTGTGGGGGATATGTTCCCCTGAAAAATTTTTGGTGTTGTTAATGTGTGTTGTTTGTTCACTTTGATTTAATTGTCTGTGCTGCATTATTTTGCTAAATCTTTCTCAAGATGTGACTAATGTTTCAAATTGACCATGTTTTTTATTTTGGCTTCCCTTTGTTTTGTTGACCAATAAAATTTGATGAAAAGTTTTGATGTTTTTTTTTTTTTTCTATGCAACAAATATGACAGCTGATTGGCATGTCAAAACAAAACAGGTGTGATTTGTCTACCCTGGTGCCTTCATGGTAGCATATGCATGTATTGTGTGCTGCTATGGATAGTCACCAGGAAATGAAAAATACAGAGCGGTAAGTATTCAATTTTCCTTTTTACTGCAGTGGTTTGCAGCCTCAGTCCTCAAGTACCCCCAACAGGGCATGTTTTGTGAATTTATCTTATCAAGAATTGCTGTCCAAAATACCAAACCATTGACTGTGATTTAAAGCACATGTGCAAGATGAAGGAAAACCTGCAAACATGGCCTGTTGGGGGTACTTGAGAAGCACTGATTTAGAGCACTGCACTTAAAAATAGCTCAAGGCAATACGATTCTAATTGTGGGTATTTAGAGAGAAACCAAGGAAGTGTTAGAACCCCTGCTTGTTTTTTTTTAGGTTGGGCTTTTGTGTCCCTTTTAGTAAAATTGGCTTCACTTCCTGTCACACAGCTAAATGGGAAGTGGAGGTAAAACCCTACCAATGTCTTTTCTTGGGGACACACAGATCAATCTAACTAGTGTCCCCATTGCAAATCGCACTCTAGCACTTTGCTGTGTACACCCCAAATCATTGGGTAGTTTGGGGTTTTGTAAAGACAAATCCACTCTGCAGTAAAAGTGTAGCTGCAGAAAATCTGAGGGGAAGCACTGGTGATTGTAACATCCAATCATGTAAAAGCAAAGATGGTGTTTTTTTTGTTTCCATGCATGTCCCCCTCGGATATCCAGCAAGTGCTCTTGTAGTGCAAAGTGGATTTGCCTTTAGTAAATAAGCCCCAAAGTACCTAATAATTTGGGGTGTACCCAGCAAAATGCTGGAGTGCAATGTACATAATGGGGAAAGAATTTAGATTGACCTGTGTGTCCCCAAGGAAAGACATCGGTAGGGATTTCCCCTCACTTCCTGTGTGGCTATGTGACAGGAAGTGAATTATTTGGAAGGATAAAGTGGCCAAATTTGGGAATTGTCTTCACCCTATCAGGGGTGCAGACATCTCCAAAAACTGTCTAGACTTGTAATCCCTCTGCACTCTATCCCCAAGCAAAAATAAGAAAGGATTTCATTTAGTTTAACTTTTCAAAGACACATTCCTAAGTTGAATTGTGATGCATGTCAATGGCCCATTTAGACCCTCTTTACCACTTGGCAACCACCTGCCGACAAATAACGTCGACAAGGTGGTTGCTTAACTCTGGGAGGACGTTATATAACGTCCTCCCAGAATCGCGCTCCCGCGAGCCCCCTGGGGCGCGCACACGGGAAGCTCCGTGACCGCCGGGTCCAGAGGACCCGGCGCATCACGAATCGCGGTAAATCGCCGCTGATAGCGGCCGTTTACCAAGTGATCGCTCCGTCAAATGACGGAGCAATCACTTGTAAACAGACCGGCGTCATGTGATGACGCCGGTTCCTCTCTCCCCTCTCTGTACCGATCGGTACAGTGTGAGAGGAGAGGGGAGGGAGCGGATCATGTCAGCAGCACTGTGGGCTGAATCTGTGACAATTGCAGTCACAGATCCAGCCATCCATCCATCCCTGCTCAGTCATCCCTGGTGCAATACCCTGCCAATACTCAGCAAAATACTCTGCAATACCCTGGTGCAATACTCTGCAATACCCTGGTGCAATACTCTGCAATACCCTGGTGCAATACTCTGCAATACCCGGTGCAATACTCTGCAATACCCTGCGCAATACTCTGCAAAATACTCTGCAATACCCTGCACAATACCCTGCGCAATACCCTGCGCAATACCCTGCAAAATACTCTGCAATACCCTGCAAAATACTCTGCAATACCCTGCACAATACTCTGCAATACTCTGCAATACCCTGCACAATACTCTGCAATACCCTGCGCAATACTCTGCAATACCCTGCGCAATACTCTGCAATACCCTGCACAATACTCTGCAAAATACTCTGCAATACCCTGCGCAATACTCTGCAATACCCTGCACAATACTCTGCAATACCCTGCAAAATACTCTGCAATACTCTGCAATACCCTGCGCAATACTCTGCAATACCCTGCACAATACCCTGCAAAATACTCTGCAAAACCCTGTGCAATACTCTGCAATACCCTGTGCAATACTCTGCAATACTCTGCAATACCCTGCGCAATACTCTGCAAAATATTCTCTAATACCCTGCGCAATACTCTGCAATACCCTGCACAATACTCTGCAATACCCTGCACAATACTCTGCAATACCCTGTGCAATACCCCCTGTGCAATACCCCGTGCAATACCCTGCCATACTCCGCAATACCCTGCCATACTCCGCAATACCCAGCAATGCCCAGCAATACTCCGCAATCCCGGCAATACTTCGCAATGCCCGGCAATACTCCGCAATGCCCGGAAATACTCTGCAATAACCACTTCCCGCCCGCCGGCCGTCATATGACGTCCTTGACTTTGTGCGGGGATATCTGAATGATGGGTGCCGCTACAGGCATCATTCAGATATTAGCTTTTTCAGCCGGCGATTCCCTACACCATAAGAACAATCATAGTGGCTGTTCCACCGCTTGATCATTCTTACGGGAGGCGAGAGGGGATGTCCCCCCCGCCGCCCTCCGGTGCTTCTACCGACTCACCGCTATGATCAAAGCCAGGATTGTTTTTTTTTTTTCAGGCTTCCCAGCCTAGAGGTGAGATGTGGGGTCTTATTGACCCCCCCCCCCATATCTCACTGTAAAGAGGACCTGTCATGCCATATTCCTATTACAAGGGATGTTTACGTTCCTTGTAATAGGTATAAAAGTGCTCCAAAAAATTTTTGGGGCGGAAAAACATGTCAAACTAAAATAAAATTAACAATAAAATTTTTTTTTTTTAAAGCGCCCCTGTTCCCGTGAGCTCGCATACGGAAGCGAACGCATACGTAAGTCCCGCCCACATATGAAAATGGTTTTCAAACCACACATGTGAGGTATCTCTGCGAACGTTAGAGCGAGAGCAATAATTTTGTCCCTAGACCTCCTCTGTAACTCAAAACATGTAACCAGTAAAAATATTTAAAGCGTCGCCTATGGGGATTTTTTAAGTAGCGAAGTTTGGCGCCATTCCACGAGTGTGTGCAATTTTTAAGGTTGACATGTTAGGTATCTATTTACTTGGCGTAACTTCATCTTTCACATTATGCAAAAAAATTGGGCTAACTTTACTGTTTGTTTTTTTTTAAGCACAAAACTTTTTTTTCCCGTAAAAAACGCGTTAAAAAAATTGCTGCACAAAAATCGTGCAAGATAAAAAGTTGCAACAACCACCATTATATTCTCTAAGGTCTTTGCTAAAAAAACATATATAATGTTTTGGGGTTCTATGTAATTTTCTAGCAAACAAATGATGATTTTTACATGTAGGAGAGAAATGTCAGAATTGGCCTCGGTGCTCCAGAACGCCTGAAGGTGCTCCCTGCATGTTGGGCCTCTGTATGTGGCCACGCTGTGTAAAAGTCTCACACATGTGGTATCGCCATACTCTGGAGTAATAGCAGAATGTGTTTTGGGGTGTAATTTGTGGAATGCATATGCTGTGTGTGAGAAATAACCTGCTAATATGACAATTTTGTGGAAAAAAAAAGAGAAAAAAAAATCTTGATTTTGCAAAGAATTGTGGGAAAAAATGACAACTTCAAAAAACTCACAATGCCTCTTTCCAAATACCTTGGAATGTCTTCTTTCCAAAAAGGGGTCATTTGGGGGGTATTTGTACTTTTCTGGCATGTTGGGGTCTCAAGAAATGAGATCGGCCGTCAGTACTTCAGGTGTGATCAATTTTCAGATATTGGCACCATAGCTTGTGGACTCTATAACTTTCACAAAGACCAAATAATATGCACCAATTTGTACTTATTTTTACCAAAGATATGTAGCAGTATAAATTTTGGCCAAAATTTATGAAGAAAAAATAGTAATTTGCAAAATTTTATAACAGAAACCAAAAAAAATCATTTTTTTACAGAATTTTCAGTCTTTTTTCTCTTATAGCGCAAAAAATAAAAAACCCAACAGTGATTAAATACCACCAAAAGAAAGCTCTATTTGTGTGAAAAAAAGGACAAAAAATTCATATGGGTACAGTGTTGTATGACTGAGTAATTGTCATTCAAAATGTGAGAGCACCGAAAGCTGAAAATTGGTCTGGTTATTAAGGGGGTTTAAGTGCCCAGTGGTCAAGTGGTTTTTAATCACTTGAGATCAGCGCTATAGCTGATCGACGGCCACAGCACGGTCCTCAATTGCCGGGAGTCCGTAAATAGACATCCTCCCCTTCGTGCGCGCACTGTGGTCACCGAGTCACTGAGACTCGGGTGATGACAGATCCGAGTAAGAGGCTGATCCCTGCCCCTTACCATGTGATCAGCTGTCAGCCAATGACAGCTGATCACGTGATGTAAACAAAAGCTCAGTAATGGTTTTTGTTTTCTCCTTGTGCTGACAGCGTGAGCATAAAAAAAGGCAATCACCGGCTTATGTGAAAGGGACATCGGGCCCGAAGAGGAAGAGGCAATTCTGTGTCATCTGTGACAATCAGTAGCCCCTGCCAGTGCCACCTATCAATGCCCACCACTGGTGCCAATCAGTGCCACCTAGCAGTGCTGCCTATCAGTGCCCATCACTGTCAACTGTCATTGCCACCTAGCAGTGCCACTTCTCAATGCCCACCAGTGCCAACTAGTAATGCCACCTCTCAGTGCCCACCCTTGCCACCTTATCGGTGCCCATCAGTGCAGCTCATCAGTGTACATCAATGAAGGAGAAAAATTACCTTTTTTCTAAATTTTCTAAATATTAACCACTTCCCTACCGCCCACCGTCAAATGACTTCCTTGGCTTTGTGCTGTGACATCTGAATGATGCCTGCAGTTGCAGGCATCATTCAGATATCATTCTTTTCAGCCGGCGATTCTGTGTACGATAAAAACGATCATAGCGGCAGTTCTGCTGCTTGATCGTTCTTATAGGCGGCGGGAGGGGACATTTCCCCCCCCCCTCCCGCCACCATCCGGTGCTTCTCCGGGCTCTCCCGTGCCATCTGGGGCTCGGAGAACGAATTGGCCGACGCCAGATGGGAAGCATAGAGATGACTGGTGACCAGATGGCCACCAGTCATCTCTATGACCGTCGGAGGCCCGGGCGCGATGTTATGATGTTTACATTCCTTGTAATAGGAATAAAAGTGATGTAAAAAAAAAAAAGTAAAAAAACGGCCATGTCCCCGGTAGCTCGCGCTCAGAAACGAACACACAAGTAAGTCCCGCCCACATATATAAACGCCGTTCAAACCACACATGTAAGGTATTGCTGCGTGCGTTAGAACGAGTGCAACAATTCTAGCACTAGACCTCCTCGGTAATGCGAAAATGGTAACGTGTAAACATTTTTAAAGCATCGCCTATGGAGATTTTTAAGTACTGAAGTTTGGTGTCATTCCATGAGTGTGCGCAATTTTAAAGCGTGACATGTTAGGTATCTATTTACTCAGCATAACAACATCTTTCACAATATATAAAAAATTGGGCTAACTTTACTGTTTTGTAATTTTTTAAGTCATGAAACCATTTTTTTCCCAAAAAAAGGCGTTTGAAAATTTATTGCGCAAATACCAAGCGAGATAATAGGGTGTCTGCTAAAAAACACATATAATGTTTGGGGTTTCAAAGTAATTTTATAGCCATAAAATTATGATTTTTACATGAAGGGGAGAAGTGCCAGAATAGGCCCGCTGCTGAAGTGGTTAAAATATCCTAATTTTATTTTTTTTAGTCGGTCCTTTGTATTTAAAACGCAGAGGTGATCAAATAGCACCAAAAGAAAGCTCTATTTGTGTGAAAAAATAAATAAAAATTCATTGGGTTACAGTGTTGTATGAGCGCGCAATTTTCATTCAAAGTGCACCAGCGCTGAAATTTGAAAATTGGTCTGGGCAGGAAGGGGGTTTAAGTGGCCAGTAAGTAAGTGGTTAATATAAGGCTACATGCACACGGACGTTTTTCCAGCCGCTTGTTTGAGCGTTTTTTGCAGCTTAAAAACGTCTCTACATGTTAGCCTATGGCCTCATGGCCACCATGGCATTTTTGAGCTGTAAATTGCATAGCCGTTTTTAGGCTCCATGAACACGGGACTCTGGTGCAAAGTCTTCAGAACTAAGGTTGAATGCAGCGTTTAGAAAGGCGTGCTTTGTTGCGTTTTCATGCCGCGTTTTACCACATTTGCGTCTATATGCGTTTAGTTAGGACACATCATAAGGAGCCGCCCTAAGCTCCAAAAACAGTATTATTAACCATTTCAGCTATTTTGTGAGACCAGAGTGAGTATCAGCAGCTGAGAGAGCAGCAGTGTACTTGTATTTAGCGTGTCAATTGCCATATCAGTTGCCACAAGTTGTGGATTGTCCACTTGCCACGTCACCTGCCACAAGTTGTGGATTGTCCACAATGCAATGGAAGCAATTACATTTTTTTTTATATATATATATATTTTTATGGTTTTTCATCATTTGCCATATTTTTTGAGTTTTTCAATGTAAAAAAAGAGGTCACCTTTAAAAACACTTCTAAACTAAAATGCGGCTAAACGCCGGTACCGTGTCTGAAACGTGGAAATCTTTGGCGTCTGAAGGCATTTTTGGCTTCGTGAAAAACGAGGTTAAACCCAACTGCCTAAGGGCCAGTTGACACCTTGGAAACGCAGTCCGGATGCATTCCAGGTGCTTTTGTGCATGCGCGTTTTTGATGAAGTCCAGTGCTTTTTTTCCCCCTCTGTTTTCTTAGGCCTCATGCCCACGGACGAACATTTTAAAAAACGGTCTGTAAGGCTCGATTCCCACTAATGCGTTTTTTGGTGCATTTTGCATGAATGCAGGTACATTTTTTAACATGGGTTCCTATGGAACATGTTGACATCAATGCATTTTTGTGCCTCTGCGTTTTTGGAAAGGGTCGCAGATTTTTTTTCCAAGCAAAAAACAGCATTGTAACTATGTAACTGTGAGTCCATGGGGGTGATTTACTAACAACAGTGCGCTGCGCCAGTTCATACCTTAATAGGTGCGCCGGATAAATCCTTAATTGGGCACGTGAACCAGCGGCGCACTGTTATAGTAAATAAAAATGTGAGCTCCCTATGGGAGCCCATTGATTTGAATAGAGGTCGCCCGTGAAGTCGGATCAAGACGATCCAACTTGCGGGGCGACTCGTGTGCCGGTTGACACAGGGACAGCGCGAATTTGCGAGGTATCTTGGACATGACTTGAGCGTGAAGCAGCCGCTCAAGTCATGTCCTAGAGGCGACTTCCTGCCCGAGAATGTCTCCAGCGCAATGCCATCGCGCTGGTTCTCGGCGACAGGGTACTGCAAGCCTCGCGCTCGCTGTCCCCTGTGTTTGGTATGAATCATGAAGGGGAACTCCACGGCAAATTTGAAATAAAAAAACTGGCATGGGTTCCCCTCCGGGAGCATACCAGGCCCTTAGGTCTGGTATGGATTTTAAGGGAAACCCCCTACGCCAAAAAACGGCGTGGGGGTCCCCCCAAAATCCATACCAGACCCTTATCCGGGCACGCAGCCCAGCAGGTCAGGAAAGGGGGGGCGAACGAGCGCCCCCCTCCTGAACCGTACCAGGCCGCATGCCCTCAACATGGGGGGGTGGGTGCTTTGGGGCAGGGGGCGCCCTGCGCTCCCCCTCCCCAAAGCACCTGCCCCCATGTTGATGGGGACAAGGACCTCTTCCCGACAACCCTGGCCGTTGGTTGTCAGGGTCTGCGGACGGGGAGCTTTTTGGAATCCGGGAGCCCCCTTTAATAAGGGGGGCCCCCAAATCCCGGCCCCCCACCCTATGTGAATGGGTATGTGTACATTGTACCCCTACCCATTCACCTGGTGGCAAAAAATAGTCAATAAAAAACACAACACAGGTTTTTAAAGTAATTTATTAGGCAGCTCCGGGGGTCTTCTTCCGACTTCGGGGGTCTTCTTCCAACTTCGGGGGGTCTTCTTCCAACTTCGGGGGTCTCTTGTTCTGCTCTCCGGTCCTTTCTGCCGGGCGCCCGATATCTTCTTCCAGCTCTTTTGCTAGCGGAGTCCCGGTCTTAATCGTCGTCTTCTTCCAACTTCGGAAATCTGCGACCCTTTCCAAAAACGCAGAGGCCCAAAAATGCATTGATGTCAACATGTTCAATAGGAACCCATGTTAAAAAAATTTACCTGCATTCATGCAAAATGCACCAAAAAACGCATTAGTGGGAATCGAGCCTTACAGACCGTTTTTTAAAACGTCCGTCCGTGGGCATGAGGCCTAAGAAAAAAGAGGGGGAAAAAAATCACTGGACTGCATCAAAAACGCGCATGCACAAAAGCACCTGGAATGCATCCGGACTGCATTTCCAAGGTGTCAACTGGCCCTTAGGCAGTTGCGTTTTACCTCGTTTTTCACAAAGCCAAAAAATGCCTTCAGACGCCAAAGATTTTCACGTTTCAGATGCGGTACCGGCGTTTAGCCGCGTTTTAGTTTAGAAGTGTTTTTAAAGGTGACCTATTTTTTTACATTGAAAAACGAAAACATTATGGCAAATGATGAAAAAACATAAAAAAAAATATATATATATATATAAATATACTGTGTGTATATATATTGTGACAGCAGGAAGGTAAAGTCACCTGGTTGCATCCAGGGGGGTAGATATATTTCGCCCAGATTCAGGCTTTACGCCGATTTGTACAACTAGGTGGAGAGTTGTATAAGGCTAGTGTGCTCATGGATGACTCATACCTCTAGGGAGAGGGCTGGGCGTCGTGCAGACAGGGAGTTGATGAGACCAGCTGAACCTTGTCAGCTCATTTAGGCCTCTATAAGAAACTCCCAGATTCATTAGATGTTAGCTCATGCCTGGAACCAGACCTGTGTGGACTGTCTAGGGAGAGTGAACCCCTGTGCGGTGAGGCAAAGCCTGTGTGGCTATTTGTTTGGACTTTTACTAAACCAGGGACTTAGGGACTAGGACAGCACCAGGCTGATCCCAGTTGTTAGTTTAGGAAACCTGCATGTTTAGTCAGAGGTCAAACTGACCAGGATTTATTTTGTTTGTTTCTTTTTGGCTTTGCTGTGTTTTGTCACTGTACATAGAGAAATAAACCGCACCTTTTGATTTTGAAAACCACAACCTCCGTCTGCTGGCCCTGTTTTTGTGTGGGGAGCCCAACCAGGGGGTCACACACACCCGCTACCGAGTTAACCCCCTCACAGTTGGTGGAGAACCAGTGGCAGTTTTTTTTAAGCCAGCATGGAGGAGATACTGAAACAGCTGGCTCTAGCAAATGCCAATCAACAGCAGACAAATGCAGGTTTGCAAAGGAGCCTTGCAGCCCAGCAGCAAGCTCATCAACAAGCCCAGCAGCAATCTGAGGCCCGCTTCATAGACCTGTTACAGAAGCAAGAGCAGAGACTACAACAAATGGAAGCAGTAATGCAGCAACGTCCGCAGACCAGTGAGGAAAGCCGTCCCACTAATACCGCGTCCTTTGGGGTGAGTCGTTTATTGACAAAAATGACTGGAGAGGATGATCCAGAGGTATTTTTGACCACATTTGAAAGGACTGCTGAAAGAGAAAAGTGGCCTGAGGAGCAGTGGGCTGGACTGGTGGCTCCTCTGTTAACTGGTGAATCGCAGAAGGCTTACTATGACCTAGAGCCTGACCAAGCAAAAGACTATGTGATGCTAAAAGCTGAAATATTGGCAAGGCTGGGTGTCACCCTGGCTGTCCGGGCTCAGCGTGTGCATAACTGGACTTTCCAGCTTGGAAAACCCCCCAGGTCTCAAATGTATGATCTCATTCACCTGAGCAGGAAGTGGCTACAGCCAGAGACTTTGTCCGCACCGGAGATTGTGGAACGTGTTGTGATGGATCGTTTCTTGAGAGCTCTTCCTACCGCCATTCAAAAGTGGGTAAGCCATGGAGACCCAGAAACGGCCGGTAAACTTGTGGATCGTGTAGAGAGATACTTGGCTACAGAGAACCTGACGGCCTCTTCCAGAGACTCTCGGACTTTCCACCCTAAGACCAGACCATCCCCAGGGGCGGATAAGAGGATTCCAAGGGGTGAGGGTGGAGAGAGTGAGAGGGTGGGAGCTCTACCCCAAGTTTGGCGAGAACAGCCTGGGAAATCAGCGGCTCAAGAGGCCGCAAGAAGGATCGTTTGCTACCGCTGCCGGCAAGCGGGACATATTGCAGCAAATTGCCCGGTTGTGGAGGAACCCATGCAATGTGACTTTCTGATGGACAGACGTCAGTCGCTGTGTGCGACAGTCGCATGCACTGCCATTCGGGGAACTGAGAAACATTTATGCAAAATGTGTATTAATGGTAGAAATGTTGTGGTATTACTGGATTCAGGTAGCCTTGTGACCCTGATAAAGGCTGAATTAGTTAAAACAGAGGTCTCTGGGAATAGCAAGGTAGCTGTTATTTGTGTGCATGGGGACACCCGAGAGTATCCAGTGACTACAGTGTGTTTCGAGACCCCCAAAGGTACCCTCTCTCATCCAGTGGGGTTAGTATCTCAATTACCGCATGATGCCATTGTGGGAAGGGATTTTCCGAAGTTCTGGGAACTGTGGGATGATCCTGAGCCCCCCACTGGTGCCCCTATGTACCAGGAATGTGATAGCCAGAACTCCTCTGAGAGTGGTGAGGACTCTCCAGAATTTCCCTTGTCAGTATTGGCAGGGGAGACTCAAGAAACTGGAGAGGAGCCCACCTCCTCAGACGAAAACCTACCGTCTGTGGAGTTTTCTGATCTGGAGGTTCACAGGGAAAATTTTGCCACAGAACAGTTAAAAGACCCCGCCCTAATAAAGGCACGGGAAAACGTAGTGGAAATAGATGGCGAGTTAGTGAACCCAGATAATACCTGCACTTACCCATACTTCAGCGTAGAGAAGGACCTACTGTATCGGGTGGCAAAAAGGGCAGAAGAAACCGTTGAGCAGCTGGTGGTGCCCAAACCTTACAGGAAGTTGGTGTTGGAGTTGGCCCATGGGCACATTCTTGGAGGTCATCTGGGGACAGAGAAAACCCGAGAGAGGGTATTACAGAGATTCTATTGGCCTGGGGTGATGAAGGACATAGAAAATTATTGTTCCTCCTGCCCTGTGTGTCAGAGGTCGGCCCCGATGCCACATTTCCGTAGCCCGCTGGTCCCTCTACCCATCATTGAGGTCCCGTTTGAGAGAATCGCAATGGATTTGGTAGGTCCTATAATCAAGTCCGCTAGGGGGCACCAGTACATATTGGTTATAATGGACTATGCCACCCGTTATCCAGAAGCGATCCCTCTCAGAAATACCTCGGCCAAAACCATAGCCAAAGAGCTATCTCTTGTTTTTAGCCGGGTGGGTATTTGTAAAGAACTGCTTACGGACCAAGGTACACCCTTTATGTCCCGGGTTATGAAAGAGCTGTGTAAATTGCTCAAAGTGACGCAATTGCGTACATCTGTGTATCACCCCCAAACCGATGGGCTGGTTGAAAGATTCAACAAAACCCTAAAACAAATGTTGAAGAAAGTGGTGGATAGAGATGGAAAGGATTGGGACTGTCTACTTCCTTATTTGATGTTTGCTATTAGGGAGGTGCCCCAATCCTCTACGGGATTCTCCCCCTTTGAGTTACTGTATGGGAGACACCCAAGAGGGCTGTTGGATATTGCCAAGGAAACTTGGGAAAGTGAGAGTTCTCCCCACAGGAGTGTGATTGAGCATGTCACCCTGATGCAAGATCGAATTGCACAGGTAATGCCCATCGTGAAGGAACATTTGGCCCAAGCGCAGTTGGCACAGCAGAGAGTGTACAACCGTGGAGCAAAGACCCGTACCTTTTCCCCGGGGGATAGGATATTGGTACTTGTCCCTACGGTTGAAAGTAAATTCCTTGCCAAATGGCAAGGCCCCTACGAGATAATGGAAAAAGTGAGCGAAGTGAATTACAAGGTCAGACAACCAGGAAGGCGAAAGCCCGAACAGATATATCACGTTAATCTGTTGAAAGCCTGGAGGGATAGAGAGTCCCTAGTCGCAGAAACTTGGTCACCAGCTCAAACTGGTTGCGTGATTCCGGAGGTTGGAATAGCAGCCACCTTGTCACAACCCCAACAACAGGAGGTTAAGGAGTTTGTGCTTCGCAACAAGGAGGTGTTCTCTGAGCTGCCGGGACAAACATCTGGGGTAGAGCATGATATTATTACCCCGCCCGGTGAAAGGGTGAAGTTAAAACCCTATCGGATCCCAGAGGCCCGACGGGAGGCAATACGGGAGGAAGTACAGAAAATGCTGAACTTAGGGGTGATAGAGGAGTCCCAAAGTGATTGGTCTAGTCCCATTGTGTTGGTGCCTAAACCGGATGGGAGCTGGCGATTTTGTAACGATTTTCGTCAGTTGAACAAAGTTACAAAATTTGACACCTACCCCATGCCACGTATAGATGAGTTGATCGACCGGCTGGGAACAGCCCGATACATGACGACTCTTGACCTCACAAAAGGGTATTGGCAAATTCCCCTGGCCAAGTCGGCCAAAGAGAAAACCGCATTTGTAACCCCAGACGGGGCGTTCCAATATAAGAGAATGCCGTTCGGGTTACAGAATGCGCCGGCCACATTCCAGCGGAAAATGGACCAGATGCTGAGGCCCCATCGGAAGTATGCTGCGGCTTACCTGGATGACGTAATTGTCCATAGCACAGATTGGGCCTCACATCTGCCAAAAGTGCAAGCAGTCCTGGACTCTGTTCGGGAAGCGGGGTTTACGGCTAACCCCAAGAAGTGTACCATTGGGCAGGAGGAGGCCAAATATCTTGGGTACACCATTGGCAGGGGAGTAATAAAACCCCAACTCAACAAAGTCGAGGCCATCCAGAGTTGGCCACGTCCCAACAGCAAGAAGCAGGTACGAGCCTTTCTGGGAATCGCGGGTTATTATCGGCGCTTCATTCCCCACTTTGCTTCTAAGGCTGTGCCCCTAACCAACCTGACGAAAGGGAAAGGGTCGGTCATGATTAAATGGACCCCCGAGGCTGAGGCAGCATTCCAATTCTTGAAACAAGCCTTATGTAGCCAGCCAGTGTTGTACTCACCCGACTTCTCTAAAGACTTTGTCGTACAAAGTGATGCGTCAGATGTGGGGTTAGGAGCAGTATTGTCCCAGGTCTGGAACGGGGAAGAGCACCCAGTCATTTACCTCAGCAGGAAGTTGAAGTCCCATGAGGTAAATTACGCCACGGTTGAAAAGGAGTGTTTAGCGGTGAAGTGGGCTCTAGATTCCCTTCGGTACTATCTGCTAGGTAGGCACTTTGACATGGTTACGGATCACGCTCCGTTAAAGTGGATGGCTCAAAACAAGGAGACAAATAGAAGAGTAAATAGGTGGTTCCTGGCCCTACAGGAATTCAACTTCACAGTAAAGCATCGCCCTGGCGTTCAAATGGGGAATGTGGATGCTTTGTCTCGAGTACATGAATGCCTGATTGCTGGTGTTCCAACCCCAAGGTTAAAACAAGAGGGGGGGGTATGTGACAGCAGGAAGGTAAAGTCACCTGGTTGCATCCAGGGGGGTAGATATATTTCGCCCAGATTCAGGCTTTACGCCGATTTGTACAACTAGGTGGAGAGTTGTATAAGGCTAGTGTGCTCATGGATGACTCATACCTCTAGGGAGAGGGCTGGGCGTCGTGCAGACAGGGAGTTGATGAGACCAGCTGAACCTTGTCAGCTCATTTAGGCCTCTATAAGAAACTCCCAGATTCATTAGATGTTAGCTCATGCCTGGAACCAGACCTGTGTGGACTGTCTAGGGAGAGTGAACCCCTGTGCGGTGAGGCAAAGCCTGTGTGGCTATTTGTTTGGACTTTTACTAAACCAGGGACTTAGGGACTAGGACAGCACCAGGCTGATCCCAGTTGTTAGTTTAGGAAACCTGCATGTTTAGTCAGAGGTCAAACTGACCAGGATTTATTTTGTTTGTTTCTTTTTGGCTTTGCTGTGTTTTGTCACTGTACATAGAGAAATAAACCGCACCTTTTGATTTTGAAAACCACAACCTCCGTCTGCTGGCCCTGTTTTTGTGTGGGGAGCCCAACCAGGGGGTCACACACACCCGCTACCGAGTTAACCCCCTCACAATATATATATATATATATATATATATATATATATATATATAAAAATGTAATTGCTTCCATTGCATTGTGGACAATCCACAACTTATGGCAGGTGACGTGGCAAGTGGACAATCCACAACTTGTGGCAACTGATGTGGCAAGTGACACGCTAAATACAAGTACACTGCTGCTCTCTCAGCTGCTGATACTCACTCTGGTCTCACAAAATAGCTGAAATGGTTAATAATACTGTTTTGGGCGGCTCCTTATGATGTTTCCTAACTAAACGCATATAGACGCAAATGTGGTAAAACACGGCATACAAACGCGACAAAGCGCGCCTTTCTAAACGCCGCTTTCATCCTTAGTTCTGAAGACTTTGCACCAGCGTCCCGTGTACATGGGGCCTAAAAACAGCTATGTCATTTACAGCTCAAAAACGCCATGGTGGCCATGAGGCCATAGGCTAACATGGAGAGACGTTTTTAAGCTGCAAAAAACGCTCAAACAAGCGGTTGGAAAAACGTCCGTGTGCATGTAGCCTTATATTAACCACTTGCTTACTGGCCACTTAAACCCCCTTCCTGCCCAGACCAATTTTCAAATTTCAGCGCTGATGCACTTTGAATGACAATTGCGTGCTCATACAACACTGTAACCCAATGAAAATGTATTATTTTTTTGCACACAAATAGAGCTTTCTTTTGGTGCTATTTTATCACCTCTGCGGGGTTTTTTTTCCTATAAATACAAAAGGCCGACTAAAAAAAAAAAAATTGGGATATTTTAACCACTTCAGCACCGGGCCTATTCTGGCACTTCTCTCCTTCATGTAAAAATCATAATTTTATGGCTATAAAATTACTTCGAAACCCCAAACATTATATATATGTTTTTTTTAGCAGACACACTAGGGAATAGAATGGCAGTCATTGCAAATTTTTATCTCGTTCGGTATTTGCGCAATACATTTTCAAACGCCTTTTTTTGGGAAAAAAAATGGTTTCATGAATAAAAAATTACAAAACAGTAAAGTTAGCCCAAGTTTTTTGTATAATGTGAAAGATGTTATTATGCTGAACTCATGGAATGACACCAAACTTCAGTACTTAAAAATCTCCATAGGTGATGCTTTAATTTTTTTTACACGTTACCATTTTCGCATTACAGAGGAGGTCTAGTGCTAGAATTATTGCACTTGTTCTAACGCACGCAGCAATACCTCACATGTGTGGTTTGAGCAGTGTTTACATATGTGGGCGGGACTTACGTGTGTGTTCGCTTCTGAGCGCGAGCTACCGGGGACATGGGCGTTTTTTTTTCCTTATTATTATTTTTTTTGTTTTTTACTTTTTTTATTTTTTACTCTTTTTTTTTTACTTTTTTGTTTTTTTTATCACTTTTATTCCTATTACAAGGAATGTAAACATCCCTTGTAATAGGAATCTATTGTGACAGGTCCTCTTTATGGAGAGATGCGGGGTCAATAAGACCCCGCATCTCTCCTCCAGGCTGGAAAGCATGAGATCGGTCAAAAAAAATTCACCGATCTCATGCTGACAGCCGAGATCACGGCTTTGTTTACATACGGGAACCCGGCGTGACGTCATAACGTCGCGCCCGGGCCTCCGAAGGTCATAGAGATGACTGGTGACCATCTGGTCACCAGTCATCTCTATGCTTCCCATCTGGCGCTGGCCATCTCGTTCTCTGAGCCCCAGATGGCACGGGAGAGCCCGGAGAAGCACCGGATGGCAGCGGGAGGGGGGGGAAACGTCCCCTCCCACCGCCTATAAGAACGATCAAGCGGCGGAACTGCCGCTATGATAGTTTTTATCATGCACAGAATCGCCGGCTGAAAAGAATGACTGCAGGCATTATTCACAAAGCCAAGGACGTCATTTGACGGTGGGCGGTAGGGAAGTGGTTAATATTTCGAAAATTTTGAAAAATGTAATTTTTCTCCTTCATTGATGTACACTGATGAGACTGCACTGATGGGCACCGATAAGGTGGTAAGGGTGGGCACTGGGAGGTGGAATTGCTAGTTGGCACTGGTGGGCATTGAGAAGTGGCACTGCTAGGTGGCAATGATAGTTGGCAGTGATGGGCACTGATAGGCAGCACTGCTAAGGTGGCACTGATTGGCACCAGTGGTGGGCATTGATAGGTGGCACTGGCAGGGGCTACTGATTGTCACAGATGAGGCAGAATTGCCTCTTCCTCTTCGGGACCGATGTCCCTTGCACATAAGCCGGTGATTGCCTTTTTTTTATGCTCACGCTGTCAGCACAAGGAGAAAACAAAAACCATTACCGAGCTTTTGTTTACATCACGTGATCAGCTGTCATTGGCTGACAGCTGATCACATGGTAAGGGGCAGGGATCGGCCCCTTACTCGGATCTGTCATCAGCCGAGTCTCAGTGACTCGGTGACCACAGCGTGCGCGTGAAGGGGAGGACTTCTATTGATAGACTCCCAGCAATTGAGGACCGTGCTGTGGCCATCGATCAGCTATAGCGCTGATCTCAAGTGATTAAAGAGGGTCTAAATGGGCCATTGACATGCATCACAATTCAACTTAGGAATGTGTCTTTGCAAAGTTAAACTAAATGAAATCCTTTATTATTTTTGCTTGGGGATAGAGTGTAGAGGGATGACAAGTCTAGACAGTTTTTGGGGATGTCTGCACCCCTGATAGGGTGAAGACAACTCCCAAATTTGGCCACTTTATCCTTCCAAATAATTCACTTCCTGTCACATAGCCACACAGGAAGTGAGGGGAAATCCCTACCAATGTCTTTCCTTGGGGACACACTGGTCAATCTAAATACTTTCCCCATTATGTACATTGCACTCCAGCATTTTGATGGGTACACCCCAAATTATTAGGTATTTTGGACTTTGGGGGTTATTTACTAAAGGCAAATCCACTTTTCACTACAAGAGCACTTGCTGGATATCCGAGGGGGACATGCACGGAAACAAAAAAAACACCATCTTTGCTTTTACATGATTGGATGTTACAATCACCAGTGATTCCCCTCAGATTTTCTGCAGCTACACTTTTACTGCAGAGTGGATTTGTCTTTACTAAACCCCAAACTACCCAATGATTTGGGGTGTACACAACAAAGTGCTAGAGTGCAATTTGCTTAATGGGGACACTAGTTAGATTGATCTGTGTGTCCCCAAGAAAAGACATTGGTAAGGTTTTACCTTCACTTCCTGTTTAGCTGTGTGACAGGAAGTTAAGCCAATTTTACTAAAAGGGACACAAAGCCCAACCTAAAAAAAACAAAAAAACAAGCAGGGGTTCTAACACTTCCTTGGTTTCCCTTCGAAATGCCCACAATTAGAATCGTATTGTCTTTAGCTATTTTTAAGTGCAGTGCTCTAAATCAGTGCTTCTCAAGTACCCCCAACAGGCCATGTTTTCAGGTTTTCCTTCATCTTGCACATGTGCTTTAAATCACAGTCAATGGTTTGGTATTTTGGACAGCAATTCTCGATAAGATAAAACACACAAAACATGTCCTGTTGGGGGTACTTGAGGACTGAGGCTGAGAACCACTGAAGTAAAAAGGAAAACTTAATACTTACCGCTCTGTATTTTTCATTTCCTGGTGACTATCCATGGCAGCACACAATACATGCATATGCTACCATGAAGGTACCAGGGTAGACAAATCACACCTGTTTTGTTTTGACATGCCAATCAGCTGTCACATTTGTTGCATAGAAAACAAAAAACAAATATCAAAACTTTGCATCAAATTTTATTGGTCAAAGGGAAGCCAAAATAAAAAAAACATGGTCAATTTGAAACATTCGTCACATCTTGAGAAAGATTTAGCAAAATAATGCAGCACAGACAATTAAATCAAAGTGAACAAACAACACACATTAACAACATCAAAAATATTTCAGGGGAACATATTCCCCACACAAAAAAATACAATCAACAAAAGTAAAACAAACTTCTGTTTTGCAAAGACATAATAAAATACATGTGTTACAAACTCGATAAGGACACCAAAATTTACTTTTTGCCGGACACACACGCGCGCACACACACACTTGCCTCTTTTTAGGGCAAGGGAGAGGATGCTATCTGCGAACTTTATATAACATAGGTTTGTGTGCTAATGAGGCAATTGAAAACACATGCACAGTCGATGAAACACTCAAAATGCAAGTTCACCCAATTTAGAGACTGAACTTCAAAGTGGGTACACCTGTTAAGGATGTCCTTCAATTACTAACCCATAAAACACTCTCTGAGCATGCCCAGAAACATCCAGGGGCTGTTCACACACAAAAACCACCAAAAAATAAAAAATAACTGCCTGAGCATGCTCAGACCAACACAAATGCAGCTAGCAGAAAATAACCCCCCCTGTCCAAAATTAAGCACATCATCCAGCATGCTGCAAAATTAGAGATGGGACAAACACCCCCCCCCCCACCAACAAATACAATTGCAGTCTATTGGAACTGACTTGTTAATTTTGCTAGTCCCCACTTGGCTGGCTTATCTTCTAGTTATTGGCCTTAAAATGGGTATGGGGGCCCAGGTCCCACCCTAAGGGACATATATTAATGTCACCAATTTGGACAACACCAAAAACAAAACAAGGAGAAGTGCCTTTAAATATGCCAAATTGCTTAAGGGCCACATGCAGTCCATTGCGTTTTTTATGCATCAAAAATGCATGGAAAGTTGATTATATGGTTCTAAATGGCAGTGTTTGTTCCAGTGCATTCCAGTTCCACCAAAAAAGTAGAACATGCTGCATTTTACCTGCACTGGACTGTACTGGAACGCAGCAAAACGCATCAAAAATGCACTGGAATGCACCGGAACATACCTAAATGCACCAAAAACGCACTGGAACACACTTGTCCTTATCTATGGTTAATAAAAAAGAGGGGTGAAAAAAAGCACTGGACTGCATCAAAAATGTACCAAAAATGCACTGGAACGCATCAAAAATGCGCATGCAAAAAAGCACCTGGAACGCATCCGGATTGCGTTTCTATGGTGTGAACTGGCCCTTGTTCACACCATAGAAACGCAGTCCGGATGCGTTCCAGGTGCTTTTTCTGCATGCGCGTTTTTGACACGTTCCAGTGATGCAGTGGTTTTTCCCCCTCTTTTCACTTAGGACAAGTGTGTTGCAGTGAGTCTTTGGCGCATTTAGGTGCGTTCCGGTGCATTTCAGTGCATTTTTGGTACGTTCCGTAGTGTTTTTTATGTGTTTTACTGTGGTCCACTACAGTTCTGTACATAAAAAATGCAGCATGACCAATTTTTTTTTCCTTTCTGAAACGCACTGGAACGGACTGCAGTGGTGTGAACTATGCCATTGGCATTAATGTGATCAATTTTCTTTGTGTTTTTTCATGCATCAAAAAAACGCACTGCACTGTATCTGGTGTGAACTGGCCCTAAATAAAATGGGGGGTGTCTATAGTATGCCTGTAAAGTAGCGCATGTTTTTCATGTTTATAACAGTTAGAGAGCAAAATGACATTTCTAAAGTAAAATAATAGTCATTTAAAAGTATTCGCTGCTGTAATGAATTGCTGGTTCCCGACAATACATATAAAAGTCATTGAAAGTCTTTGAAAAATAAAAATGCGTGGGGGTTCCCCCAAATTCCATTACCAGGCCCTTCTGGTCTGGTATGGATATTAAGGGGAACTCCGTGCCAAATAAAAAAAAAATGGCTTGGGGGTTCCCCACAAAATCCGTACCATACCCTTCAGGTCTGGTATGGATCTTAAGGGGACTCCCGTGCCAAACGTAAAAAAAAATGGCGTGGGGGTCCCCATAAAAATCCACACTAGACCCTTATCCGAGCATGCAACCTGGCAGGCCGCAGGAAAAGAGGGGGGTACGAGAGAGCGGCCCCCCTCCCTCCTGAACCGTACCAGTCCACATGCCCTCAACCTGGGGAGGATGCTTTGGGGGTCTGGGACAAGGGCCTCATCCCCACAACCCTTGCCGGTAGTTGTGGGGGTCTGCGGGCGGGGGGCTTATCGGAATCTGGAAGACCCCTTTAACAAAGGGGACCCCCAGATCCCGCCCCCCCCCCCGTGTGAAATGGTAATGGGGTACAAATGTACCCCTACCATTACACAAAAAAAGTGTCAAAAATGTTAAAAATTACAATAGCCGGTTTTTGTAAATTTTTTGGACTAACTTCGGAGTCAACCCGTCTGGGGTCACCTCCTTGCTGGTTTTTGACAATTCCTTTTTTAATGTCTTCTCCTTTCTTCCATCTTCTTCCTTCTTCTTCCACCTTCTTCTTCCATCTTCTTCTTTTCTCCATTTGGGTTTCTTCCTCCATCTTGTTCTTCATCTTCATCTTCTTCTTCATCTTCCTTCTTCCTTCGGTGTTCTCGTCCGCATCTTGCTCCGGCTTCTTGTTCCCTTCTTCTTTCTCCGGCCGCTCCGCTTGAATTCGAGGTTCCCGCTGTGTGACGCTTCAGTTCTTCAGTTATCCTCTGGGTCCGCTGCCACCCGGTGACCCCGCCCCCCTCTGACACACATGGATTTCACAGGGACTTTCCCTGTGGTGTCAGAGGGGGCGGAGCCACCGGGTGGCAGCGGACCCAGAGGAGAACTGAAGAACTGAAGCGTCACACAGCGGGAACCTCGAATTCAAGCAGAGCAGCCAGAGAAAGAAGAATGGAACAAGAAGCCTGAGCAAGATGCGGACGAGAACACTGAAGGAAGAAGGAAGAATGAAGATGAAGATGAAGATGAAGATGGAGGAAGAAACCCGAATGGAGAAAAGAAGAAGGTGGAAGAAGAAGAAGGAAGGAGATGGAAGAAAGGAGAAGACATTAAAAAAGGAATTGTCAAAAACCGGCAAGGAGGTGACCCCAGACGGGTTGACTCCGAAGTTAGTCCATAGGTCCATTCTTCTAATACCGGTATCCACACAGTACCCCAAATAAATTGCTCCAAACAGAGCATTACTTACCCAGCCAACCTCTGCCTCTCTCAGAGAACATACCCGCCGCTGGGGAGAAGACAGGGTGACTGGGCTCAGTCCGTCATGCTGTTGGGGATCTGGGCCGACTTCCCAGCATCCCTGGGGTATACAAGTGGAGACTGAAGTCCCATCCACTTGTGGTAGGTGAAAATCCCCCAGTGCTTGCAAAGTAAGGCTGACATCCTCCTGTCTCAGTGTCACACCATTTTCTGGGGTTGTGTCAGTGAGGACCGAAGTCCCATCCAGTACCACAGGCACTCCCTCTTCTGTTAGCAGAGAGCAGAGGCCCGCTGCACTCTGCTCTGTTGCCAGCTCTTCCGCTGGGTTGCTGTGAGTGGAGACCGTAGTCCCATCCACCGATCTCAGCTCAAGTTGCAGTTGTGTGCAGAGGCCAGTAGCATTCTGCCCTGCTGCCAGTGATTCAGCTGGGGGTAACAGCTTTACCACCTCAGCTTGTTGCTGGAGAGAGGGGCCAACTGCCGTGGCTCCCTGAAACTCCACAGTTGTTTCCTAGTGCTGGGCAGAGGTTGCTATCACTCTGCCCTGTTGCCAGCACTTCTGCTGGGGACTCCACACCATCTGCTCTGGCTAACTGTTGGGGAGGGAAAAGGGCTGCTTCTCCTCCCTGCATCTCTGAAATCCCCTGGGAAAGAGGAACCATCACCTTCTCACCTCGGGCCTCCAAAACTGCCACGGGTGTAGAGCAGGGGTCTGTAGCACTCTGTCCTGCTGCCAGTACTTGAGCAGGTGATGCATAATCCATAACATCCTCTGAACAGTCCCTTAAGTCCATACCTTCTGTAATCTGTGGCTGGGGAGGTGAGCCAACTGCCCTAGCTCCCTGGAACTCCATATCATCCACTTCGGCTTTAGGGATGGCAATCTCCAGATTTTCCACTGCCGATTCTTCAGCCAGGCTAGCTCCCTGGAACTCCATATCATCCACTTCGGCTTTAGGGATGGCAATCTTCAGATTTTCCACTGCCAATTCTTCAGCCAGGATTTCATAGTTGTCAACTGGTATTTCCTGATAGTCCCAGGCAAAGGTAGCCCCCCTCTGCTGCTGAGCAGATTCTAGCAGCTGTCTGTAGGCGATCTCCGACTGCCGTATCTCCGCCGTTCTCCGCTCATGTTGCTGCTCTAGTTCTCTCTCTTGTCGCTCTAGTTCTTTCTCTTGTCGGTCTCGTTCTCTCTCTTGACGCTCTCGTTCTCTCTTTTGTCGCGCTCGTTCTCTCTCTTGTCGCTCTCATTCTCTCTCTTGTCGCTCTTGTTCTCTCTTTTGTTGCGCATCCTGCAGCTGGATGCCTCTAATGGCTTCCTGTATGACGGTCTCTGATGGGTTAGTGCCATATAATGCCAACCGCTCTCGAACTCGTTGCTGAAACAAGTTTTCAACTGACCGGGGTCCTGCATCCATCTCGGCTGCATAGCTGGTCATTCACTGTGGCGGTTTGGAGTGTCCCAGGAACTGGAGGGAAAATCGAGCAGGAGTTCCCCTTAAAACCCATACCAGACCTGAAGGGCCTGGTACGGATTTTGAGGGGGACCCGCACGTCTTTTTTTAATAAAAAAATGGCGCGGAGTTCCCCTTAATATCCATACCAGACCTGAAGGGCCTGGTAATGGAATTTGGGGGTACCCCACGCATTTTTTTTTTCAAAGACTTTCAATGACTTTTTTAATACAATTTTTTTATCCTTTCTTATCAATAAATTGTTTATGCTTTACATAGATTTTATCCTCTATTGGCTGTTTGCCATTACTTTGATCACTGCTCCCCTATTTGTTTGTTTTTTACTTTTCCTCATTTGGTCAGTTGAGTTATTAGGCTTCCTTGGTTTTCATTTTTTTGCGACTGTCTTTCTGTTTTGTTTTTAATCCTTGGCTGATTCAAAGAGAGAAATGTGCTAATACCCTTTTGGTATTGGTACTGTATTCTGGGCCATTAAAAAACTAACAATTAATTTATCTTTGTGAGGCATGTGATGGGTGTCATTCAGAGGGGGGTGGCGTGATAGAGGGGGGGACCGTGCGCCCTTAATGGACGCACCGCCACTGCTGACACCCACATTGCGAGTGTGTCTATACACATGCTGAGGCCTCCTGCAGCGTGACTCTCCTAATGAAGGAGGAGCTCTCCAGGCAGAGTGACTATTGGGCCAACACCCACCTGCCAATCAATCTCACACCTGGTCAGGGTGTCCTTCCATGCCAAACCAAGCTTAATCTGCATCTCTACACCATGAGAGAATTAAAAAAATATGCTAATTGTTTATAGGATGGGAGACACTGCCCGCATTCCCTGGATCAGACAAGCTACAAAAAAGTTTCCCTCTAATGGGACTTTAAAGGACAAAGGCTCCCCAAAAAACAAACAGTTTTTAAATAAAGTACATTTTATTTAGAAAAGTTAAAAAGCAAGAAGGAAATGCGTGATAATAAAAACACAATTGATGCAAATAAAGGCATGGATGCACAAAGCAGTAAACCACTTCCTCTAACGAGTGAGCACACGCAAAAGAGAATACCCAGTGTGTTTCAAGTTACAGAATTAATCCTCTTCATCAGGGGTGAGTGGTATTGCAAAGAGCGTTTATGTCTATAATTGACAAAAACAGATAATATTCATCCTAGATTAAATTCACAATGAAATATATATTCAACAGTATCAATATACACTGACCATGTGTTTTTTGTAGAATATCATGGGTATTGCATCATATTAAAACCAGGGAATGATTGCTGCCATCAGCCCTTCAAAGAATTCCGAGGGGTGAAAGCGCATGATGGGTCCGACCAAAATCACCCACAGAGGGCACTCAGCCCGAACCCCAGTGGGAGCACCACACTGTGGACTGGTACAGTTAATGTGTCTAAGGAAGGCTTTCTCAACCTTTTAACCCTAGAGGAATCCCAAAAATTATTTTCATGTCTCGAGGAACCCTTACTACTACCAAATCATCAAGGCTCAATAGGAACAATGCTCCTTATATTGGTGGTCAATAGGAAGAATGTCCCCCTTAAAGTGGTGTTCAGAATACCACCCTTAAAGACAGCTAAAGAGATATTTGGTGTCATGCTGCTGGCTTTGCTAAGTGGTGCTGAATCTTGAACTCTGTAGGCATCATCAAATAGTCCTTAATTTAGGTCAAATAGGTGGTTCATCAGCCACAGCTCAAGGAACCCCTAGCAACCTCTGGAGGAACCCCAGGGTTCCACGGAACCCTGGTTGAGAATGGCTGGTCTAAAGCCCTGTACACACAATCGGTTTTACCGATGAAAACCGTCCGATGAATTGTTTTCATCAGACAAACCGATCATGTATGGGACCCATCGGTCTTTTTTCCATCGGTTTAAAAAAATAGAACTTGTTTTAAAATTTTCCGATGGATCAAAAACCGATGGTAAATTCCGATCGTCTATGGTCAAGTCCATCGGTTAAAAAACCCACGCATGCTCAGAATCAAGTCGACGCATGCTCAGAAGCATTTAACTTCATTTTTCTCGGCTCATTGGAGTGTTTTACGTCACCGCGTTTGGAACGGTCGGTTTTTTGACTGATGGTGTGTGGGCAAGACTGATGGAAGTCAGCTTCATCGGTTTTCCGATGGAAAAATCCATCGGTTTAAAAACCATAGGAAATCCGATCGTGTGTACAGGGCTTAAGGCTTCATGTACATGGGACGTTTTTACAACCTCTCCCGAACGATTTAACTTGACAGATAGTAACCCACATTTAAAACTCTAATTTTGCCGCATTTACATGCCACATTTAGCCGCGTTTTGCCGTGTTTGCGTTTAGAAGCGTTTAAAAAAACAAACAATACCTATAAACGAAACGCTGCTAAACACGGGTTACCGCTTGTTGCAAGTTTTTTATTTATTTTTTACCAAAAATATGTAGAAGAATACACATTGGCCTAAACTGATGAAGATTTTTTTTTAATTTTAATTTGGGGTATTTATTATAGCAAAAAGTAAAAAAAATATTGTGTTTTTTTTTTCAAAATTGTTGCTTTTCTTTTGTTTATAGCGCAACAACTAAAAACCACAGAGGTGATCAAATACCACCAAAATAAAGCTCTATTTGTGGGAAAAAAAGGACGTAAGTTTTGTTTGAGTACAGTGTTGCACAACCACGCAATTGTCAGTTAAAGCGACGCAGTGCCGTATCGCTAAAAAATGTCCTGGTCGGGATGGGGGTAAATGTTTCCGGGGCTGAAGTGGTTAAGGATTAATGTGAAAATATTCCCCATCTCATCTTGTTTACATATTTAGTGTTATCACAATGTATGTTATTACTTAATACTGTGCATATGTCTGCAATTGAGATATATATATAATAAGCAGTGTTCATAACAGAATAATATGGATGTGTGGTGGAACTGGGTTGGGAACCATGTAGACCATCACATAACTCTTCATATGGTAGAAATAGGTGAAATACTCTTACCAGAGCAGATGGACCCACATTTCAGCGACAGTGGATCGTTAGGGCATGGGAATTCCAAAAGGCAAAACTCTGCGGGTTGTCTGAAGACTCTCACCGTTTGCAATCTTGGATGGAAGTCGTGGACCCAAAATACACCTGCAGATGAAGTTTGTTCAAGTTGTCCTGGATCCAAAGGAGTTCACAATGGACACACCATCAAAGTGGTCCTTGTTTAGATACCAGAAAACTAGCACATGCTTCACTGATGCCCCTGTTGAAGTACCATCGTACGAAACACGTAGGACCTGTTTCAACCACTCCGCTTATTGCCCCATTTTTTACTTGTTTTTATGTAATCACTTTTTATGTATTGTTGTTTTTACTCAATAAACCCTCAATTGATCTACACTATTAGAGCCCTCCCCTCCTTTTTTTGTCTTTTTCCCATGCTATGGTGAATCGATTGTTTGGAGGTCTGGCTTCTGTGTGTCTTCCATGACCCAGACAGGCACCGCTGCATGTGCTAGTTTTCCGGTATCTACACAAGGACCACTTTGATGGTGTGTCATGATTTTTTGTCCTCCAGGGGCGGTGTGCGGTGTCTAATCCCATCCTCACTCACTCTGCGCACAAAGGCCGTCTGCGGCGTTCACTACGTCGTGGCCAGCTTTTGTTATTGGGTGCCCATGACCGAGTGTATACTGCGACGACACATTTGGTTCTCTCTCCATCTGACTGATGACATCAGGATGCCTTCACATTGACGTTCCAGACACCCGGCCGCCATTGACATCTAACCTCTAACCATTCGCGCGGAGGCGGTGTCGCGCACCAGGGACTCGGGGGCACTCCCCCCTCTCCTGCCCCTCCAAGCATCACACCGGTACCGAGTTCTCAACATCATAGTTGCATCTATATATTGGATGCCATTTTGGAAGCCTGCAATATGCTTTTCATTAAAACACTCTCCAGGCTTAGCAAGTACAATGCTACACAGGTAACCTTAAGCATATTTTTCATTCCCAAGTGTATATGAAGTTCATTGAACTACTTTCCATCCATACACTATGGCTTGCAGTAACCTAGCTGTGCCCAATGATTTTTACTTTTTCAGTAATTATTATGTCGTTCATTTTAGGCTAACAGCACTGTATTGATGTGCAGTATGAACATCCTACTCCATACTGTGTGACTTTGAGGATTCAAGACTCACTGTTTCAGTCCACTAAGCAGCAAAGGTCTGTATAGTGGCTGAATAATAACTATATAATACAGAGTATAGTTGGTATTTTTGCTATCTGCTTTATCCATCTATCCTAATAGACATACTTTTTTCTTTAGACACATTGAAGCCCTGTACACACGATCAGATTTCCTATGGTTTTTTAACCGATTGATTTTTCCATCGGAAAACCGATGAAGCTGACTTTCATCAGTCTTGCCTACACACCATCAGTCAAAAAAACGACCGTTCCAAACGCGGTGACGTAAAACACTCCGATGAGCCGAGAAAAATGAAGTTCAATGCTTCTGAGCATGCGTCGACTTGATTCTGAGCATGCGTGGGTTTTTTAACCGATGGAGTTCCCCACAGACGATAGTAATTTGCTATCGGTTTTTTAACCATCGGATAAATTTAAAACATGTTCTATTTTTAAACCCTGATGGAAAAAAGACTGATGGGGCCCATACACGATCGGTTTGTCCGATGAAAAAAGTCCTGTTTTCATCGGTAAAACCTATCGTGTGTACAGGGCTTTACTGTACCAGTCCACAGTGTGGTGCTCCCACTGGTGTTTGGGCTGAGTGGTCTCGGTCAGATCCATTGTGCGCTTTCACCCCTCAGACTTCTCTGAATGGCTCATGGCAGCAATTATTACCTGGTTTTTAATATGATGCAATACTCATGATATTCTACATAAACCACATGGTCAGTGCATATTGGTACTGTTGTTGAATATATATTTCATTGTGAATTTAATCTAGGATGAATTCTCATATCTGTTTTTGTCGATTATAGACATAAATGCTCTTTACAATATCACTCATCCCTGATGAAGAGGATTAATGCTGTAACTTGAAACACGTTGGTTATGTGTGTGCTCACTCGTTAGAGGAAGTGGTTTACTGTATGTCATGCTTTGTGCATCCATGTCTGTATTTGCATTAATTGTCGTTTTATTATCACGCATTTCCTTCTTGCTTTTTAACTTTTCTAAATAAAATGTACTTTATTTAAAAACTGTTTGTTTTTTGGGGAGCCTTTGCCCTTTAAAGTCACATTAGAGGAAAACTTTTTCTTAGCTATACCATGAGAGTGCCATCCTGTTACATAGCCCCCTCTGTTTCGAGTAGGGGGTCGGAACCCACCATCCATAATCCACCTCTCTCATCATGCACCTACATTAGGGCAGCCACTCTTATCTCCTTCTCATTACTGTTCTGTTAGAACACTTTTGAGGGCATAAATCAAAGTGATTACAGTCCTGGTACCCAAACCGGTGTTTATCTCTGTAGCAATAAAAGATTCATATTACAGATATTTGATTACTTTACACCTTTCTTTGCTAACTACAACAGAAAAGAAGAAGACATGTTCCCTGTTTTGTTTTTCTAAATGTAAATTATCTTAAATGTCTACAAATGTAATAATAAAGCAAGCAGCACACACAATAAGACAATGAAATACGAATTGTAATGTGCAAAATGTAAATGTATCATCTAATGTGGTTTTAATTAAAAAAAAAAAAATGAGGATATAGAAATTATTTCCAATATCTTGAGCGATAACAACTACTATTAATACAGAGATCAAATGATGTTCGAGCAAAGACAAACTGTGGCATATCATGGTTTACTATTGAGATGTACTGTTTTCATTAGTTTTTTTTTTATATCCGTGATACTTCAACTAGAACAACAGTGACATCAAGTGTGCAGAGAGGGAACATCATTGACAGTATAAAAAAATAATAGATTGTATAATAATAGAAGTAAACATGCTCTACTCCTAAACCATCCCCACTGTCCACATGCATTGTGTACCTTTTCTTTAGTGTTGGTCAATATATGCTTTTTTAAATTAATGTGCAGTTTAGGTGAACTGGCTGTAAATTGGCAAAAAACATAAACCTGAATCTGGATACCAATAAAGTCAATGGTGACCAAATTTGGGTGAAGTGCATACGCTGCACTCCCCTTGCTAAGTAATCCATGTCATTCATGATGACCAATGTATGCATGCTGCACTTCTGCTGCTAAATGACAGACTTCCATCTGTGGTAATGCCTTCTGGAATCCCGAGAGACATTATTGACCAAATTTGAGAGTAAATATGCAGTATTTATATTTGACCAATGTTTAGCCAATGACTTTACCTGGGATTCCTGGCAATTTTTTTTTTTTTTTTTTTATATATATCTTTTTGATTGATGATAGAACCTGATAGTCCATCATGAAACAACGGGAGAATGGTTAAAATAATTTAAATATTGCTAAAAAAAGGTCCCTCTATGAGACATAAAGTCCTTATAATGTTATATTTTGACATATTGATATCAGGAATTCTAATTTATCCCATAACTAGTCTGTTGTAACATTCCATGGAACAAAAAACAGACAATTATCTTTTTGTACCATGCATTCTGTAACGTGTCAAATGTAACCTATTCTTACTCGTGAATCCTAAAAATACTGTATATACTCGAGTATAAGCCAAGTTTTTCAGCACATTTTTTTGTGCTGAAAATGCCCCCCCCCCCCCCCTCGGCTTATACTCGAGTCTGTGTCAATCTTCATCTTTGTGCACCTGATCCTGGCCAGCCGTAGGTCCCCTGGATTTTTCAAAGCCGGGCACCCCTTCCATAGACTCCCGTGATATTGGGGACCCGGTATCAGCCGGCCCTAGGTCCCCTGGACCCCAAACTTGGCACACATGTAGTCCCACTCTTCATCTACAAGTGTGTAAAGTTTGTTCTCCAGGAGACCTACGGCCAGGGAGCACAGATTTTTCAAATACGGGCACCCCTTCCATAGACTCCCATGTTAAACGTCAGTCTAGTCACACAGCGCAGGAGATCAGGTAGGGAGATTGGGCACAGTGAGGCATGTGCACAGTAAGGCACAGTAAGGCACAGTGAGGCATGGGCACAGTGAGGCATGGTCACAGTAAGGCACAGTGAGGCATGGGCACAGTAAGGCACAGTGAGGCATGCATGAAAGGGGAGGTCCTCGACACCATAAATAGGATATATAAATCAACATTAGAAAGGGAACCTAGACCGTGTATCTTGGGATTAGGGGAGGGAATAAACAGGGAGGCTAGCACAACAAAAGCAGTGCTCAGGTGTCTCTTCCATGCAAGAAAATCAATTTCGCAAAGATGGCAATCAGAGAGACCACCATCGGTAAAAGAGTGGGTGAACGTAGTCACGGAAAAAATATGGAAGGAGAAAGTAGCCTATACTAAGAGAAGGAATATTAGAGAGTACGAAAAAATCTGGAAACCATGGTTAGAAAGCATGGGGTACCCCCCCGTAAAATAGAAGTAATGCAGTAAACAGAAGAAGGAAAAAAATAATAATGGAAAAACAAAATAAATAATGTGTGAAAAAGAAAAGAAGATAGAAACCCTAACACGAGACACCATAGACCCGGGGGGAGGGAGGGGGGGGGGGAAAGGTTTAATAGAAAGGAAAAGGTGTTAATTATATAATTGTGTGTCATTAATATTATCATGGTAATATAAGGGATTAAATCTATTAAAATATATGTACGTTCACTGTTATCTATAATGCTGAAGAAAATCAATAAAGAAGATTGAAGTTAAGGCATGCAGATGGACACCCTAGGCTTATACTCGAGTCAATACGTTTTCCCAGTTTTTTGTGGTAAAATTGGGTGCCTCGGCTTATATTCGGGTTGGCTTATACTCAAGTATATACAGTACTTATTTTTATCTGCTCAATAAAAATAGATTGTACAAAAAACTTTTTGGGAATGGGCAAGGGGAACTAATGTCCTCCTGTACTCATTCACCTAGGATTGTAAATATCTGTTCAGCCCCTTATTGGGGGGGCTGCAACATTTGAACATACAGTAAGTCCCCCCATTATCCTTACCTTATAATGACCAATCAACAGCCTGATAATTTTCACATGCTACACTTTTGCTGCACTCAGTGCACTTGAACATTGTAGATGTTCATTGTTCAATGACATTACCGGACATAAAACGTTTGTTAACCCAAAAAAAAAACAACCTAATCCTGTTCCCTTATAGCATGTTATACAGCACAGTGCTTGTGCTGTTTCATTTGGCCCCCTGTATACCCTAAAAAACCTGGTGGGGGGGGGCGTGGTCTGGACATGGCCGAGTAAGGACATGTGTGTGTGGAGCTCCCGGTCTGTCCTGGCCTTCCTAGCCCTATTCTCAACTACATCTATCTGAAAACCCAGCATGTACTCAGCTGGGAAATAGAGAGGCAGACAGAAGAAACATCAGACCCCCAGGGCCCGGCCGAGCGGAGAGATCCATCGCTATTTTCCCGGCACACAGGCAGCATCTCCTATCCCCAAAATGGCGGACCCCACGAGGCAAGGCGGACATGTGAGTTCTTCCCCACATACCTCCTAGACACCTCCCATGGCCTCATACACCTTGGAGGGGGACCCCAGCACACCAGCGATGCTCCGATCTGACCCCCAGGACTCGCTTTACATTCATCACACGCCGCTGACTCTGCGGGCGGATGCAGAGCTGAGGGCACTGCTGCAGGCTCTGCCTACGAGAGCCGACTTTGATTCTCTGGCCAGCAGGCTAGAGGCTTCCCACCGTAAAGATATTGCGGCGGTCTGCAGTGACATTACCTCTCTGACAGAGAGGATGGGAGCAGGGGAAGCCACGGTATCAGCCCTGGAGCTGCGGCTACAGCAAGTGGAAGAGACGCAGGCAGTGCAGGCAACCTCCATCCTGACCCAGCAACTGCGTCTGGAAGAAATGGAGGACCGCAGCAGGAGGAACAACCTGAGGCTCCGGGGTCTGCCAGAGGCCACAGGGTCAGAGGATTTAGCAGCAACAGCTCTGGCCATATTTCGCAATGTGGTGGGGGACTCTTTCCCACAGAATGTGACCTTTGACCGAATCCATAGGGCTCTGGGACCTAGATCTACTGACCCGAATCGCCCCAGAGATGTGATCTGCAGGGTCCACTACTACACACATAAGGAACTCATCCTGCGGAAAGCATGGGAGATGAGAGACACTGACTTTGATGGGGCTATCATCCAAATCCTGCCAGATCTCTCTCGAGCTACCCTCCAGAGGAGGGCTTTGTTGAAACCTCTTTTGGAAGTCGCCCAGCACTCTGGCATTACCTACAGATGGGGCTTCCCCATAGCAGTGACTTTCAAGAAGCTTTCGCAGTACTTCACCCTGCGCTCACCATCAGATCTTCCTGCACTGTTTGCCTTTTTTGAAACAGACCCAATTGCCGTTCCAGACTGGCTGTAGTCTCTCCCGGGTCCTTCCGCCCGTCCAGGCGGCTCGGGTCAGAGGAGACCCCGTTCCCCACGGCCACAGAGGGGCAGACAGAGATCCCGCATCGCACCTCCGGAGGACGCCAGGGAAACCTAGTGGCAGTGCCCACCATGGTGAGACCATGCACACACATCCACTGCACATAGTGCCCTAACCCAGATACTTGGTTCAATTCATCCCCTCCTCCTCCCTGTCGGGTCCCACTGACACCCCTCCCCTGACTTATCTTGGCTCCGCCAGAGACATCGAAGGCCCTCCCCCGGATGGGAACTTTCTGAAGTTTTACCCCCTCACGGTCCCTGAGACCTGCTTGCTCTTTTATAGAGGATGGGATGTTTGGGAGATGGAATGTGGGTGGGGCAGGGTTATGGGAAGTGGGGGCGGGCCTCTGGGGTGGGCCTCTGACCTATATCTCACCATGCCCCATCCTGTACCCTATCGTGGGACGAAGGAACCGGAAACCGACCCCTTTGGGAGCCCCGGAAAACTGACTGACTCCCTCTCATGAAAGATCTCTGCGCGGTCCGCGTTGGGACCTCTAAGCAGTGACTTTCTCCGGGCAGTGCTACAAGTTAGGCCATTACACCCCGGAATCTGAGAGACCAATAGATGGGACGCTACCTGGGATACTGTGGAGGTTATGTGCGGACCGCTGTGATTATGCCTTTACTTGTTGTAGACATTGTTCCTGGTAGGGGT
Organism: Rana muscosa; assembly: GCA_029206835.1. Classification (NCBI taxonomy): domain Eukaryota; kingdom Metazoa; phylum Chordata; class Amphibia; order Anura; family Ranidae; genus Rana; species Rana muscosa. The sequence continues at coordinate 636,802,212 of CM055118.1, read as the reverse complement.
ATGTCTGTTAGGATAATGTGTGGAGCAATAGAAAGGTCCTGTAATTGGAGGGCGGGATTGCAGATGACAGGCTATAATACCAGGCGGGCTAACCTCCTATGCGGGGCCAAGACTTCACTGGTCGTGCATACGACTCAAATTTCATCATTCCACACTCATTTGCCGGAAGTAAATGATGGGGGAGTGGGTGGGATCCCGACTGGATCTTATGTCCCCGAATGGAATCGAGGGGTCCATGTCTTTGCCTCACGTAGGCAGTACTGTTTACTGCTCTAAGGGCCACGACATGAGTTTTGCGATTCTCGCTTTGGATGTGGGGACGTGCATGGTTCCTCCTGAGAATGTGATTGTATTGTTATTGGTTGATCCATTTCCCTGTTCTGTGTTTATAGCCTCACCTCTTTCATTTTTAAGGTTAATAGAGTACATGCCCAGTTTATACCCTAGGGCTGGGGGGTCGGGACGGGACCGGTGATACTCCCCCGGTCGTGATCTAACCTCCTCCCCACTAGGTCGAAGCGCTTCATCCGGTGATACCCGGAGTGTGCTTCATTGCAAAATTTTGCACTACGATTGATTGAGTTTTAACGATCAATCGTGAACAAGTATATTGTGAGCACTTATTGTTTATCTTACTTTTGCTTGAGCTATTCTTGCTCTCTCATCTCTCTATTTCATCCCCCCTCTATATTTTTGGTTTTTGCTTTCACCCCTTTTTGTTTTACCCTTCCCCTCCCCCCCCCCCACTCGGCACAGTCGGGATTAATTGCGTCACCTTTTTCTCGCTGAACACCAAAGAGTTGAATATACCGGAGAAGCGCCGTATGCTATTGAATGACCTTGAAAGGGCTAGAGCCAGCAATTTACCGGGATGGGAGACAAGAGACGGGAGCTCGTTTTTCCCAAACCTTGACCTACTCACACCCCAAACAGGTTGGTATATTCTGCTGGGGAGCACAGTTTAGCCCCCAAGCATTATATGCAAATAGCAAGTTAATAGGAGGACCAAGGGCAATAGGCCCGTACCTCTACATTCGCTTCTCCACTCTTTAATCTTACTCCCTTCCTCCTTACTTTTTCTTACTCCTACTTCCCCCTCTTCCCTACCCCCGTTACCCCTCACATTACCCCTATCCTTAACCCGCACCCTCCCATTCCCTTCTCTGTCCTGCCCCCAGTACTCCTCTACCTCCCTAAACCCTCTACCCAAACATGGCGTCACACTATCTCAAAATACAATCGCTTAATGCGAAAGGCCTTAACACGCCAGAAAAAATACGTATACTGCTTGATGACCTGAAAAGATCCCACACGGATGGGGCTCTTATCCAAGAGACACACTTTAAGCACAATAGATTACCGTATTTACGCAATAGACATTACCCTGTGACGTACCATTCTGTTAACCCAATAGCTAAATCGAAAGTAGTCTCCATATTAATTTCTAGCAAAGTCTCATGGCAATGCCAGGATTCACTAATAGATCCCTCTGGAAGGTACATTTTCCTCAAGTGACTCATAGGCAGCATACAAGTTACGCTAGCAACAATATACGCCCCCAACGAGCTACAAGCTACATTCTTGGAGCATACTTTGGAGAAACTCCAGGACTTTAAGGCAGGGCAATTACTGATTGGCGGAGACTTCAATACCCCATTGATCCCTTCAGTAGACACCTCATCAGGCAAATCATCCATGCCAGTGAGCCAGCTCAAACGAATAGCAAAGGCGTTACATAAATCACAACTTATTGATATCTGGCGACTACAACACACGGGAGAACGTGACTACACGTTTCATTCGCCCATGCACCAGGTATATAGCAGAATAGACTACTTTTTGATCCCCCACGCACAACTGCATGCGGTAGAAACCACATCTATAGGAAATAGAATGTGGTCAGACCATGCACCAATTTTCCTGACTTATAAGCTATCCGACGCATCCTCACCCAGACATAAATTCTGGCGACTCAATGAAAGCTTACTGCAAAACCCAGAGGTCCTCACGGAGATAACTTTAGCGTTGAACCACTATTTCCAAGAAAATTACCAACCAGAGTGTGACCCGGGGATCCTATGGGAAGCCCACAAATCAGTTATGAGAGGGATTCTCATTAAACACGGTGCTCATATTAAATGGGAACGTACTAAACAGCTTACCCAGTTATTGGAAAAATTAAACATTGTTGAATCCAGACATAAGCATGCCCCCACACAGACCTCTGAGACGGATCTGACAATTATTAGGAAACAGATCACCGACATCCTACACTACAGAGCCAAGGCAGCCATACAGTCATGTCGGAAAATGACGTACGAATCAGGAGATAAATGCGGGAAACTGTTAGCAAAAACAGTCAGGGAACATAAACTTTCTACATACACCCCCCACATTACCAAGGCGGGAGGTCAGAAAGAAACTTTGCCCACACAGATAACACAAGAATTTAATGATTTCTACTCCAAACTGTACAATCTCCCAGCAGCGTCCCCATCCCAAGCAGAAATGACAAACTACATCACTTCTTCCAACCTACCCTCACTTACACCAGAAACCCGGGAGGAACTAGAATCCCCGATAACTTTCTTAGAACTTCAACAGGCTATTAAGACAATGAAGCCGGGTAAGGCTCCGGGCCCCGACGGGTATACCCTGCAATACTATAGGAAACTCTTAGCGATACTGGGACCGCGCATGCTTGTGTTGTTCAATGCTATAGGAGCCGGCAAAGTATTTGCCAGGGAAAGCCTAAGTGCCCATATCTCAGTAATATATAAGGAAGGGAAAGACCCAGCATCTTGTGGTAGCTATAGACCGATATCTCTTCTAAATGTAGATTTAAAAATGTATACTAAGATCATTGCTACCAGACTTGCAAGACACCTCCACCATTTAATTCACCTGGACCAGGTAGGCTTTATCCCATCTAGGGAGGCAAGGGACAGCACCACTAAGGTGCTGAACCTATTATATGTTGTGAGAGCCACAAATACTCCGTGTGTACTGCTAAACACCGACGCCGAAAAGGCCTTCGACCGGGTGAACTGGTTGTTTATGTTTACAGTTCTCAGACACGTGGGTCTGGGAGAGGTAATGTTAAATAGGATATCCAGAATATATGCCAACCCGACAGCACAGGTGAAAGCAAATGGGGTACTATCGGACCCCTTCCCAATAACGAATGGGACAAGACAGGGATGCCCTTTATCCCCCCTCTTGTTTGCCCTCTCACTAGAACCCTTCTTGGCCACAATCAGACGGAATCCCGACATACAAGGAGTGACTATCGGGCAATCGCAGCACAAGATATCGGCATATGCCGATGACTTGCTATTTTCACTTACCAAACCGGTAGTGTCCCTGCCAAACCTGCTTAGGGAATTTGAAACATACGGGAAATTATCAAACTTAAAGATAAACTTCTCTAAGTCAGAAGCAATGGCAATATCAATACCACCGCATATGATCCCCATCGTACGATCAAATTTCAAGTTTAAGTGGACGCCCTCCTCCCTGACCTATCTAGGGACTAACATCCCGCCCGAACTTTCCGGCATATATGAGCAGAATTTCCCCCCTCTACTAACAAAAGTAAAACTTCTTTTAGACTCATGGCACAAGGGAACTCACTCTTGGTTTGGAAGATGTAGCTTGCTGAAAATGTGCATACTGCCAAAATTTCTATACCTCTTCCAGGCCCTACCTATTAAAATACCACCCTCATACTTTAACCACTTAACGACCGCTCACTGTATATATACGTCGGCACAATGGCACCGACAGGCACAATCACGTAGAGTGTACGTGATTGCCTTTGTACAGTTGGGGGGTCCGATCGGACCCCCCTTCTGTACAGTGAGCGGTCGGAATTCGTCTGGGAGCGTTCCGAGATGGGGGGGCGGCCATTCGATTCCGACCACCCCCCCGCGATCGCTCCCGGCGAATAGAAATGCCCCCTCTGTCTGTGTACTGTTTACACAGATAGAGAAAGCAGGAGGAAGTGATGTCATCTCCTGTGCGGCGCTCACATATACCGAGCGTCGTACAAGAGAAGACACACAGGTCAGTGCACTAACACTACACTAACACCAGCACACATAGGCACATAAATCGCCCCCCCAGGCCCCCCCAGATCACCCCCCAGCCCCCCCAGATCACCCCCCAGCCCCCAGTCACAGTGTCACTGATTGCAGTGACCATTTATTTACTGATCACTGCAATCAGTGACATTTGTGACTGTAAAAGTGTCACTACATTTAGTTTTAGGTCCAGTGTAGCCCCCTAACCCCCCCTAATAAAGGTTTAACCCCTTGATCACCCCCCAGATAACCCTTTCACCCCCTAGCACCGCTTGGCGATCATTTTTCTGATCGCTGTCTTGGCGTCGGTGATGCAGATCGGGACCCAGTAATTTTTTTTAGGTTCGCCGCAGGTTTTTATAGCGTCGGGTACCCCCATAAATTATCTAATAAAGGTTTAACCCCCTTGATCGCCCCCCAGGTAACCCTTTCACCCCCTATCACCACTGTCACTAAGCGATCGTTTTTCTGATCGATGTCTTAGCGTCGGTGATGCTGATCGGTAGCCAGTATTTTTTTTTAGGTTCACCGCAGGTTTTTATAGCGTCGGGTACCCCCATAAATTATCTAATAAAGGTTTAACCCCCTTGATCGCCCCCCAGGTAACCCTTTCACCCCCTATCACCACTGTCACTAAGCAATTGTTTTTTCTGATCGCTGTCTTGGCGTCGGTGATGCAGATCGGTACCCAGTAATTTTTTTAGGTTCGCCGCAGGTTTTTATAGCGTCGGGTACCCCCATAAATTATCTAATAAAGGTTTAACCCCCTTGATCGCCCCCCAGGTAACCCTTTCACCCCCTATCACCACTGTCACTAAGCGATCGTTTTTCTGATCGATGTCTTAGCGTCGGTGATGCTGATCGGTAGCCAGTATTTTTTTTTTAGGTTCGCCGCAGGTTTTTATAGCGTCGGGTACCCCCATAAATTATCTAATAAAGGTTTAACCCCCTTGATCGCCCCCCAGGTAACCCTTTCACCCCCTATCACCACTGTCACTAAGCAATTGTTTTTCTGATCGCTGTCTTGGCGTCGGTGATGCAGATCGGTACCCAGTAATTTTTTTAGGTTCGCCGCAGGTTTTTATAGCGTCGGGTACCCCCCATAAATTATCTAATAAAGGTTTAACCCCCTTGATCGCCCCCCAGGTAACCCTTTCACCCCCTATCACCACTGTCGCTAAGCGATCATTTTTCTGATCGATGTCTTAGCGTCGGTGATGCAGATCGGTAGCCAGTAATTTTTTTTAGGTTCGCCGTAGGTTTTTATAGCGTCAGGTACCCCCATATATTATCTAATAAAGGTTTTAACCCCCTAATTGCCCCTAGTTAACCCTTTCACCAGTAATCATCATATAAGTGTTACGGGTGACGCTGGTTAGTTAGTTTGCTTTTTATAGTGTCAGGGCACCCGCCGTATATAACCCAATAAAGGTTTAACCCCCTGATCGCCTGGCGGGTGATATCAATTAGGTTTTAGCGTCAGAGAGGGTCTGCGTCACACCCCAGGCAGCGTCAGGTTAGTGCCAGTAACGCTAACACCCACGCGTGAAGCATACACCTCCCTTAGTGGTATAGTATCTGAACAGCTCAATATCTGATCTGATCAGATCTATACTAGCGTCCCCAGCAGTTTAGGGTTTCCAAAAACGCAGTGTTAGCGGGATCAGCCCAGATACCTGCTAGCACCTGCGTTTTGCCCCTCCGTCCAGCCCAGGCCACCGAAGTGCAGTATCGATCGATCACTGTCACTTACAAAACACAACACACATAACTGCAGCGTTCGCAGAGACAGGCCTGATCCCTGCGACTCCAGTGCTGTAGGAGGTGATTTCACCACCACAGTTAAAAAAAAAAAGAAGCAAATATGCCGAAGCATTGGGGCAGCAGGGGCGGAGGAGCGATTTTGCTCCTAATGCCGCGTACATACGGTCGAAATTCCGACGGAGGCTTGCCCGTGGAAAAGTCCGACCATGTGTGTGCGGCATAACTTTTTTGCGGGAGGATGCCCCCATGCTTCGGCATATATAAATGGTGCATGTATGCCCATCATTAGAAGTGGGTGGATGAAGGGCGGTATTCTAATGGTGGGCATACCCACCGATCAATCTCTTTTTTCGTTCAGCCACCTGGCTGCATGAAAAAAAAAGATTACAATACATGTCCAACAAGGACCAGCAACGTACTGGTATGTTGCTGGACTTTGAATGGTTATACCAGATTGATGCCTGCGGGTTTAAGTATCATCTTGGTATCATTCTTTTCAGCCTTTTAATGTAAAAGCAACCCTAGTGGCTAATTAGCCTCTGGACTGCTTTTACAAGCAGTGGGAGGGAATGTCCCCCCCCCCCGGATATAAAAAGCGCCATTGGGAAATTGGGAAAGCATTTTATCACACCGATCTTGGTGTGGTCAGATGCTTTGAGGGCAGAGGAAAGATCTAGGGTTTAGACCCCAGTTTTTTCAAAAAAAGAGTACCTGTCACTACCTATTACTATCATAGGGGATATTTACATTCCCTGAGATAACAATAAAAATGATAATAAAAAAAAAAAACATGGAAGGAACAATTTAAAAATAAAATAAAAAAGCAAAATTAATAATAAAAAAAAAAAAAAAAAAAAAAAAGCACCCCTGTCCTGCCCTGCTCTTGCCCAATGGCGAACGCAAGTGTCGGTCTGGCGTCATATGTAAACAGCAATTGCACCATGCATGTGAGGTATCACCGCGAAGGTCAGATCGAGGGCAGTAATTTTAGCAGTAGACCTCCTCTGTAAATCTAACGGGGTAACCTGTAAAGGCTTTTAAAGGCTTTTAAAAATGTATGTAGTTTGTCGCCAATGCGCGTTTGTGCGAAATTTTAAAGCATGTCGTGTTTGGTATCTATGTACTCGGCCTAAGATCATCTTTTTTATTTCATCAAACATTTGGGCAATATAGTGTGTTTTAGTGCATTAAAATAAAAAAAAGTGTATTTTTTCCCAAAAAAATGCGTTTGAAAAATCGCTGCGCAAATACTGTGTAGAAAAAAAAATGCAACACCCACCATTTTATTCTGTAGGGCCTTTGCTTTAAAAATATATATAATGTTTGGGGGTTCAAAATAATTTTCCTGCAAAAAAAAATATGTTTTCATGTAAACAAAAAGTGTCAGAAAGGGCTTTGTCTTCAAGTGGTTAGAAGAGTGGATGTAAGCTTCCTAATGTTGTGTATAAAATGCCAGAACAGTTCAAAACCCCCCCAAATGACCCCATTTTGGAAAGTAGACACCCCAAGCTATATACTGAGAGGCATGTCGAGTCCATGGAATATTTTATATGTTGACACAAGTTGCGGAAAAAATACAATTATTTTTTTTTTTTTTGCACAAAGTTGTCACTAAATGATATATTGCTCAAACATGCCATGGGCATATGTGGAATTACACCCCAAAATACATTCTGTTGCTTCTCCTGAGTACGGGGATACCACATGTGTGAGACTTTTTGGGAGCCTAGCCGCGTACGGGACCCCAAAAACCAATCACCGCCTTCAGGCTTTCTAAGGGTGTAAATTTTTGATTTCACTTCTCACTGCCTATCACAGTTTCGGAGGCCATGGAATGCCCAGATGGCACAAAACCCCCCCAAATGACCCCATTTTGGAAAGTAGACACCCCAAGCTATTTGCTGAGAGGTATTGTGAGTATTTTGCAGATCTCGCTTTTTGTCACAAAGTTTTGAAAATTGAAAAAAAAAAAAAGAAAAAAAAAAAATTCTTTCTTAATTTTCAAAAACAAATGAGAGCTGTAAAATACTCACCATGCCTCTCACAAACAGCTTGGGGTGTCTACTTTCCAAAATGGGGTCATTTGGGGGGGTTTGTGCTATTTTGGCATTTTATGGCCTTCGAAACTGTGATAGGTAGTGAGGAGTGAAATCAAAAATTTGTGCCTAGAAATCCTGAAGGCGGTGATTGGTTTTCGGGGTCCCGTACGCGGCTAGGCTCCTAAAAAGTCCCACACATGTGGTATCCCCGTACTCAGGAGAAGCAGCAAAATGTATTTTGGGGTGCAATTCCACATATAACCATGGCATGTGTGAGCAATATATCATTTAGTGACAACTTTTTGTAATTTTTTTTTTTTGTCATTATTCAATCACTTGGGACAAAAAAAATATATTCAATGGACTCAACAGGCCTCTCAGCAATTTCCTTGGGGTGTCTACTTTCTAAAATGGGGTCATTTGGGGGGTTTTGTGCTATTTTGGCATTTTATGGCCTTCGAAACTGTGATAGGTAGTGAGGAGTGAAATCAAAAATTTGCGCCCTTAGAAATCCTAAAGGCGGTGCTTGGTTTCCGGGGTCCCGTACGTGGCTAGGCTCCTAAAAAGTCCCACACATGTGGTATTCCCGTACTCAGGAGAAGCAGCAGAATGTATTTTGGGGTGCAATTCCACATATAACCATGGCATGTGTGAGCAATATATCATTTAGTGACAACTTTTTGTAATTTTTTTTTTTTGTCATTATTCAATCACTTGGGACAAAAAAAAAATATTCAATGGGCTCAACATGCCTCTCAGCAATTTCCTTGGGGTGTCTACTTTCCAAAATGGGGTCATTTGGGGGGGGTTTGTACTGCCCTGCCATTTTAGCACCTCAAGAAATGAGATAGGCAGTCATAAATTTAAAGCTGTGTAAATTCCAGAAAATGTACCCTAGTTTGTAAACGCTATAACTTTTGCGCAATCCGATAAATATACACTTATTGACGTTTTTTTTACTAAAGACATGTGGCTGAATACATTTTGGCCTAAATGTATGACTAAAATTGAGTTTATTCGATTTTTCTTATAACAAAAAATAGAAAATAGTAGGATTTTTAAAACAGCTTACCTGTAAAATCCTTTTCTTGGAGTACATCACGGGACACAGAGCAGCATAGTCATTACTATGTGGGTTATATAGAATTACCTTCAGGTGCTGGCACTGGCAACTTCCAAAACAGGAAGTACCCTCCCCTATATAAGCCCCTCCCATCCGGGAGTACCTCAGTTTTGTAGCAAAGCAATACGTGTCCCCAAAAGAGGGGTGGGAGCTCTGTGTCCCGTGATGTACTCCAAGAAAAGGATTTTACAGGTAAGCTGTTTTAAAAATCCTACTTTCTTGTTCATACATCACGGGACACAGAGCAGCATAGTCATTACTATGTGGGACGTCCCAAAGCAATGCCACATGAGGGGGGGGATACACCATACATAAGCTGGGCGCCATCAGGCATGAGGATCTTTTGCGGCCTGCAACACACTGCGCCCAAAGGCGACATCCTCCTGACTTCTAACGTCCACCTGGTAGAACCTAGTAAACGTGTGTACTGAAGACCATGTTGCGGCCTTACAAATTTGCGCCAGGGAGGCCTGGTGATGCACTGCCCATGAAGTTCCAACTGCTCTCGTGGAGTGCGCCCTAACTTTGAACGGAGGCGGTCTACTTCTCAAGCCATAGGCTTGTATTATGACCTGTCGAATCCACTTGGCTAAAGTAGATTTTGATGCTGCCTGACCCTTTCTGGGGCCTTCCGGCAGAACAAACAAAGAATCCGTTCTACGAATCTGAGCAGTGGCTTTTAGATAAGCTTTAACTGCTCTTACTACATCCAAAGAATGCAATAACTTTTCCTCTACCGAGCTTGGTTTGGGGAAAAAAGAAGGAAGAACCACATCCTGGTTCAAGTGAAACCTCGATACCACCTTAGGAAGAAAGGCTGGGTGAGGACGTAATACTACTCTGTCCTTATGGATAACCAGATATGGCTCTTTACAGGACATGGCGGCTAATTCCGACTCTCTTCTAGCCGAGCATATGGCTACTAAAAATATCAATTTCCTGGTGAGTAGAACCAAGGAAATGTGCCGCAAAGGTTCAAATGGCTGCTTCTGCAGAACCGACAGAACCAAATTTAGATCCCATGGGCATATGGGAGCCTTAATCGGTGGAATAATACGAGTCACACCTTGCATAAAGGATTTGACAAGTGAATGCATAGCCAGGGGCCTTTGAAATAGTATTGACAAGGCCGAAACCTGGCCCTTGATAGTACTTAAGGCAAACTTCCTGTCTACAGCCCACTGCAGGAAGTCCAGAATTCTGCCTATAACGTACTTACGTGGATGCCATTTTCTGGCCTCGCACCAAGTGATGTACGCCTTCCAAACTCTATAGTAGATCTGCCTGGATACAGGCTTCCTGGCATTGATTATAGTTGATACCACAGAGTTAGAGAGACCTCTCTTCTTTAGGATGTGGGATTCAATAGCCAGGCCGTTAAACTTAGAGTTAGTAAGGAAGGGTGGTATATCGGTCCTTGCGAAAGCAGGTCCGGACGACGTGGAAGGGTCCAAGGACTCCCCACAGACATTTTGATGATCTCCGCGTACCAGGCCCTTCGGGGCCACGCTGGAGCCACCAGGATCACCGGCTTCTTCTCCAACCTGACTCTGCGAAGGAGTCGAGGCAACAATTGTAGCGGAGGGAATGCATATATCAGTCTGAACTGATCCCAAGGGAACACCAGAGCATCCGAGCCGCAAGCGAGGGGATCCCTTGTCCGGGAGACAAATCTGTCCACCTTTGCGTTGAATCTGGATGCTAGCAGATCTACATCCGGTGTTCCCCACCGCTGACATATTGCTCGGAAGACCTCGGGATGAAGGGACCATTCCCCTGGGCATAACTGTTGGTGACTCAGAAAGTCCGCCTTCCAATTCTCCACCCCTGGAATGAAGACAGCTGATATACATGGGACATGCTTTTCTGCCCATTCCAGGATGTGACTTACTTCCCTCTGGGCTGCACGACTCCTGGTGCCTCCCTGATGATTGATATATGCCACTGCTGTGGCATTGTCTGATTGAATTCTGACAGGGGACCCTTGGAGTCTGGATGTCCAGGCTACTAGAGCGTACCGGGCTGCTCGTATCTCTAAGAGATTGATGGGCAGGGTTTTTACTACATTTGACCATCTGCCCTGGAGAGACCATTGCTCCAGTACTGCCCCCCAGCCTATAAGGCTGGCATCTGTAGTGACCACCTTCCAAGATATCGGGCTGAAGGGTTTTCCCTTCTGGAGATTCTGGGGGATCAACCACCAGCAGAGACTCTTCCGAACGGAAGGGGACAAAGCCATCGGGAAGTCTAGAGCCTGAACTTTTCCGTTCCAGGCTGACAATATGGCCCTTTGTAAATTCCTTGAGTGGAATTGGGCGTATGGCACAGCTTCGAATGATGCTACCATCTTTCCTAGCAGCCTCATGCACAGGCGTATGGACGGCTGTCTTTTTGCACAAAGCAGACGGACCAAGGCCCTCAAAGAGGATACCTTGTCTAGAGGTAAGAAAATCTTCCTCTGGTCTGAATCCAGCCATAGCCCTAGATATACCAGGTTTTTCACTGGCTGTAGGGCTGACTTGTCCAGGTTGATGACCCAACCGTGAGATTCTAGATACTTGATTGTATCGACAATTACCACTTCTAGCTTGGCAACTGAGTGGTCCATCAACAACAGGTCGTCTAGGTATGCCATTATCGTTACACCCCGTGTTCTTAGATCGGCCAACAGTGGGGCCAGAATTTTTGTGAACACTCGTGGTGCTGTGGCCAGACCGAATGGTAAGGCTCTGAACTGAAAATGGCGCCCTTCTACTGCAAAGCGTAGGAATTTTTGATGACCTGGAAAGATGGGAACATGCAAGTAAGCATCTTTGATGTCGATCGAGGCTAACCATTCCTCCCCTTGTAGGGCAGCGGTGACCGATCGGATCGACTCCATCCGGAAAGACCGGACGTTTAGAAATTTGTTTAGACTCTTTAGGTCCAATATGGGTCTTATGTCCCCGTTTGGCTTCGGGACTGTGAAAAGGTTTGAGTAGAAACCCAACCCCCACTCTTCCATAGGAACCTCCATAATTACTCCTTGGAGCAATAGTTGTTCTAACGCCAATAGGAGAGACCCTCTTTTCAGAGGGTCTCTTGGCATGCCTGACCACATAAAATGGGACGGAGGAGACTCTTTTAACTCCAACTTGTATCCCAGAGTTACTGCGGAGAGCACCCATCTGTCTTTGATCGTCTCCCGCCAGGTCTCTGCGAACAACTGAAGTCTTCCCCCCACCCGTTTGAGTGGGGGCAGCCCTTCATAGGCTTGACTTGGAGGCTGGTTTAGTACCTCTTCGGATCCAGGGCTTTTTATTACCCTGTGGCTGTCCCTGATTTTTACCTCCTGAGTTTGACCGAGGAGGCCGTCGGAACTGCTTAGTAGCAGACGTCGCAGGGATAGGAGAGGTAGTCCTCTTAAAAGATGGACCCCTAGACCTCTTTTTACTCGGTAAGAGAGTACTTTTACCACTGGAAATCTTCTGGATATACTTATCCAGGTCTTCGCCAAAAAGGCGTTCCCCATGAAATGGGAAGCTAACTAAGAGCTTCTTACAGGGAGCTTCAGCAGACCAGTTTTTGAGCCACAGAAGCCTACGCATATGTACCAAAGACAGCGTGAGGCGGGAGGCCTGATGGATAGAATCCTTGATGGCGTCAACCGCAAAGCATAATGCTCTAGGCAGATCAGCCAGAGCCTGGGCCTGCTGGTCTGGCAAATCCCTCAGGACCATTTTCATTTGATCCTTTAAAGCTTGGCAGACCCCAATAGCTGCCACTGCTGGCTGTGTAACAGCCCCTGCTGTGGAAAAAGCAGATTTTAATAAAGATTCCAATTTTTTATCCACTGGATCTTTGATCATTTGAACATTATCTACTGGACATGTCAGTGATTTGTTCACAGAAGAGATGGCTGCATCCACCGTAGGAACATTCCATCTCTGGGTGAACTTTCCCTCCATGGGATAGATCACCGGAAACCTTTTAGGCGGAACAAATAGTTTATCAGGATGTTCCCAGTCCTGGTATATAAGTCCTTCCAATAATGGATGTATTGGAAAGGAGCAATTAACCTGGGGAGCTTTTAGCGACCCCAATGAGGAGACAGCAGTAGTTGATGGTTCAACAAGAGGCATTTTAAATGCAGATCGAACCATGTCAGTTAGGGTCTGGACCCACAATCTTTCAGTCTGTGATGCTGAAAATGGTTCATCTACTGTCGATTCCTCAAAAACAGAGCTAACCTCCTCCTGATCCCCTTCAGGTAGGTCGGTCCCTTCCTGGGACTGTTGCTCTGCCAACAGGCACTCTGATGGAGGTGATGGAGATCTGGCGCGCTTTCTTTCCTGTAGAGAAGAAGCGATCAATGCAGCCAATCTCTGCTCCAATCCCTCCAGAGTTGAGGAAAAAACCTCCTCTGTTATATATGCAGGAGCAGGTGGACTGAGGACAGCCGCAGTACCTGGCACTCCCGGGGGTTCCTTATGGGTATTAACCTCTGATTTCTCAGGGGAGGAGGGTGCAGATGACTGCTCCAGATCCTCAGAGCCCGATGGAGACCCCCTACACTTCCTGAGAGGTATATCTCGGAGTTTTTTAGGCGGCATATTCCTTAGTTCAAAGCTGAGGTATTCCAGCCGCAATACACCCCTTACTGAAATAGTCTAATGCAATTTGCTGCTATGTACATCAGTGGGTGTCTACTAATGCGTCTTTCTGGGGATGCCTGTATCAACCGCCCGCTGTAAGCCCCTATACCATGCTACCAGCTCCTTTTCATGCTCTGTGTCCATAGCAAGCAGCGTGGACTGAGTCCTTTTATCTTGCTGGGACGCCCGCACATGCGCAGAAGCGCTGGGCGCACAGAGCGCGTCATCCGCCAGGCTCCGCCCCCTTTTTTGAAGCTAAACCTTATAAAAGGAAAGCATGTGTGCGCGCGCGCGCGCGTGCACGTGTGCGCTCTTGGCGCCATGTAGGGAGAGGAGCCAGGGTCCCTGTTTCACCAGGACTCAGGGATGGAAGGAAACTACTTGGCAGCATGACAGAGGAATGCAGCTTCCCTGATAGAGAGCTCACTCATCTGCCTGGACTTTCACCATGGAAGGAATAGTCCCAAGAAAAAAGACGTTCCACAGCGGCCTCTAGTGGACAAACACAGGTACCGCACCTTTGTCTTTTTTTTTTTTTAAAACCTCCTTTATGAAAAAACATTTCCAGGTTTACAGTTTTTTTTAAAATTTCCCTTATGAAAAAACATTTCTAGGATTTCTTAGGCATATACAGCTATTAGCGGGAATACCCTTTAGGTAACAGGCAGAAAGACATATTAGGCTTGGGGGTCCCCTCGATAGAACCAAGTTCCTGAGGGGCCCCCACTTACCTTTTCCCCGCCGCAGGACTTTGTTTGGTCCACAGAAGCCCAAACTTCACCTCTCACGGCAGGCATTGTACTAGACCTTCAGGGACCGGGTTCCCAAGGATTCCACTCCCCTGGACCTGTATAGCACCCTGCACAGATAGCCTCTTGGTTTTGGGTATGACCAGAGCTCTGGATCTGGACCGTTTAGCTATGAAGCTTTTTTTGGTCGGATCCGGAATAGCTTGCTAAGGCCCAGAGAACCTGTACACAAGCCCAGATGAATACATGTTAACCTTGGCCAACACCTTAGACACTGGCAAAAAACTTAGGTACTCCCGGATGGGAGGGGCTTATATAGGGGAGGGTACTTCCTGTTTTGGAAGTTGCCAGTGCCAGCACCTGAAGGTAATTCTATATAACCCACATAGTAATGACTATGCTGCTCTGTGTCCCGTGATGTATGAACAAGAAATAATTTTTTTTCAAAATTTTCGGTCTTTTTCCGTTTATATCGCAAAAAATAAAAATCACAGAGGCAATCAAATACCATTAAAAGAAAGCTCTATTTGTGGGAAGAAAAGGACGCAAATTTTGTTTGGGTACAACATTGCATGTCCGTAGAATTTACAGTTAAAGCAGCGCAGTGCAAAATTCTGAATTCACCTCTGGTCCTCTAGCTACCAAATGGTCCGGGGCTTAAGTGGTTAAACAAGTGCAAGCCTTATTCACCCGCTTTATCTGGGCACACAAAAAACCACGGACCCCACGCACTCAACTCTCAATGCCAAAACACTGTGGAGGTTTAGCGCTACCGGATATAAAAAGGTACTACCAGGCAATACACTTGGGCAGAGTTATAGATTGGAGCCGCCACCAAGAATTTAAGTTGTGGGCACAAATAGAACAGCATCAGGCTGCCGTCCCATTGAAAACAGCGATGTGGTGTAGCGAAGCATTAGCATCGGAGACAAAATCACACCCTTTGATAGGCAACCCCCTCCGCCAAGGCCTACAAGCGGCATTACAATATTCCCTGACAACCAAAATGTCACCACTAACCCCGATCCTGGGGAATCCCAAATTTTCCCCAGGGATAGCAACCACACAATTTCAGGTGCTACGAGACTCTGGCCGTACCACAGCCTCTCAATTTGTGATACGAGATAGATGGCCCTCCATCCCAGAACTTATGGAACCAACAGACCCATTCCAACTTCCCTTCTGGAATGCGGCACAACTGCACCACTTTCTTCAGACAACCCCAAACCCACGAAGTTACTCCAGACCCATGACCACATTTGAAGAATATTGCTCAGAGACAGAGCCATTACCCCGGGTCTTCTCCAAAGTTTACTCACTCCAAAATACACCAACTCAGCAACCACACCTCCCGGGAATTGCAAAATGGGAAGCAGATCTAAACCGCACCTTCACGGCACCCCAAATCCAAAACATAATACAATTCTCCCTCAAGTCTTCCCTATGCACGAAAACACAGGAGACAAATTATAAAATTCTCACAAGGTGGTATTTAACACCCAGCCGCCTACATGTGATCTTCCCAGACACTTCAGAACAATGTTGGCGGTGCCGGGAAGAGAGGGGAACAATGCTACACATATTCTGGTCTTGCCCCAGGCTGGTGACATTCTGGGCAGCGGTCTGAACTATATCCCAAAAATTTACAGAGTACCAGATCCCGAACGACCCAGCTTTCTTCCTACTACATGTATCGACTCTTTCCCCCAGAACATACAAAAAGTCCCTACTACGCCACCTGACATATGCAGCTAAGTCTTGCATTCCCATACTGTGGAAACAACAAAATCCACCGACCACAGCATTGTGGCTGCGGAAAGTGGAGGATATAAATAAAATGGGAGATCTGATACTAACAGCCCAGGACAGACAAGAAGCTTATAAAAAGACTTGGACTATGTGGAACATGTTTATCTACTCGGAAGAAGGTAAAACCCTTCTCGGAACCTGAGTTACCTTTAAATAGAAACACAGATTAATGTACCAGTAACGCCATGTACAGATGTTATGTTCAAACTTTTCAGAACCACATCTGAAAAGTTTGGCCTGAATATTTCTCTTGAATATGGACAGCAGCTCTACTCTTCTTAATCACAGCCAGTAAGTTTTGCGAGTTCCTAAATAAAATCACTTAGTTTAAATACTTGGGAAAATGAGTAGATAACAAGGAGAAAACCTGTTGTCTGCCCTTATATAATGCAATGGATTAAACATATAACCATTTACTTAAATCATACATTTAGGGTCAAAATAAACAAATTTGATTCTGTTAACCACTCGACCCCTGGAATGTTTTACCCCCCCATGACCAGGGCATTTTTTTGATATTCAGCACAGTTCTACTTTACCTAGCAATTGCTCTGTCATGCAACATTGTACCCAATTGTATGCATTTTTTGCACAGAAATAAATATTTCATTTGGTGGTATTTGATTACCACTTGCTTTTATATTTTATATTAAAAAATGAAAAAAGACCAACATTTTTTTTTTTACAAGGATATGTTCTACTTTCTGTTATAAAGCATATCCCAAAAAAATGAAAATAAAACATTAACATTCTCTATAAATTTCCTTCAAAATGTGTTCTATTACATGTGTTAGGTAATAAATCCCAATAAGTGTATATATTTTGGTATATGTGAAAGTTATAGCATCCACAAACTATGGTATATACTGTATACTGGAATTTACACAGCTATAGACGCTATACTGTTAATGGTGGTGGTCAGTGACTTATAGTGGGACTGTGATGAGTGTGGTGGGCAATTTGGCACTAACAGACCCTCGCTGGGAATGACACTAACTGACTAACTTATACTGACATCACTAGTGACACAAATACAGTGATCAGTGATCATAATGTACATTGTCCCTGTACTAATGGCACTGGCCTGGGAAGGGGTTAACATCAAGGGGGCGCTCAGGGGGTTAACTGTGTGTCTAACAAGTGTAATGTGTGCTGCTATTACTAAGAGATCTGGTTGCTTTTTCTTCTTGCTTTTCAGGGAGAAGAAACAGCCAGATCGCTGTTCTGTGTACAGAGTCCTGTGTGTTTGTAAATTATTGTCTGAAACTCACTGACAAAATCCGTGATTGGAAACAGTACGGATCAGCAGGTGGCGAGAGCATCCGTGCCCTAATCCCGGAAGAAAGCCGGCAATGTATTTTTACGTTAGCCGAGCCGCTACCTGCTGTCCACTTGCAGTACACTTACTGTCAGTGGGCGGGACGTGGTTAAGGAAGTTTGAACCTATAAATGGAAAATATCTATTGCACAGAATCAAAAGCATTTGTAAAATCAATTAAATGATTTAGTCTAAGTCCACACCTATGTATTTTTTAGTGCATTTTGCAGTTTTCAGAAATGCACTACAGTCCATTTAACATTTGTTTCCTATGGTACACGTTCACATCTATGCATTTTTCAGCCGGTGCGCTTTTGGAAAGGGACTTTTTTCCTGCAGCAGATTTTGTTTTGCGCGTAATAGACTTAAATGGACCCACACCATTATGTGTTGTGTTTTTGACGTTTTTTTACATGGGTTTTGTGTTTTTTTCTCCATAACAAACTGTATGTAGTTGGTTGTTAAGGAGCAGGCCGGGAAGGTGACTGCCGCATCTTTAACAACAGATGAGTCATCAGCTGTCAGCGGGGTAAATACAAGAATTGCTGGCAATAAATCAAATCTGGAAAAACTGGTGTGGGGTCCCCCTCAAAATTCATACCAGACCCTTACCCGAGCATGCAATCCGGTAGGCCAGGAATGGGAAGCGACGAGCGTGTGCCCCCCCCCTCCTGAACCATTCCAGGACACATGCCCTGAACATGGGGGGTACTTTGGGGCAGGGGGCTCCGGCCCCCAAAGCACCTTGTCCCCATGATGATGGGAACAAGCAGTGGCAGCTGGTGAGGTTTTAGAATGGGGGGGCAAAAGACCCCGCCCTTCCTTTTTCACCCCTCCCACTTCTCTCTTAAGCCCCAACCCATTATAGAATCCCCCCACTCTGACCCCTGTATTCCACTTGCTTCCACCCAGAGTGTCAGGAGTATTTAACTCAGCATCACAGGACAGAGTATACAGCCCCAGAAGTTCAAGACAGAGTATACAACTCAGCCTCACAGATCAGGGTATCTAGCTCAGCCTCACAGATCAGGGTATATAGCTCAGCCTCACAGATCAGGGTATACAGCTCAGCATTACATAGCAGGGCATATAGCTCAGCCTCACAGATCGGGGTAAAAAGCTCAGCATTACAGATCAGAGTATAAAGCTCAGCATTACAGATCAGGGTATATATCTCAGCCTTATAGATCAGGGTATACAGCTCAACCTCACAGATCAGGGTATATAGCTCAGCATTACTTATCAGGGTGTATAGCTCAGTCTCACAGATCAGGGTATACAGCTCAGCATTACAGATCAGGGTATATATCCACAGTCAGCCCTGGGCATGCACAAATCTGGGCATCTACCTACAGTCATCTCTGGCCATCTACAGTCAACACAAGGCATCCACAGTCAGCTGGCATGCTCCTTGGTGGGGGATGGAATGTATCCAAACTTGGCACTTGCCTGATGTCAGGGTCCCCTTCATAGCCTGGTTTGTGAAGCCAAACAGCTTTCTTCTTCTAATCCCCTGGTATGGATTATCTTGCTGACAGATCTGTGTTCAGTGCAGTGGTGGCTGACAACCCCTCCTGCCCGTGGCGCGTGACCGACAACTCCCCCTCCCGACCCGTGGCATGGGACCGAGAAAAAGCCCCCCGCCCATCGGGCAACCAGCAGTGAGGCACCTACCCAATCTAGGGCTGGGGCTGTGGTCTCCTCTCCTCCTCTCCTAGGGTGCGGACAGTGGCTCCGGTGACAGATCCTCCCACGTCTCCTCTCTGTTCTCCAAAGCACTAGGCATCCAATAGGATCGCCTGACGCTTTGGCCAATCGGGAAACAGGTCTTATGGCCTGCCACCTGATTGGCGGGGAGAAACGTTAGTGTGAAAATAGCAAACTCTCTGCCCCCGAGCCCACCCTTTTTTGAAGCCTACTAAAGCCCCTGGCTCTAATTAGGTGCTTCAAAAAAAAACACCCCGCCCACCCCTGTCATAGAACTTCATGCGCCCAGCATCCTGAAAGTGGCCGGGCGCATGGATATGGGGCAGCGGCAGGGATGGGGGCTGCGCCCATGCGCCCTCAATGCATGGGCCGCCACTGGGAACAAGGGCCTCTGCCCCACAAAAAATCAATGAATGTGTTTACACTGTTTTTTTTTTAATATTGTCGATCCCAAGCCCCCCTTTGTGAATGAGTAAGGTGAACCCCGCTGACAGCTGATGGCTCTTTGGTTGTAAAGGACGCAACAGCCGGCTTTCCGGCCCACTCCTTAACAAACAGGTATATAGTTTGTTAAAAAAACAATTCTTGTTTTCACATTCAGCTATCAGCGGGAACCCTGCTAACAGCTGATGTCTCACCTGCTTCCTGGCCTGCTCCTTATGGCTCGGTTAACATGTGTTTTTAATGCTTTTTGCAGAAATGCATTACAGTCCATTTAACATGGTTTCCTATTGGACACATTCACATCTATGCTTTATTCAGCCACTGCATTTTTGGAAAGGGTCAGGGATTTTTTTAAAAGCAAAACAGTGGATTTTTGGTTCAATAGACTTCAATGGAGAAGCTGCAGAAAATCACGTAGTGTGTTTTTGCCACGATTTTGCGCGATTTGCGTTTTCCATTTTTAATCCACCCAATAACAAATTCAACAAGAAAAAGTATAAACATTTACAACGCATCAAAAAAGTGTGAAAAATGCGTAAAAAATATGTGTGCAAAAATGCACCGCAAAAAGCACTGCAGAAATGGATCAAAAGCAAACTGCATAGGTGCGAACCAAGCCTAACAACCAGCTATACACAGTTTTTTAACCACTTTAGTACCACACTATAGCCATAAAATGGCTACAGTGTGGTACTATAGTACTATGAGGGCATCCATAGAAGTCCTCCCAGAACATGGCCCCTGCACGCCCCTGGGACTTGCACCGGGCGTGCTCTGTGACCGATGTGTCCTTCGGACATAGCTGATCACAGATCGGGGTAAAGAGCCGATCAGAGCGGCCCTTTACCATGCTCAATCGCAGCTGATCACATGTAAACAGACTTGTTGGTTATCAACAGTCCTTTCCTCACTCTGTGTGAAGAAACGAGTAATGATAACTGGCAAGAGAAGTGTGAAGGGACTAATCCTATAGAGTTTTTGGAAGACTGGTTCATAAAGTTGTTTGGAAGAGAAAGATTTTCGCAACAATTTTCGATAGAAAGAGCGCATAGAGTCCCCTTTAAACCCCCTCCCATAGGAGGGCACCCACGGTCAATGTTAATGAAATTCCTTAATTACCGGGATAAAGTAACCCTACTAAGAAAGGGTAGAGAGATGGGGTCCATTTTTTATGGAGAAACCAGGGTGTCAATATATTCAGATTTCTCCCCTTATCTGCAGAAGCAAAGGGCGGGTTTCATAGAAGCCAAACGTAGACTGAAAACTCTTGATGTTATGTATGCACTACTGTACCCAGCATGACTACGGGTGATAGCGTTAGGCGGGACACAATTTTTTGATACCCCTGAAGGAGTGCTGGGGTGGTTGGAAGATAAAAAGGATCAGCTATCAACAAAGTGAAGTGACATTTAGCTTAATGATGTGATACATTTAGGTTTCACTTGTTGATTATCCCTTTCTGTCCTTTCCCCCTTTTTTTTTTTTGTGTGTGGGGAAGGGAAAGGAAAGTTCACGGATACGAGGATGAGGGTGAGGGGAGACACACACCACTGGAGGAGTAAAAGAATGGGTGGAGAAAAAGCCTCTAGGGAATACCTAGAAAGGTGTAGGGAGGGAGGGAGGGACCAAAATGAGTTATCACAAGGAACACAAAAAGGTTGGAATTCAATAATGGCTAAAATTTACACAAATATATATATGGAGCACATTTGTTTTCTTTTTTTTCTTGAAAAAGAAAAAAAGAAAAAAAAATATAGCACTTTTTGCAGGGGTAAAAAAAAAGAGTACAGTGACGTCACTAAATAATGATAAAACAATTAAGTAAATTGGTAGTAAAAAGTGGAGTAAATCACATAATCACATTTCTTAAAGAGATAGGAAGGGAAAAGAAAAGGAAAGAATATTTTTGCACTGTGTGGTATACGGGGAAGTCAAAAGTTTTAATCACAGTGTATCGCTATGAGAGATTTATGATTTCTTTGGTAACTTATTTCAGGCAACTTGTGTTTTGGTTAGCTGATGCCTTCTTGAATTAATTGATTGTCTTATGCAGTCCAGAGTAATGAAAATGGGGTCTTGGAATGTCCGTGGGTTGGGTACCCCTGCCAAGAGAGCTGCAGTATTCGATATGCTGGAAATGTATGAGGTGGGACTGATCTGTCTCCAAGAGACCCACTTGTCAAAAATTACTATACAACAAGTTCAAAGTAAGAAGTTCCAACACCAATACCACTCAGTGCACACCTCTTATTCCAGAGGTGTGTCAGTACTGGTTAAAAGAGGGGTGGTGTTTACTTGCAGACAGATCAGCATTGACGAGGAGGGGCGCTATATTTTTCTTCACTGCGTAATAGAGAGTAGAGAATATGTTCTTGCAAATATTGATATACCCCCGCCCTTTAAAATGGAGGTTATATATAAGCTAATGGAATTTATGGTGGATAAGATGGGGATGCCAATCATAGCAGTGGGGGATTTTAATGAGGTTATAAATAGAAAATGGGATAGGTTTCCAGGTGGAAGGGAACCAAATCCTCCAGAGAGTCGATTGTATCAAATTCTACAAGAAATTGGTTTGTTCGATATATGGAGAGCGAGGAACCCAGATGTGCGGCAGTATTCCTGTTTTTCTAGTTCCTATTCAAAACTTTCTAGCATAGACCTAGTTCTAGGTAATACGGAAGCATCCCAGATAATAAAAAATATAGTATACCAGCCGAGAGGGGTGTCAGATCACTCGTTAGTGACAGTTCTGGTAAATTTAGAAGGGAATAGAATCAAGGGATTATGGAGGATGAATCCTTTATGGTTTGAAGTTATCGGAGGCCCTGAGGAGATTCTAGACAAATTACAAGAGTTTATAGAATTTAATGAAGGAACGGTGACACAGGGAGTGATGTGGGATACGCTGAAGGCATTTTTAAGGGGAATATGTATTCAACAAGTGGCAAAAGTAAAAAAGGCATCCAGAGAGGAGGAGAATAGGATAAGGCAGGAATTGGTGAATGTAGAAAAGGAATATGTTGAAAACCCAACATCAGAGCGACAAGGAATATGGATGAATAAACAACAAGAATATAAAATAGCAATGATTAAAAAATCTGAGAATAAAAGATTATTTCAGAAACAAGCCGCATTTGGGGAGGGGGAGAGTGTCAGAAGAATGCTGGCACATTTAGTGCGAACCAATTCCTCCCCATCAGCAGTACCCGCGATTAGGACTTCGAAAGGAGAAATCTCCACTCGGGTATCAGAGATCACAGATACCTTTAGAGAATATTATGATAAATTATACAAATCGCAGGGTGCAGCGGGAGAGGAGGAATTGGAAATATTCTTTGGGAAAATTAAAATACCAATTCTTACTGAAGCAGAGAAAGAGGGAATGGAGGCTCCAATAACTCTTGAAGAAGTACAGTTAGCAGTTGCAGAGATGGCCAATCAGAAATCGCCTGGACCTGATGGTCTCCCTATAGAAACTTATAAACACTATGGGAAAGTGCTATTGCCGGAACTTCTTAAAACACTGAATTGGGCACGGGAGGAGGGGGAATTGCCCGAGTCAATGTCAGAAGAAATAATTATAGTTCTGCATAAGGAAGGGAAAGATCCACTAGAGACCTCATCCTATAGGCCCATCTCCCTCCTTTGCTCAGACGCTAAAATATTGGCCAAAATAATGGCAACTAGATTAAACAAAATTATTTCAAGACTAATACATCAAGATCAAACTGGGTTTATCCCCAGTAGATCAACTAGTATGAATATTAGAAGGGTATTCCTTAACCTACAAACTCCAACACAGAATATGGGTACTAGGGCAGTTATGTCCTTAGATGTGGTCAAGGCGTTTGATAGCTTGGAGTGGGGATATATCTGGCATGCTCTAGGAGCATTTGGTTTTGGTCCGTCAGTTATTAGATGGATAAAAATCCTGTATAGTGACCCAAGCGCAAAAATTAGAGTCAACAATGATTACTCAGGTAAGATTAAATTGGAGAGGGGCACAAGGCAGGGGTGTCCATTGTCACCCCGGCTTTTTGCACTAGCAATGGAGCCATTGGCCACAGCAATAAGAACGAATACAAAAATGAAAGGATTTGTGAAACCGACAGGAGAGGAGAGAATCGCATTATATGCGGATGATGTTCTTCTCTTCCTGGGGGACACAGATCATTCACTTAAGCAGGCTATGAGTATCTTTGGAGAATTTGGTAGACTCTCAGGATTGGTTATAAATTGGGAAAAATCAGCCTTGATGCCGGTGGACCCGATTGCCAATCAAACCTTTGTAGAAATACCCCAATTAGAAATGGTGGATACAATGAAATACCTGGGAATACATATAACAATTGACCCAAATAAATATATAAATAACAACATAGTTCCAATCCTGTCTAAATTTAAAAATAAAATTCAAATATGGAGGCGGCTCCCACTGTCAGTTGCAGGGAGATGTAACCTGATCAAAATGCTGTGGATGCCACAATTATTATATGTATTGCATAATACACCAACATGGATACATAAGAAATGGTTTAGGAAAATTGACACACTATTTAGAGAATTAATATGGAAAGGAGGCCAGGCGAGGATAGGACTACAGACCCTGCAACTATCAACAAGGGAGGGAGGTATGGCGGTACCACACCCACGGTGTTACTTCCTGGCAGCACAGCTGCAGCATATAGGAATGAGACCAGAGATGGGAGGGGATACAAATGGGCGGTTGATGACAATGGGGTCACCCCACAAGTTGGTGATGGAGGCACTGGAGGCAAACTCATTTTTATACAAATCCCCTACGGTCAAGATGGTAATAAAGGTGTGGAAAGCTGTGAAAGCAATAGGGGGATTAGAAGGAGAGACAGAATATACACCCCTTTGGGATAATAGGAATCTTCAGGAGCTGGAGCCGATGGGGAAAATTAAGGAATGGGAAGGGAAGGGGATAACTAGGCTGGCCCAGCTGTATGAGGGAGAAATCCTAAAAACATTCGCTACACTCGGAGAGGAATGAGATAATATGATGTCCCTAAACATACATTTTATAGATATTTGCAAATTAGACACGCATTAAATATGCAGTTTGATAGACAGGGACCAACCTGGCACAAATTCCCATATTTTTCAGAGATTGGGCAATCAGAGTGAGACCGGGGGCCGTATATCCGAAATATATCCACATTTATGCAAAGGAAGTATTACAGCTCCTGAACATCTCAAAAGTAGAGGGAAATGGGAGGAAGATCTGGGGCCCATATCCGGGGGGCAATGGAAAAAGGTACTAGAGAGTGGACACCTTGTATCTGTTTCACCGGCCCAGAAGTTTTCATTCTTAATGCTATTACATAGGACATACTATACACCAAAAAGGCTGATTGATTTTGGATGGAGAACAGATGCAGGGTGTCCCAGATGTCAGGACTAGGGATGAGCTCGGTGTTCGAGTCGAACATACGTTCGACTCGAACATCGGCTGTTCGATCGTTCGCCGAACAACGAACGATTTGGGCCGTTCGCGCCTAATTCGCGGCCCACAATGCACTACGCCATCGCAGTGTCATCCAGGCGCTGTGATTGGCCAAGCATGCACTGTGACCCCGCATGCTTGGCCAATCACAGCGCCGGCAGCGAGGAGAGCAATGATTGGCCACAGGCAGGATGCCTGTGGCCAATTATTGCTGAGGGTGTTTAGTACACGCCCCACACTATAAAAGGCCGCCAGCACGGCGGCCTAGTGTAGTGTGTTCCGGAGCAGGGAAAGAGAAGCATAGGCAGGGACAGTGACATTTTTTTTTCTTGCTTAACCTGGATTCCTTTAGTTTAGGGAAAGAGAAGGATAGGTAGGGAGAGTGTCAGTCTGTTTTACTGTGCTAAACCTTGTTTGTAGGGACAGGGAAGGACAGTGAGGGAAATTCTCATTGTGCTATACTGTGCTAAAGCATTCATCATCAACCATCTTTAAAAAAACATTTTTTATAGGGACAGAAAACTATAGGTAGGGAGAGTGTCAGTGTGTTTTACTGTGCTAATCCTTGTTTGTAGGGACAGGGAAGGACAGTGAGGGAAATTCTCATTGTGCTATACTGTGCTAAAGCATTCATCATCAACCATCTTTAAAAAAACATTTTTTATAGGGACAGAAAACTATAGGTAGGGAGAGTGTCAGTGTGTTTTACTGTGCTGATCCTTGTTTGTAGGGACAGGGAAGGACAGTGAGGGAAATTCTCATTGTGCTATACTGTGCTAAAGCATTCATCATCAACCATCTTTAAAAAAACATTTTTTATAGGGACAGAAAACTATAGGTAGGGAGAGTGTCAGTGTGTTTTACTGTGCTAATCCTTGTTTGTAGGGACAGGGAAGGACAGTGAGGGAAATTCTCATTGTGCTATACTGTGCTAAAGCATTCATCATCAACCATCTTTAAAAAAACATTTTTTATAGGGACAGAAAACTATAGGTAGGGAGAGTGTCAGTGTGTTTTACTGTGCTAATCCTTGTTTGTAGGGACAGGGAAGGACAGTGAGGGAAATTCTCATTGTGCTATACTGTGCTAAAGCATTCATCATCAACCATCTTTAAAAAAACATTTTTTATAGGGACAGAAAACTATAGGTAGGGAGAGTGTCAGTGTGTTTTACTGTGCTAATCCTTGTTTGTAGGGACAGGGAAGGACAGTGAGGGAAATTCTCATTGTGCTATACTGTGCTAAAGCATTCATCATCAACCATCTTTAAAAAAACATTTTTTATAGGGACAGAAAACTATAGGTAGGGAGAGTGTCAGTGTGTTTTACTGTGCTAATCCTTGTTTGTAGGGACAGGGAAGGACAGTGAGGGAAATTCTCATTGTGCTATACTGTGCTAAAGCATTCATCATCAACCATCTTTAAAAAAACATTTTTTATAGGGACAGAAAACTATAGGTAGGGAGAGTGTCAGTGTGTTTTACTGTGCTAATCCTTGTTTGTAGGGACAGGGAAGGACAGTGAGGGAAATTCTCATTGTGCTATACTGTGCTAAAGCATTCATCATCAACCATCTTTAAAAAAACTTTTTTTATAGGGACAGAAAACTATAGGTAGGGAGAGTGTCAGTGTGTTTTACTGTGCTAATCCTTGTTTGTAGGGACAGGGAAGGACAGTGAGGGAAATTCTCATTGTGCTATACTGTGCTAAAGCATTCATCATCAACCATCTTTAAAAAAACATTTTTTATAGGGACAGAAAACTATAGGTAGGGAGAGTGTCAGTGTGTTTTACTGTGCTGATCCTTGTTTGTAGGGACAGGGAAGGACAGTGAGGGAAATTCTCATTGTGCTATACTGTGCTAAAGCATTCATCATCAACCATCTTTAAAAAAACATTTTTTATAGGGACAGAAAACTATAGGTAGGGAGAGTGTCAGCGTGTTTTACTGTGCTAATCCTTGTTTGCAGGGACAGGGAAGGACAGTGAGGGAAATTCTCATTGTGCTATACTGTGTTAAAGCATTCATCATCAATCATCTTTAAAAAAAGGGATTTTTATAACAGCTTACCTGTAAAATCCTTTTCTTGGAGTACATCACGGGACACAGAGCGACTTAGTCATTACTAATGGGTTATATAGATTACCTTCAGGTGTTGGCACTGGCCAATTCCAAACCGGAAGTACCCTCCCCTATATAAGCCCCTCCCACCCGGGAGCACCTCAGTTTTGTAGCCAAGCAATAAGTGTCCCAAAAAGAGGGGTGGGAGCTCTGTGTCCCGTGATGTACTCCAAGAAAAGGATTTTACAGGTAAGCTGTTATAAAAATCCCTTTTTCTTTTTCGTACATCACGGGACACAGAGCGACTTAGTCATTACTAATGGGACGTCCCAAAGCAATGCCAAATGAGGGGAGGGATACATAAGCTGGGCGCCATCAGGCATGAGGCTCTTTTGCGGCCTGCAACACACTGCGCCCAAAGGCGACATCCTCCTGACTTCTGACGTCTACCTGGTAGAATCTAGTAAACGTGTGTACTAAGGACCATGTTGTGGCCTTACAGTACTTGAGCCAGGGAGGCTTGGTGATGCACTGCCCATGAAGTTCCAACTGCTCTTGTGGAGTGCGCCCTAACTTTGAACGGAGGCGGTCTCCTTTTCAAGCCATAGGCTTGTATTATGACCTGTCGAATCCACTTGGCTAAAGTAGATTTTTGATGCTGCCTGACCCTTTCTGGGGCCTTCCGGCAGAACAAACAAAGTATCCGTTCTACGAATCTGAGCAGTGGCTTTAAGATAAGCTTTAACTGCTCTTACTACATCCAAAGAATGCAATAACTTTTCCTCTACCGAACTAGGTTTGGGGAAAAAGGAAGGAAGAACCACATCTTGGTTCAAATGGAACCTTGATACCACCTTAGGAAGAAGGCTGGATGAGGACGTAATACTACTCTGTCCTTATGGATAACCAGATATGGCTCCTTACAGGACAAGGCGGCTAATTCCGATACTCTTTTAGCCGAACAAATGGCTACTAAGAAAATCAATTTCCTGGTGAAAAGAACCAAGAAAATGTGCCGCAATGGTTCAAATGGTTGTTTCTGTAGAACCGACAGAACCAGGTTTAAGTCCCATGGACATATGGGAATACTAACCGGAGGGCTAATACGCATCACTCCTTGTATGAAAGCTTTGATTAATGAATGCAAAGCCAAGGGCCTTTGAAAAAAAAATATTGACAAGGCCGTCTGACCCTTGATAGTACTCAAGGCAAGCTTCCTATGTACAGCCCACTGTAGGAAGTCCAGAATCCTACCTATTACGTACTTACGTGGATGCCATTTCCTGGCCTCACCCCACGTGATGTACGCCTTCTAGATCCTATAATAGATCTGCCTGGATACCGGCTTCCTGGCATTGATCATGGTAGATACCACAGGATTAGAGAGCCCTCTCTTTTTTAGAATGTGGGCTTCTATAGCCAGGCCGTCAAACCTAGGGCTGGTAAGGAAGGGTAGTATATCGGTCCTTGCGAAAGCAGGTCCGGACGATGTGGGAGGGTCCAAGGACTTCCCACTGACATTTTTACAATCTCCGCGTACCATGCCCTTCGGGGCCACGCTGGAGCCACCAGAATCACTGGTTTCTTTTCTACCCTGATTCTGCGGATTAATCGCGGTGGGAATGCATATATCAGCTTGAACTGATCCCAAGGGAACACTAGGGCATCCGAACCGCAAGCTAGGGGATCCTTTGTGCGAGACACAAATCTGTCCACCTTTGCGTTGAATCTGGATGCTAGCAGATCTACATCCGGTGTTCCCCACCGCTGGCATATTGCCTGGAAAACCTCGGGGTGAAGAGACCATTCCCCCGGGCATAATTGCTGGCGACTTAAAAAAGTCCGCTCTCCAATTTTCCACTCCTGGGATGAAAACCGCGGATATGGCTGTGACATACCTTTCTGCCCATTCCAGGATGCATTTCGCTTCCCTCTGGGCTGCACGACTCCTGGTGCCACCCTGGAGATTGATATATGCCACTGCTGTGGCATTGTCTGATTGAATTCTGACAGGTGACCCTTGGAGTTTGGATGTCCATGCTACTAGGGCATACCGGGCTGCTCGTATCTCTAAGAGATTGGTGGGCAGGGCCTTCTCTGCTTCTGACCACTTGCCCTGGAGAGACCATTGCTCCAGTACTGCCCCCCAGCCTATGAGGCTGGCAACTGTAGTGACCACCTTCCAAGAAACCGGACTGAAGGGTTTCCCTTCCCAGATTCTGGGGCACCAACCACCAATGGAGGCTCTTGCGAACGGAAGGGGACAGGGACATTGGTAAGTCTAAAGCCTGAACTTTTTTGTTCCAGGCTGACAGTATGGCCCTCTGCAAGTTCCTTGAATGGAATTGACCGTAGGGTACCGCTTCGAATGAAGCCACCATTTTTCCCAGCAGCCTTATACACAGGCGTATGGATGGTTTTTCTTTTTTGTACCCACTAAGTGGGTCAAATCTTTCAAAGACGACACCTTCTCTGGAGGTAAGAAAATCTTTCTCTGATTTGAATCCAGTCTTAGCCCCCAAGTATTCCAGGCTTTTGACTGGTTTTAGGGCTGACTTGTCTCGGTTGATAATGCAACCGTGAGATTCCAGATACTTGATTATCTTGTGAACGACCACTTCTAGTTTTTTTCACTGAGTGGTCTATCAGCAACAAGTCGTCTAGATATGCCATTATCGTTACACCTTGTGTTCCTAGTTTGGCCAATCGTAGGGCCAGAATTTTTGTGAACACTCGTGGTGCCGTGGCCAGACCGAAAGGTAAGGCTCTGAACTGAAAATGGCGCCCTTCTACTGCAAGGCGTAGAAATTTCTGGTGGGCCGAACAGATGGGAATATGCAAATAAGCATCCCTTATGTCGATCGAGGCTAACCATTCCTGCCCTTGTAGGGCGGTGGCCACCGATCGGATCGACTCCATCCGAAAAAAGTCCTGATATGTAGGAACTTGTTTAGCCCTTTTATATTCAATATGGGCCTCATGTCCCCATTTGGTTTGGGGACTGTGACAAGGTTTGAGTAAAACCCGAACCCGTTTTCTTTCAAGGGAACCTTCATGATTACCCTTGGGGCAATAGTTGCTCTAGTGCCAGAAGGAGGGATCCACTCTTCTGGGGATCGCTTGGCACGTTTGACCTTATAAAATGGGCAGGAGGAATGTCTTTTAACTCCAGCCTGTATCCCAGACTTACTGCGGGGATCACCCATCTCTGATGGTGTCCCGCCAGGTCTCTGTGAACAACTGAAGTCTTCCCCTCACCCGACTGAGTGGGGGCAACCCTTCATGACTTAGGGGGAGGTTTTGTACCTCTCTTGACCCAGGGTTTCTTGATACCCTGTGATTGTCCCTGATTTCTGCCCCCTGGATTTGACCGCGGAGGCCGTCGGAACTGTTTCACAGCCGATGTGCCAGGGACTGGAGAAGTAGGCCTCTTAAAAGAAGGACTTCTACCCTTGTTCTTAACCGGTAAGAGTGAACTTTTACCGGCAGAAATTTTCTGGATATATTTGTCCAGATCTTCTCCAAATAAGCGTTCTCCATGAAATGGGAAGCTAACCAGCAGTTTTTTACAGGGAGCTTCAGCAGACCAGTTTTTGAGCCACAGAAGCCTACGCATATGTACTATAGACAGCGTAAAGCGGGAGGCCTGTTGGATTGTATCCTTTATGGCGTCCACCGCAAAACACAAGGCTCTAGACAGGTCAGCTAGGGCAAGAGCCTGCTGATCTGGTAAGTCCCTTAAGACTTGTTTCAACTGATCTTTCACTGCTTGGCAGACTCCAATCGCTGCTACCGCAGGTTGTGTCACCATGCTTGCTGTAGAGAAAGCAGATTTTAGTAAAGACTCCAATTTTTTATCTATTGGGTCTTTGAACATTGGAACATTATCTACTGGACATGTCAGTGATTTGTTAACAGAAGAGATGGCTGCGTCCACTGTAGGGACCCTCCATTTTTTTATGAACTTATCCTCCATGGGATAGATCACCGGAAATCTCTTGGGGGGAGCAAATATTTTATCAGGATGCTCCCAATCCTGGTAAATAAGCCCTTCTAATAAAGGGTGGATTGGGAAGGAACAGACAGCCTGGGGAGCTTTTAGCGACCCCAGCGAGGAAACCGTAGTGGATGGTGGTTCCGCCAGAGGCATTTTAAATGCTGATCGGACCATATTAGTCAGAGACTGAACCCATAATCTTTCAGCCTGAGATGCTGAGAAAGGTTCTTCCACTGTTGATTCCTCCATAACTGAATCAACCTTATCCTGATCCCCTTCAGGTAGGTCGATCTCTGTGTGGGGCTGTTCCTCCACTAACAGGCACTCTGAAGGAGGAGACGGAGATCGGACGCGCTTTTCCTGAGACAGGGAAGCAGCGATCAATGCTGTTAATCTCTCTTCCAATCCTCCCAGAGTTGAGGATAAAACCTCCTCTGTTATATATACAGGAGCAGGTGGACTGGGGACAGCCGCAGCACCAGGCATTCCTGCGGGGTTTCTACGGCTACTGACCTCTGAATTCTCAGGGGAGATTGGTGCAGTACAAGCATGCCCAATATCCTCAGAGCCCAATGGAGACCCCTTTGGCTTCCTGGAAGATCTATTTCCGGAGCGTCTGGACGACATATCCTTTAAGCACAAAGCTGAGGTATTCCCGTCGTCATACACCAATTTTGCTGGTAATAATCTAACACAGGTGCTGCTATATACCAGCTGGTGTCCACTAAAGTGCCTTTCTATGGGGATGCCTGCATCAACCGCCTCTGTGTGCCACTGTTTGTTGCTAGCTCTGTTTGCATCCAGCTGACACTTGTACTGTGTCTTTTAACTATGCTGGGACGCCCGCACATGCGCAGAAGCGCCGCGGCGCGCATCGAGCGTCATCCACCCGCCCCGCCCCTTTTTTTCATAGGAGGCGCGTGCACGCGCCCGCACGCGCGCCCGTGCGCCATTGGCACCCTTTTCGAAAACAAACAGGGGACTAGGAGCCAGGGCCCTTTTTGCCGGAGGGCCTGTGCGGTGGATGAGCGCAGCAACAGAGCAGAGGAAGTGGATTCCCACAGAGAAACTTACCAGCTGCCTGGATCTTTTGACTTGAGAAAACCAAAGATCCACATGACAAGAAAAATGGACTACAGCGGCCTCTAGTGGTTTAACACAGGTACCGCGGTCCCCTTTTTTTTTTTTTTTTTTTCTTGACTACTATTAAAATTTTACATTTTCAGTAGTTACAGGCAAACACAGATATTTAGCGGGAATACCGTTAGGTAACAGACAGAAAGACAAATTAGGCTTGGGGGTCCCCCAATAGAACCAAGTTCCTGGGGGCCCCCACTTACCTGATCCCCGCCGCAGGACTTTGTTTGGTCCACAGAAGTCCAAACTTCACCTATCACGGCAGGCATTGTAATTAAACCTTCAGGGACCGGGTTCCCAAGGATTCCACTCCCCTGGACCTGTATAGCACCCTGCACAGACAACATCTTGGTCGTGGGTATGACCAGAGCTCTGGATCCCAGGGTCCAGCCCTCCTAAGAGAAGCATTACAGGCAAAACCTTGCTCTTCTGCTGCAAGGCCCGGGTACCGACCGTTTAGCTATGAAGCTTTTTTGGTGGGATCCGGAACAGCTTACTAAGGCCCAAAAGAACCTGTACGCAAGCCCAGTGAAAACACATGTTACTCTTTGGCCAACACCTTAGACACTGGCAAAAAACTGAGGTGCTCCCGGGTGGGAGGGGCTTATATAGGGGAGGGTACTTCCGGTTTGGAATTGGCCAGTGCCAACACCTGAAGGTAATCTATATAACCCATTAGTAATGACTAAGTCGCTCTGTGTCCCGTGATGTACGAAAAAGAAAAACATTTTTTATAGGGACAGAAAACTATAGGTAGGGAGAGTGTCAGTGTGTTTTACTGTGCTAATCCTTGTTTGTAGGGACAGGGAAGGACAGTGAGGGAAATTCTCATTGTGCTATACTGTGCTAAAGCATTCATCATCAACCATCTTTAAAAAAACATTTTTTATAGGGACAGAAAACTATAGGTAGGGAGAGTGTCAGTGTGTTTTACTGTGCTAATCCTTGTTTGTAGGGACAGGGAAGGACAGTGAGGGAAATTCTCATTGTGCTATACTGTGCTAAAGCATTCATCATCAACCATCTTTAAAAAAACATTTTTTATAGGGACAGAAAACTATAGGTAGGGAGAGTGTCAGTGTGTTTTACTGTGCTAATCCTTGTTTGTAGGGACAGGGAAGGACAGTGAGGGAAATTCTCATTGTGCTATACTGTGCTAAAGCATTCATCATCAACCATCTTTAAAAAAACATTTTTTATAGGGACAGAAAACTATAGGTAGGGAGAGTGTCAGTGTGTTTTACTGTGCTAATCCTTGTTTGTAGGGACAGGGAAGGACAGTGAGGGAAATTCTCATTGTGCTATACTGTGCTAAAGCATTCATCATCAACCATCTTTAAAAAAACATTTTTTATAGGGACAGAAAACTATAGGTAGGGAGAGTGTCAGTGTGTTTTACTGTGCTAATCCTTGTTTGTAGGGACAGGGAAGGACAGTGAGGGAAATTCTCATTGTGCTATACTGTGCTAAAGCATTCCTCATCAACCATCTTTGAAATCCTTGTTTTTTGGACAGTCAGGGAAATTGTCATTGTGCTATTCTGTGCGAAAGCAATCATCCTCAACCATATTTAGAAATCCTTAAGTAAAGGGACAGAGAAGGACACCTGAAGGTAGCCCTTATTGCTTTTTTCCCATCTCCCTGCAGGCCATCCATTAGAATGTCTGGAAGGCAAACAAGGAGAGGCAGACAGTCAGGAGGCAATAAAAGAGGGCAAGCAGGCTCTGTGTCTGGGGGCAACAGTGCTGGTCGTGGACGCGGTGCATTGTCATCAGCACATGGCCATGGGACACGCTTGTCCTTCTTTTCGGCAGCTGGACATGTTGAGCCACATCATGCCGAAGACTTGGTAGAGTGGATGACCAAGCCCTCCTCCTCCTCCTCATCCTCTCTCACCCAGGCTCAGGGTACTGGCAAAGCAGCTGCCAAAGCGTCCTCTTCCCTGGTATCAATGTCAGACTCATCATCAGTCACTCCTTCCCTAGACCCACCATGTCCCCCTCCTGAGGAGTCCCCCGAACTGTTTGAGCACAGTATTGGGTACATGCTCCAGGAGGATGCCCAGCGTTTTGAAGGGTCTGATGATGAAACCCAGCTAGAGGAAGGCAGTAGCGTGAGAGCAGACAGAGGGGATGCTCAAGAAGGACACCAATCTGGCAGTCATGTTCCAGCAGCTGCAGCATACTGCCAGATTGGCTCCAGTGATGAGGAGGGAGGGGATGATGAGGTCACTGACTCCACGTGGGTGCCTAATAGGAGAGAGGAGGAGGAGGAGGATGAGGAGGAGGCACATCTCCAACGAGGCAGGATGCCCTTTGGTGGCCAGCGTAAGGGCAGTACACCGACGGAATCACACCGCAGAGCTCCGCCTGTGCAGGGCGCTGCCTCTGCCCGTCATTCAAAAAGTTCTTTGGTGTGGGCCTTTTTTGAGGCTAGTGCATCAGATCGCACAGCTGCTGTTTGCAACATATGTCTCAAGCGTATATCACGTGGCCAAAACATCAGCCGCTTGGGTACCACATGCCTGACCAGACATATGTTGACCTGCCATGCAGCTCGTTGGCAAGCCTACCTCAAAGACCCACACCAAAGAACAAAGCGGACCTCTCCTTGCACCGCATCAGCTGGGATCTCCAACCCCACTATAACTTCAGTCCTCTCTGAAACATGCACTGAGAGGAATGAAGGTGTAGAATTAGGTGTGTCACAGCCAAGTACTTGCGGCCACTCTGCTAGCAGTACACCGACGTCCGATTCTAGCAGGCAAATTTCCCTGCCCCAGCTGCTGGACCGTCGAAAGAAGTTCACTCCCAGCCATCCACATGCCCAGCGGTTGAATGCTAGCTTGGCTAAATTGCTAGCGCTTCAACTGCTGCCTTTTCAGTTGGTAGACTCGGCCCCCTTCCGTGAGTTTGTGCAATGTGCGGTTCCTCAGTGGCAGGTTCCCAAACGCCACTTTTTCTCACGGAAGGCTATTCCGGCTCTCTACCGGCATGTGGAAGGCAATGTCTTGGCCTCGCTGGACAGGGCGGTCAGCGGTAAGGTGCATATTACCGCTGACTCATGGTCCAGCAGGCATGGACAGGGACGTTACCTATCTTTCACGGCCCATTGGGTCACTCTTTTGGCAGCTGGGAAGGATGCAGGACAAGGTGCAGTAGTGTTGGAGGTTGTTCCACCGCCACGCCTCCAAAATGCTACTACTGGTTGTGACACACCTCTCTCCTCCACCCCCTCCTCTTCTTCTTCCTCCATGGCCTCTTCCTGTGCTTTGTCCTCTGAACCAGCGGTGCTCCGTAGCCGTTCAAGGGGCTACGCAAGTACGCAGGCAAAAAGATGCCATGCCGTGCTTGCGCTGGTGTGTTTGGAGGACAGAAGCCACACTGGGGCAGAGGTCCTGTCTGCTCTGCAGGGCCAGGCCGAGAGGTGGTTGACGCCACGCCAGCTTAAGCCAGGAATGGTGGTTTGCGACAATGGCACCAACCTCCTCTCCGCCCTCTGACAGAGACAACTGACCCATGTGCCCCGTGTGGCTCACGTCCTTAACCTGGTGGTGCAGCGGTTCTTGGGCAGGTACCCGGGCTTACAGGATGTCCTGAGGCAGGCCAGGAAAGTCTGTGTGCATTTCCGCAGATCTTATAATGCCAGTGCTCGCCTGGCTGAGCTGCAAAAGGAGTTGAACCTGCCCAAGAA
Organism: Rana muscosa; assembly: GCA_029206835.1. NCBI lineage: Eukaryota > Metazoa > Chordata > Amphibia > Anura > Ranidae > Rana > Rana muscosa. The sequence continues at coordinate 636,766,181 of CM055118.1, read as the reverse complement.
CCTCCTTATATGTGACATGCCCACCAGGTGGAACTCAACGTTGGCCATGCTGCAGCGGCTGCACACGCAGCAGAGGACCATCAATGAGTACCTGTGCGACTACGGCACCAGGACAGGGTCAGGGGAGCTTGTTTTTTTTTCTCCACGCCAGTGGGGCATGATCAGGGATGCATGCACTGTCCTGGCACCATTTGAGGAGGCCACGAGGATGGTGAGCAGTGACAGTGCATGCATCAGTGACACTGTACCTCTTGTCCACCTGTTGGAGCACACGCTGCGTGGAATAATGGACAGGGCACTTGAGGCAGAACAGAGGCAGGAAGAGGAGGACTTCCTTGCCTCTCAAGGCCCCCTTTACCCAGACAGTGTTCCTTCTGTCCCACCCATCGCACAGGAAGAGGAGGAGGAGGAGGAGGAGGAGGAGGAGGAGGATTGTGTCAGCATGGAGGTGGAGGCTGGCACTCAGCATCATCAGCAGCAGTCTTTTAGGGATGATTTACAGTCCCAAGAAACCAGTGGACTTGTACGTGGCTGGGAGGAGGTGGCTGCGGATCATGTCGTCCTTAGTGACCCAGAGGACTCCGGACCGAATGCCTCAGCTAACCTACGCTGCATGGCCTCCCTGATCCTGCAAAGTCTGCGGAAGGATCCTCGTATTCTTCGGATCAAGGAGAGGGACCATTACTGGCTGGCCACTCTCCTTGATCCACGGTACAAGGGTAAGGTTGCGGACCTTATGTTACCGTCGCAGAGGGAGCAGAGGATGAGACAACTCCGGGAGGCCTTGCAGAAAGGTCTGTGCAACGCGTTCCCAGAGACTGGGAGGTTACAAACTCCTGGTCCTGGACAACGAGTTGCTGAGGCTTCGGCCAGTCAAAGAAGGAGCGGTGGGGAAGGTGGCCGTCTGACCGATGCGTTCAGACAATTCTTTAGTCCGCAGCCCCAAAGTATGATCGGTTCCAGCAACCATCGCCAGCGTCTGATAAACATGGTGCAGGAATATCTAGGGGCAAGGTCAGACTTGGACACCTTCCCCACCGAAAATCCTCTGGCTTACTGGGTCTTGAGGATGGATCACTGGCCAGAGCTTGCACAGTATGCAATTGAGCTACTGGCCTGTCCTGCATCCAGCGTTCTTTCGGAACGCACATTCAGTGCTGCTGGAGGATTTGTCACGGATCACAGGGTGCGCCTGTCCACCGACTCGGTTGATCGACTGACTTTCATCAAGATGAACCAGTCTTGGATCACCACCAGCTACCACACACCTGATGCTGATATAACAGACTAATTGATTTTAACATGTCACATCCCTTCAAGACTGATGCTGATGCTGAGTGCCTGTGCTGTTATGTTGACTGGCTATCCTCCTCCTCCGAGTCCTCAATGATACGATTGATGATGATAGCTTGGAAGATCATTTTTGTTTATGGGTGCCGCCACCAGTGGCTAAGGCCCAATTTTTCAGCCCCTGTTTAACAGGGGCGTGTAATTACAATTTTTGAAGCAATACTTTGCAACAGGGCTCATTGCTGTGCTCCAAGTACAGTATCTGTGAGGGGTTGGAGTGTTGTGCCACCAGTGCCTAAGGCCCAATTTTTCAGCCCCTGTTTAACAGGGGCGTGTCATTACAATTTTTGAAGCAATACTTTGCAACAGGGCTCATTGCTGTGCTCCAAGTACAGTATCTGTGAGGGGTTGCAGTGTTGTGCCACCAGTGCCTAAGGCCCAATTTTTCAGCCCCTGTTCAACAGGGGCATGTAATTACAATTCTTGATCTAATAATTCACAGCAGGGCCCATTGCTGCACCCACCAAGAGTAACTCTGAGGGCTTACAGTGTTGTGGCAACGCCACCACCACCACCACCACCACGAAAGACCCAATTTTTCAGCCCCTGTTCAAAAGGGGCATGTAATTACAATTCTTGATCTAATAATTCACAGCAGGGCCCATTCCTGCACCCACGAAGAGTAACTCTGAGGGCTTACAGTGTTGTGGCAACACCACCACCACCACCACCACCACGAAAGGCCCAATTTTTCAGCCCCTGTTCAACAGGGGCATGCAATTACAATTCTTGATCTAATAATTCACAGCAGGGCCCATTGCTGCACCCACCAAGAGTAACTGTCAGGGCTTACAGTGTTGTGGCACCAGCACCACCATCAAAGGCCCAATTTTTACTACCACTGTTCAACAATTATATGTAATTACAATTCCTGATATAATAGTTGACAGCAGGGCGTTCCAGCACCAACCAAGAGTAACTGTGAGTGCTTACAGTGTTGTGCCAACACCAACAACTAAGGGGCCTATTTCTGCAGAGTATATACGGCAGGTCCCTACTTTCAAACATCCAACTTACAAACGACTCCTACTTGCAAACGCAAGAAGACAACAGGAAGTGAGAGGAAATCTACCCCTAGGAAGGAAAATTCTCTCCTGTAAGAATTAATATGGGAGAAAGGTGTCTCCTCTGTACTGATGCTTTATCACCAATCCTTGTTTCAAGAAAAACACCACATTTCAAAAACAGTTGTCATTGGGACGGAAAGTGAGGTGAAATGTTCTGAACAGGGGCACAGACAGCAAAACAAATGTTACAGGGGTGATAACCCTTACCTATGTTTTCCAAAAAGTTTAAAAATAGATTTTTGGGCTGGAGCTACACTTAAACAATGTACCTGTTCAAAATTACAAACAGATTCTACATAAGAACAAACCTACAGTCCCTGTCTTGTATGCACCGCCTGTATACGGCTGTTCAGAGTATATAGGGCCTTTTTTATCTTGTGTGCGGTGTTCCCCTTAATATCCATACAAGACCCAAAGGGGCTGGTAATGGGCTGGGGTAGGGGGGGGGGGTCATGGGGTAACTATGCCATTTTTCTTAAAGATTTTCATCCATATTACCGGGACCAGACATTACATTAAAGCCGCAAGCAGTTTTAAATGGCTTTTTTTTCCTTTAGAAGTGTCATTTTGTGCAGGGACAGTTCTAAACACGGGAAACACGTGGCACTTCACAGGCATACTTTAGACACCCCCCAGGTACGATATTTAAAGGAATATTTGACTTTTTTTTTTTCACTTTATGCATCATTAAAATGACTGCTCCCGAAAAACGACTGTTTTTAAAACTTCTTTTTGCATTGATACATGTCCCCTGGTGCAGAACCCGGGTTCCCAAACCCTTTTTAGGACAATAACATGCATAATAGTCGTTATAATTAGCACTTTAGAATTCGAACGTTCGCATCCATTGTATTTAGGGTTCTAATGTTCGTACGAACTTTCGGTCCGTTCGCGGGTTCTGGTGCGAACCGAACCCGGGGGTGTTCGGCTCATCACTAGTCAGGACACAGGGGACCTGATACATATGCTATGGAGGTGCCCGAAATTATTTAGGTATTGGACAGGGGTACTAGATAGCATAAATAGGACATATATGACAACAATAGAAATGGACCCTAGAATGTGTGTCCTGGGACTAGAGGAGGGAACAAGCAGAGCGACCAGAATAACAAAAGCAGTGCTTAGATGCCTTTTTCACGCTAGAAAATTGATAGCGCAAAGATGGTAGGCAGAAGACCCCCCCTCAGTGAGAGAATGGGCTAATACAGTCACCGCAACAATATGGAAGGAGAGGGTAGTATATATTAAGAGAGGGAACACAAGAGAGTTTGAAAAGGTGTGGAACCCGTGGTTGGAAAAAATAGGGACACCCCTGCAAAGCGGAGAGTGAGATAAGGAAAATAAATGAAAACAAAAACAAACTTTGAATAATGTGTAAAAATGGAAGAAAAAACCTAATATGAGAAATAGTAAAGGGGGAGGGGGAAGGAGGGAGGGATGAGGATCAACAGAGTGAAAATTGCACTGATAACATTTTGCTAATTTATTGTTGTGAAAAATAAATATAGAAAAGCATGTATAATGTTAATTTGAATATATAAGAAAAAAAAAAAGAAGATAACTGGCAAGGCTGTGATTATCAGTGCAGCCCATAGGCGTGCGCACAGGGTGTGCCAGGTGTGCCCAGGCACACCCTAATCACCATTTACAGCACAGATTCCCCCTACTTCCCTGGCTCCCTCCTTCCCCCTGCAGTGCTACCAGCTTCCCTTCTCTTCCGCCAGCTGTTGCTGCATGGATGTTTTAGGATGAGTGGAGGAAGGGGACGGTAAATATGTAATTGACCATCCCCTTACCTTTCTGAATGAACATCGTAAGTGATCAGTAGTGTGTGTTTGAGCTTTGGGGTGCACACCCTAATGCAATAGACTGCGCACACCTATGGTGCAGCCCCATCAGTGCCAATCAGTGCAGCTTATCAGTGCCCATCAGTGCCGCCTATCATTCCCCATCAATGCCACCTCATCAGTGCTGCCTCATCAGTGCAGATTATCAGTGCCCATCAGTGCAGCTTATCAGTGCCCCTCAGTACTGCCTCATCAGTGCATCCTCATCAGTGCAGCTTATCAGTGCTCATCAGTGCAGCCTCATCAGTCCCCTTTAGTGCAGCCTATCAGTGCCCATCAGTGCCGCCTTGTCAGCACACATCAGTGAAGAAGATCAATTACTTATTTGCAAAAAAAAAAAAAACTTTTTTTTAATTTTCAGGTTTTTTTGTTTGCTTAGCAAAAAATAAAAAGCCCAGTGGTGATTATATACCACCAAAAGAAAGCTCTATTTCTCAAAAAAAAGATAAAAATGTAATATGTGTTCAGTGTTGCATGACTACGCAATTGTCATTCAAAATGCGACAGCACTCAAAGCTGAAAATTGGCCTGGGCAGGAAGCGGGTGAAAATGCCCAGTATTGAGGGGGTTAAAGAGAAAAAAAAACACATGAAAAAACGCATCAATAATGCATGTTCAAAAATGCACCACAAAATAAGCCTGAAAACTGCATCAGCCGCAACCGCATATATGGGAACCTAGGGCTGCTTTCACACTGAGGAGTTTTTCAAGCGCTTTTGAGATAAAAAAAATCGCCTGAAAAAGCTCAAGAAAGATGCTTCCCTTTAAAATCAATGAATGTGTTCACACTCTTTTTTTTCAACATTGTCGATCTTCTTATCCATATTATCGAAATATTGTCAACTCAAGCTCTCCTCTCCCTCCCTTCTACCCCCTCCCCCTTTTCCTCTTTCCCACCTACTTCCACTATATTCATTTATATACTACAGTATCAACTCTGCCATACTGTCTTGTGTTTGATATACTACCATAAGTTTAATGTTCATGTAACACTGCTTGTACTATCTTGTTTGGACATTTCTATGACTTTGTAATATTGCAAAACTCAATAAAAATCCATATACAAAAAAAAATAAAAAAAATTGTTGTTTTGTGTTTATACTGCACAAAATGAAAAACACATTGGTGATCAAATACCACAAAAAGAAAGCTCCATTTGTGGGAAAAAATGACATGAATTTTTATTTGGGTATAGCGTTGCATGACCGCGCAATTGTCTATTAAACTAATGCAGTGGAGGTGCCCATCGCAAAAAGTGGCCTGGTCATGAAGGGAGCAAATCTTCCGCAACTCAAGTGGTAACATTACCATTAACACTGCAAATCAGTTATTTTTTTTCCATCTGCAAAAACTGAAGAGAAAAAATGGTTTAATATATCTGCCTTTTTCCTGTCACTTGTGACCAGTAGGGATGGACGAACATCTCCCGGGACGGTTCGCGAACGCGATCGCACGAACGCGGGTAAATGTTCGCGAACCGCGGGTTCGCGGCGGGCCCCATTTATTTCAATTGGAGGCGAACATTAAAAACCTCCAGGTCATATATGCAGCCACAAAATAATTACTAGCTGTGCACACATAGTCCCACAACATGGACAATGACATAACAGAAGTATTAAGCAAATTTGAGATCGACAACGACAAGCATTCTTTTCTTATCTGAAAAATGTTGTCAATTCAGAAGCGCATGAAGGCCATGGAAGAGACGCAAGGCCAGGCTATGAAGGGGGTGCAGGAGATGATCCTGCTATTGGAAAAGTTGCCATAAATGTTTTGTTTTTTTTATAAGTTATATAAATCGTTTATACAGTTATAACGTTTATTTCGTTTTTTGTAATATTGCTCGGTTTTATTGTAATATCTCGGCCTAAATCAGCCAGAACTGACAGCAGCCGGTAAATACATGTCAAATACATATAGGGTCCATTCACACGTCTGTAAAATGGGTCCGCATCCGTTCCACAATTTAGCCGAATTGATTTTCAATTCCAGTCTGAAAAATTAGGCATTCACAGCCTGGATAAAGAAGTAAGTGTCGGCCAGTACAGGCCCCAAAAATTAGCCAACAGGCATTCATCTGACAGCAAAGAACTTTGTATTCTGTGGCTGGAGGTACATTAGGCATTCACAGGATAAATACGTTTCGGGCACTACAGGCCCCAAAAATTAGGCATTCAACGGACATAAAAGGCCTTTTATGCCGCTGTATTTACCCAAGAAGACAGGGACCATGAATAATTGTTATAGGTGGTGGTGGATATTTGTGGCCTATCATGAGGAATTTGAATGAGACATTAATTTTTATAAATGTGAGGTAGTCAACACTGTCGTGAGCTAGGCGAGTGCGCTTATCGGTCACGATCCCCCCTGCTGCGCTGAACGTCCTTTCGGACAGGACACTGGACGAGGGGCAAGCCAACAGTTCCATTGCAAATTGCGCAAGCTCTGGCCAGAGGTCAAGCCTGCCCACCCAGTAGTCCAGGGGTTCATCACTTCTCAGAGCGTCCATATCGGCCGTTAATCCGATGTAATCGGACACCTGTCGGTCTAGGCGTTCCCTGATGCTGGATCCGGATGAGACCTGTCGATGGGTCAGCTGAAAGAATGATCTCATATCACAAGTGACCAAGACATCTTCAAACCGCCCTCTTCTTGCAGGCGCTGTTGGATTGGTATCCACAACTGTTCCTCTGGGAGTGGAAATTCCTCTGCCAGCGCACGCAAAAGCAGAATGCTGCATTTCTCGAAGCAAGGCCTGGAAGTGCTCCATTCTGACAGCCCTCTGTGATGGTGGTAACATTTCTGCCATTTTTTGTTTGTACTGGGGGTCCAAGTACGTTGCCACCCAGTAATGGTCCTTGCCCTTTATGCTTTTTATACGGGGGTCCCTCTTAAAACACTGGAGCATGAAGGCCCCCATTTGCACTAAACTGGAAGCAGTGTGGTGGCCTGACTCCTGCTCGTCATCATCCAGGATAATGTCGTCCTCGATCTCCTCCCCCCATCCATGAACAACAACAGCAGGGATCTCAGAAAGGTTTAAAGCATGCTCTTCTTGCTCCTCCTCATCCACCCCGGCACCATCCTCCTCTGACTCCTCTTCAGACTCCTGTTGTTGACTTGTCTTAGATAGAGTAGCCCCCCTGGGAATTCATTCAGCATTGCGACTTCCTCATCTTCCTGCTCCTGCTCTTCGACGGCTTGATCAATGACACGACGCAATGCACGCTCCATAAAGAAGGCATAAGGTACGATGTCACTGATGGCACCATGGCTACGACTGACCAGTTTGGTGATCTCATAGAATGGCCGCAAAAGTTTGCATGCGTCGCGCATGAGCGGCCACTGACGCGGTAAAAAAAAAACAAGATCCCCAGAACCTGTTCTGGCTCAGAGTTCGTACAGGTAGTCGTTAACTGCACAGTTCTGCTGGAGCAGCCTATCAAGCATATACAAGGTTGAGTTCCATTGCGTCGGACAGTCACAAATAAGACGTCTGAAGCCTCGTACACACGACCGAGTTTCTCGTCGTAAAAAACACGCCGTTTTTTTCGACGAGATTCTTGTTAAGCTTGTCGATTTTCTCGTCAAGCTTTCCATGCGTACACACTGACATTTCCCAATTTCCTCGTTGTTCTCCGCGGTCACGTCCATCACGTACGACGGCACTATAAAGGGGAAGATCTTTTTTCTTGGCGCCACCCCTTGGGCTGCTTTTGCTGATCTTGTGTTACCGCGTGTGAAGTAAAAGTTTGGGAAGAGACGATTCGCGCTTTTCAGTCTTCGTACTTTTCAGATCGTTTTCTGCCGTTCAGTTTGTGCTTGTGGGTTCGTATCTTGACTTTCAGGGCGTCTAGGCAGGTCATATCTGTTTTACAGTGCGTTCTTGCCTGTTCGTTTCTGATTTTCAGTTCATTATTCATAGGCCTTGCTGTTCTAAAGTGCGTTCTGTTCTGTACGTTCTGATAAGACGACCGTTTCCTAGCCATGTCGCCTGGACGTTCTCGTCGTCGAGTTCGTGCTGTGCGTGCGCTTGGTGTTGGTCTGCTTGTTTTGGACCAAGACCAGTCCATGAATGGTGTGAGGAGGAGTTCATGGACCAAGAATTGGTTGCTCCAGCGGGACCAATTCTGCCACATGCCTCTGCTGCGGGAGATCGTCGAGAATAATCCTGAGGACTACAGGAATTTTCTGCGGATGTCTGACCCCGTTTTTCAGGAACTGTTGGCTTTGGTGTCCCCCTATATTACCAGGAAGGACACCGTTATGCGGGAAGCCATCAGTGCTGAGCAGAGGCTCATCGCCACCTTACGGTACCTGGCGACAGGGAGAAGTCTTCAGGACTTGAAGTTCACGACAGGCATCTCCCCCCAGGCTCTGGGCCTCATAATCCCAGACACCTGTTCTGCCATTATACAAGTCCTGCAGGAGGACTATATTAGGGTAAGTTTTCTTCATTAACATCACATTTTATGTATTACATGTATGCTATTGTATTGTATTTCTTTCATCCTTCCCTAATTACCACGATTGTAATATGCTGAGAATGTCCCCTTTGTCCCCATGCATGTTGGAAGTTTTAAATGCCCCTTTTTTCTCCTTCATGCATATTTTCCTTCACTAACCTTTCCAGCAGGGGCGCCTGTTGCTCCAAATGTTTGGGGGTTCAAACCCCAATTTAGGAAATAAACTTCCTCCTTTTTTGCTCTGGTGCCTATTAAACGCCCCCATTTGTCCCCTCCAATGCAGCCATTTTGTTCCCTCCAATGCAGCCAGTTCCCCCCCAGCCCTGCACTTACCTTCTTGTGGTCAGCGCCATCCTTCTTCTGTCCTTGATGTCTTCTCCTTCCCTTGATGTTGCATCAGCCAATCATGTTACCATTAAACAGACTTGGTGAACATGATTGGCAGAGCAGCCTGTCAGTGTTTACCCAAGGAATGCCCCCCCTGCGTCCCCTATTTAACTTTTCTGAAGCCAATTACATCCCTCAGGCTGTAATGTGCAAGACAATTTTCCTTACTGTTTCTGATATGCAATTTTAAGCCCATAAATGCCGCAGTTCTTCATATGTCGGTTGCTTAACAGGGGGCCATCCACCTGAATAGTGGGCGGCATAGACAATACATAGGTTAATGCAAGGCATAAACCTATGTATTGTTCTGAGTGACGGGCACAGGAGAGAGGGGGCAGTGCTCCAGCGCCCACTCTGGACGCACCGCCACTGCAATGCTATCCTGTGGCCAAACACATCCCCTCCCCCTCCCCATTAGAATTTATTAATGGACCATCATAGGGGGTGATGAATATGATACATGAGCCTTCCATTATACTTATTTAAAACACCTTAATAAACGTAGACTTTGCTTGATGTTGGCCTCTAATGTATTTTCGTAGAATATACTTGTAATGTTTGATTTGTGTATTCTAATATTTTTTCATCTTGTTTGACTCCACAGCTTCCTTCCACGCCACAGGAATGGCAGACTGTGGCATCGGAGTTCGCCACGCGGTGGGACTTCCCCAACTGCGGTGGTGCTATAGACGGGAAGCACGTCCGCATCGTGCCGCCACCCCGTTCTGGGTCCTACTACTACAACTACAAGGGGTTTCATAGCATTGTGCTGTTGGCGGTGGTGTCAGCACGGTATGAATTCCTCTATGTTGATGTAGGGAAGAATGGCCGGATGTCCGATGGGGGATCCTTCATCCAGACGGAGTTTGCCCTCCATCTCCAGAGTGACGACCTTACATTGCCACCGGATGCAGGGAATATTGAAGGACTCCCCTTTGTTTTTTTGGCTGATGAAGCCTTCGGGCTCGGACCACATCTTTTGAGGCCATTTCCTCAGAGGACCCTGACCCCAGAGAAGAGGGTGTTCAATTACCGGCTGGCCAGGGGCCGAAGAGTCGTTGAAAATGCCTTTGGCATAATGGCCAGCCGGTTCCGCCTTTGTATGACTTCCATCCACTTGGCGGACTACAAAATAAACTATGTAGTGTTATGCTGCTGTGTGCTACACAATTTTCTTTGCCGCAAATCTAATTCCTATACGGCCTCAGTTTTGCCTGAGGCTGGACTTTCCCCTGATAATCCCCTGCCAGGCCTGGAATCTGCCCGTGCTGGCTTGTACCCCCAAAATGCCCGTGAGGTTCGGGACAAATACATGGACTATTTCACGGGTAGGGGGGCAATTCCTATGCCAGGCTATGTCTAAAGATTGCTGTCTAACGATCCAAATAAAAATCTTGTTTAAACTTCTAACTTTTCTTGGTTTCCTGTCTCCTAGTTTGTCTTAGTGCATTTGTAGTGCCAAGTGTATTTTCCTTTAGTAAATACCAACCATTTCACTATGTAACCTTTAAAAATTTTCCAAATAAGGTTAGAGCATATTAGAAAAAGAAGCTACACGTTGTTTGTGTTCAAATATTTTACTATGTGCAAATTCACACACCTATTTTTTTTTTAATTTTACATTTTTTGTTTGCCTGGCCACAAACCGGCAATTGTTTTCTTAGGAAAATACAAAAACAACAGTTGCATTCCAAAAATTACAAAATTGGATACCTCGGAGCAATCTGAGACATTCACTTACACAAACTATATGTCTCTATGTGCCCGTCCTAATATGGGGTCCTGCCACCCCTTGCCCAGCCAAAAATTGAATATGCACACAATTGGGATTATTTTCCTATAGGGATTTTAGACTCCTGATCCCTATTGTCAACATGTGCTATCTGCCATCAGGGGTGATCAATGGACGTGTTTTGAGGGTGCAACCCCTTCCTCAGTTCACCTTCTTTAGATACGAGGAAGGGGTTGCACCCCCAAAAGACGTACATGGATATCCCCTGATGGCAGATAGCACATGTTGACACACTGTGTGCATATTCAATTTTTGGCTGGTTTGATTGTCAGAAAAGTTTTTTAAAAGTTGCAAAACAAAAGGGGGTTGGGATGCCTTATTGAATTCTCCCCAATACATCGAGAATGTCTTTAAATGTTTGATCCATCACATGTATTCTTTATTTAATTTTGTCCAGATCCGTGCTACATTCCATCACTTGCTGGAAGAGGCGGAGGGCACTGTCAGCAGAGAAACCTGTACTATCCTTCACCCCAACATTCACATCCCCTAAAAACAAAATAAAAAGGTATTATAACTCTGCAGGCCTACCTCTCTTACCTGAAGCTGTGGTGACAGATACTGACCTGTTGTGGTGACCAGTTCCACAACGTCATCCACCTCTCCTTCCTGCACTTCTCCTTCCTCCACCTCAACTTCCTCTACATCCTTCGTTTGTGGGTCTTTGGGAGTTTGAGGTTGTTGTGAAGCTGTGGGGTTCTTGTGCTCCCTGGAGTGTCCTCCTCCCAGTCTTCTCTCCCCTATGAGAATCAAACAAAAGGTAGAGTTATCACACAGAAAATCTCTATGTAAAAAAAAAAACAGGCTAAATTGCTTGGAAGTGGGGTACAAGTGTGTGTTTGGGCGGAAGTTAAAGATGAATGCATTATTTCTGACCAAGAATATGCTTAGTATTCACCTTTGTCTGTAATTTTTTAGACATGTAGGCAACACAAAAATTCTCTGAAGCACCTGTGTGGGACACCCAAAAAAGGTGGGTCTGTTGGCCCACACTATAGTGCTCCAAAGTACAGATGTGGAAGCAGCTGCTGAGTGTCCTCTCCTTTACACTGACAAAAGTTTGCATTTCATTCTCTTTACAAACACATCATCTAGCCTAAAACTTTGTGCCCCAAATTTCCCAAAAAATGGCAGATGTCTAATTACTTTTGTGGCTGTAAAATAATCCAAAACAGCGGATAGTGGCCGAACGAAGTGTCTGTAACGTTACGAACGATTACTGTGCCCAACCAAGTTCAAAATATAACATTTTGGAAGGGAGTCCAATAAGAAAAACAAAAAAAAACAGCAACATGTCAGTTTAGAAAAGGATTAATAGCATAAAAGTGTACATTTTACTTACTTTTTGCGAGCATTCTCTTAATGCTCCTTAACTGCTCTGGCTCCCTCAGTTTGAGGTCTGACCACCTCTTTCTGAGCTGCTCATTTGAGCGTTTCACCCCGAAATTCGTCTTCAGACTCTTCACGACTTTAGTGAGGATTTTGGCCTTCCTTCTATTTGGTTTGCTATACGGCCCATGCTTTGCGTCATAATCAGAATTGAGCAAGATGTCCACCATCTCCGCCATCTCCGCAAAAGACATATTCGATGCCTTGAATCTCCTCCTTGATCGTGACGTTTCCTCGGTCTCCGGGCTTGTCTCCTCCTCGTTAGTTGCGGAATTATCAGACAACTGCTGTAACTCCGCCATATCTGTCTGCGCGCCGAAAGAGAAGGGGCGGGGAAAAGATGTTAGTTAGAACGTCATGGGCCGGCGACATGTGCGGAGCGACGTGTTCGAATTTTGACGCATGCGTGGTGTGTATATAGCAAACACACATGTGACTATAGTACGTTCGGTGTGCGGAGAGAGGAGTTCAAGTGACGGACGTGCTAACGAAGGTATGTGATTTTGTGACTTGTACAAATTGTTGGACTATACTGTTTTGAGAATGTTGTAGGATATATATGGTGACTACGATGTTAAGGAGGTTAGACTGTTTGCCTCACATTAGTTATATATTATTTCTTAAACTTGCAGATACAATATGAATGTCTTTATTAGCGACAAAGAGTTCCTGGCGGAATTTATTGACCGGGTAAGGGAGCTGCCCGCTCTGTGGGAGACGAAAAACCCCATCCATAAAAAAAGAGGGGTGAGAAAAGCAGCGCTGGAGAAGCTGCTCCCATTTGTGCAGACCAAGGTGCCCACAGCCATAGCAAAACAAGTGGACACTAAAATTGGGAGCTTGAGAGGCACCTACAGGACTGAACGCTCTAAGGTCCTGGCTTCTCAGAGGTCAGGAGCAGCAGCAGGTGATGTGTATGTCCCGATTTTGTGGTACTACAGCAGGATGTCCTTCCTGGATGACCACATTGAGGCAAGGCCATCACTCTCCACTCTTCCCCACAGACTTCCCTGCAGCCAACCTGAGCCTTCTCTGGAGCAAGAGGAGGCAGCCATCCTGGATGATCCTGATTTGGCCATCTGGAGCCAGGTATAGTATTAAATGAAAATGTATTGGGATAAAATTAATGTTTGACAAATATGTCAAGATGAGAAACATACAATATTTTGGGTTCCACAAGTGAAATCAAGATCTCGAGACATTAGTCTGCACTTAATTGGGTGCTAAATAGTCAATCTGATGTAGGTGTAAATTCTAAAAAATGATTTCTGGATTTACATTCTAATTGCTTCAATCATGTTTATAAAGTTTGATGCAAAGATTAAAACAACATATTAAACTATGTCCCTTTTTCATACACAGGATGAAATCAGCCAGGAGGAGGGTCTGGAAACTGTCAGGCAGGAGGAGGAAGGGCCCAGTGGCAGCCAGGAGGTGGTAGGGCCCAGTGGCAGCCAGGAGGTGGCAGGGCCCAGTGGCAGCCAGGAGGTGGCAGGGCCCAGTGGCAGCCAGGAGGTGGCAGGGCCCAGTGGCAGCCAGGAGGTGGCAGGGCAAAGGAGAAGCACCAGATCCCAGGTGCCTCCCATCCGGCTTCCCAAAAGAGGCAGGAGGGACAGGACCACCAGTGAGGCAGCAATGGCCCTTATTAAAGAGGCCCATGCCACCCTCAAAGAGCCCACATCCCCTGAAGAGGCCATTGCCGGCCTAGTGGAGGCAAAGTTCAAGGTGATGAGCATGGAGCAACGCCTCCTATGCGAGCCCCTGCTCATCACCTTGCTCAACAAGGGGGTGATGGGAAAAATTACCCCCAATACCGCCATTTGTGAGGTGGCACAACTGTCCCAACCTCAACCTCCTCCTCCACCTCCACCTTGTTCTTCCGCCCCACCCCCTTCTCCTCCACCTCCACCTTGTTCTTCCACCCCACCCCCTTCTCCTCCACCTCCACCTTGTTCTTCCGCCCCACCCCCTTCTCCTCCACCTCCACCTTGTTCTTCCGCCCCACCCCCTTCTCCTCCACCTCCACCTTGTTCTTCTGCGCCACCCCCTTCTCCTCCACCTCCTCCTCCTCCTGACAGGAGTACCCCTCCAGTGGCCCAGCCTCCAGCCAAACGAAGAAGGAAGGCTGCAGGGAAGGCTTCAGGAAAGGTTGCAGGGAAGGTTGCCAGGAAGACGAGGAAGTGATGGCCTTGCTTCATTGTGGTCGGACAGAAGGCAGCCTGTTGTAGTACCACACACTTGGGACATATATATCACCTGCTGCTGTTCCTGACCTCTGGGAGGCCAGCATCAGATTGTGTTCAGAAATGTTGGCCTTCTCAAGCTCCCAATTTTAGTGTCCACACAGGGTTGCTGTGTGCTCTGGGGTCCCTGGGATGCACAAATGGCAGCATGTTCTCCAGCGCTGCCTTCTCTTTATTTTATTTGAAACATGAATAAATGTTATTTTTGTTTAAGTTCATACTTGACTATGTGTATTTGTAAAAATGTAAAATCTAGCTTTGGAGTAAGCAGATACATTTGACTGACAAAAAAAGGGACAGATAACAACCCCCCCAAAAAATAAATAAATTGTGTTTCCCAAAAAAGTGTGTAAATTTAAATCATATATATTAAAAGATTCAATGGGAGATCACTACCAAAACATTGCGAAATTACAATTAACATCAGTTAGAAAAATAACTAATTTTTAAATATTCCTAAAAACTTGCACGATATAATACACATAAATCTTCTTAAGAGCAGCATGAAAAAGGTTAAAAAAAGATAGTCATAACTCTGTGTGAATATCAGCAGCAAAAGAAGTTCATTCGTTTGGATTAATGTCACATTCTAACGAAGATTTCAATGCACAACATTTAAACGATGCAAAAATTTTGAGCGTGACGAATGTGCTATCTCCATTACGAAGGCTTGTTTTACCAGAAGATGCGCTCCCGTCTCATAGTTGCTTGTGAGCATGCGCGCTTTTGGAAGAGTCGTAAAAGCATACACACAAACCATTTTCTCATCACAAAACAGGCCGACGAGAAACACGACGAGGAAATCTGGAATCCTGACGAGAAAATAGAGAGCAGGTTCTCTATTTTCTCGTCGAGATTCACGGCAGTTTTCTCGTCGTAAAACCATACACACGAACGGTTTTCTTGACAAAAAAGCTCTCGCGGCACTTTTCTTGCTGGTTTTGGACGAGAAACTCGGTCGTGTGTACGAGGCTTGACCGGCAGATTGTGTCGCTGCTGAATGTCAGCAAGGCGAGCCATGGCCGTGTAAGATCTTCTGAAATGGGCCGAGATTTTCCTTGCCTGTCGCAAGACTTCCTGGACCCCAGGGTACTTGACAACGAATCGCTGCATGACCAAGTTCAAGACGTGTGCCATGCATGGCACGTGTGTAATTTTGCCCTGTTTCAACGCGCTCAGCAGATTGGCACCGTTGTCGCACACCACTTTACCAACTGTCTTATTGAGCGGTGTTAGCCACTGATCTGCCTGTGAACGCAAAGCTGAAAGGAGTGCAGGGCCAGTGTGGCTCTTGGCTTCCAGGCACAACAGACGCAGCACAGCATGGCAACGTCTCACCTGGCATGTCGAATGGGTTCTGGGGATCTTGGGCGGCGCAGCGGAAGAGACGGTAGCAGTGGAAGAGGAGGAGTCAGCCGAGGCGGAGAGGGAGGATGGAGTAGGAGGAGGAGGAGAAGAAGAGGCAGGCCTGCATGCAATCCGTGGCGGTAAATCCAAATCTACACGGGTGCCACGGGTTACATGCTTGACGGCCGTCATAAGTTTCACCCAGTGGGCAGTAAAAGTAATATACCTTCCCTGCCCGTGTTTGCTAGACCACGTGTCTGTGGTCAGATGTATCTTGGCACTGACACTGTGTGCCAGAGATACATTCACTTGCTGCTGAACATGGCCATATAGCTCTGGGATGCCCTTCTGGGAAAAATATTTCCTTCCTGGGACCTTCCATTGTGGTGTTCCAATGGCCACAAATTTTCGAAAGGCCTCAGAGTCCACCAGTTTATATGGCAGTAGTTGGCGGGCTAGGAGTTCTGACAAGCCAGCGGTCAACCGTTGGGCAAGAGGGTTATCCGGCGTCATCATTCTTTTACGCTCAAACATTTGGCCCACGGAAGTCTGCCTTTTTCCAGATAAACTTGGGGACGGGATGGTGGAAGGTGGAGTGGAGGACAACTGTGAAGAGAGAGGAGAAGTAGTAGAAGAGGCTGGACGGTGAGCGCCTGGAGTTTGGCTTTGTGGGTTCTGACGGCGTTGCTCCCACTGGGCTCGGTGATGGGAGTTCATGTGCCTTCTTAAGGCGGTCGTCCCTAGGTGAGTGTTGGGCTTACCGCGACTTATGCGTTGACTGCAAAGGCTGCAGATGGCAACACTATTGTCAGCAGCGGACACGTTAAAAAAAGCCCACACTGCGGAGCCATGTGCCGGCGTCCTGGGAGCGCCAGATGTGACCGTACATGGTTGATGGCTCGCTCTGAGTCCTGATACATTAGCAGTCTGGTTTGTCCCTCCTGTGCAATGTAAGTTCCGCCTTCCTCTACTCCCTATCTGCTGTTCCATCTCTCCCTCTGAACTCCCCTCCTGGTCCTCTCTTGTGGGCACCCACATGACGTCCATAGACACATCATTATCTACGTCACCTTCCCCACCACTAACATTAGAGATCTCGGAGTAGGCAGCAACAGCGGGGACCAACATCCTTGGGCTGATCTGGGTACTGTCGTCAGACTGCTGAGTGGCGGTTGTTGCTACCTCCTCTTCCTGATCCAATGTCAAGAATGCCTGCGCATCGGAGAAGTCTTGTGATGTATCGGAAAATAATTCCTGTGACTCAAGCGGAGGGTATATGGTGGCGGTGGTGTTGGTGGTAGTGTCTTTGGTGGTGCACACAGCAGAGAGTGAAGAGGGTGCAGATAGAGAGGATGAGGAGGGTGCAGAAGAGTAAGGCTGAGTGAGCCACTCAACCAAGTCTGGTGCGTCCTTTGAAGTAATCGAACGCACCTTCTGCAACTTCCCACTTTGGCTCCGGCCTGGTGCTCCTGCCCTACCCCTACCACCCCTGCGGAAGGGCCTGCCTCTTCCTCTGCCTGTCATCTTTTTAAATGACCCTGTGACAAATGGGTGTAGAGAAGGGCAGTATATCTGGAAGAAGGTATATAACACCCCGTTTCAAACTGTTGTTTTCGGGGGCCACTGGTCTATCACAGCAGTTATAATACTTTTTTCTAATTGCGTTTGTCACTCTTTGTAGTATCGCTGCAGAACCTCTCAGCAGTCACAATGCTGCACAGTAGAAATGCACTATACTATTCTTCCTATATGTGAAAGTATTTTATGCGTGTAGTACACCCCTATTTACTGCACACAAAATAGTACACCTATACCAGTCCTTAAAAGAACTTTTGTGGAGCTTTATTGGTTAGCGATTTTAGTCGCTAGTCTGTGCCTGCGACACACAGCGGCAACTTCTACCTAAACCGAGAAAAGAGCTGCAGCAGAACCGCTCAGAAGCTGTACAGTAGAAATGCTGCAGAGCTGAAATGCACTATATATTATATAGTATAGTATATAGTATATATTATATAGTATGTTTGAAAGTTTTTTACGCGTGTATTAGACCCCTATATACTGCACACCAAATAGTACACCTATACCAGTCCTTAAATGAAATTTTGTGGAGCTTTATTGGTTAGTGATTTTAGTCGCTAGTCTGTGCCTGCGACACACAGCAGCAACTTCTCCCTAAACCCGAGAAAAGAGCTGCAGCAGAACCGCTCAGAAGCTGCACAGTAGAAATGCTGCACAGTTGAAATGCACTATATATTATATAGTATAGTATATAGTATATATTATATAGTATGTTTGAAGGTTTTTTATGCGTGTATTAGACCCCTATATACTGCACACCAAATAGTACACCTATACCAGTCCTTAAATGAACTTTTGTGGAGCTTTATTGGTTAGCGATTTTAGACGCTAGTCTGTGCCTGCGACACACAGCGGCAACTTCTACCTAAACCGAGAAAAGAGCTGCAGCAGAACCGCTCAGAAGCTGCACAGTAGAAATGCACTATACTATTCTTCCTATATGTGAAAGTATTTTATGCGTGTAGTACACCCCTATTTACTGCACACAAAATAGTACACCTATACCAGTCCTTAAAATAACTTTTGTGGACTGTACACCTATACCAGTCCTTAGAAGGACTTTTGTTTTAGTAGAGTCTGTCCCTGCTAGTACACACACAGCAACCTTCCTACACTGACTAAAGACAGCTGCAGAACCGCTCAGCACTGCAGTCCCAATGCTGCACAATTGAAATAAAAGTGTATTACACCCCTATATACTGCACACGAAACAATTGTACACCTATACCAGTCCTTAAAAGGACTTTTGTGGACCTAATAGCTAGGATTACAGTCTGTCCCTGCTCCACACAGCAACCTGTCCCTACGCTGACAAATAACAGAATGTAAAATGGCAGCCAGATCAGGTCTATTTATAAGGTAGGGGGTATGTCCATCTGCTGAAATATCTCAATTGGCTGTCCTGTACCACATGATGGATGTGTCATAGGTCAAAGTTCCACAATGTAAAAGAATATGGCGGCTCGAACCGGCCACGAATAGCGCCATATGTCCGCCGGTTTCGCGAACTGTGAATGCGCAAAATTCGCCGCGAACTGACCGCGGGGCGAACCGCAAGGCCATCTCTAGTGACCAGCTTCCTGTGTTTATCTGTTAAGGGGCCTATCAGTTCTCTCATATCTCTCATCGTTTCGCTCATATCATTTTTACTATTGAAATATTTGTTTAGCAATGTGTTTATCATATTCTATTTTAGCTGCCTTAATTTCTCAATTGCATTTCTTCTTTCGTAAATCTGGAATGCTGAGGATGTCCCTTCTACTTTTTAAAAGGTCTATTTTTCCCATGTATTTGTTTTTTACATTAGAATTTAGCCACATAGGTTTACATTTTGTTATTTTCTGTTTGTTACCCAATGGAATACAATGACTAATGCACTTGTTCAAATCATCTTTTTTTCTTGTTTAATATTTTTATTGAAATTTTACATGTAAATAACATGTATTATGAACATTACATACTTGAAAAAAGTAGAATTGAAATGAAATCCAACAATCACTAACAATCCATGTTAAAAGAAAAGTAGTAAAGGTTAAGAACCTATTAGCGATTATGATAATACAAATAGAGGGATAAAAATGATTATAGCAATAATAACAAGTTATACTATAAGTAATATATCATGCCTCCAGACCATCCGCTCACCCAAAAGGGAACAAACTGTGATCAGATAGGGGCACAATAAGGAATAGTAGAGTATTATATTGTAGATGGTGAATTATTGATAAGAGATAAAACAGGCGATTGCTATTAAATCTCAATGCTCAATTAAATACTTTTCTATCAAAGCATATGTCAGATAAGGAATCTAAGTGATTGGTAAAATTAAACCTTACAAGTATGTATGTAAATCATGTAATGGACATTAAGTCGTATGTGTATATGATCAGTACTACGGAAATAATAAAAAATAACAAGAATAGAAAAATAGAAGTAGTGCAGAGAGAAAAAGAGGAAGTAAGGGAAAAATGAAATATATAGAAAGGAAGATGTAGAGAAAGAAAAAGAGAGATAAAGGTTGTCTCCCCAGGTGGCACTCCAGTCAAAGCCAAGGCAACATTTGACTATAGAATTTAATAGTAAATAATTTGAATATTTTAGCAAGGCATCAACAGTAATTGATCAAAATATGGGGGTAAAAAGTGTTTAAACCATGGTTTCCATACCTTATTGTATGTAGTAATATTGTTATCTTCAATAGCAGACATTTTGGAAAAAATAAGGGCTCTATTAATTCTATGTTTGGTCTCAGCTACAACTAAAGTTTGGGTTTTCCAGGCCTTAGCTATAGTTTGTTTAGCTGCAGTAGTGAGGTGTAAAAGTAATTGGAATTGAGACTTGTTCAGTTCAGGAGGCTTGAGATTGAGGAGTGCCAATGCTGGATCAGGAGAGATTGGTATTTCTAAGGCCGTAGAAGCCATGTTGAATATTTTATTCCAGAAGGATTGAACGATTGGTCATTGCCACCATATATGGAAGTGTGTACCAGGTGAGGAACAGCCTCTGAAACATAGATTTGGGTATGAGGGGACAAATTTGGCTATCCTAGCTGGAACTAGGTACCATCGTGCCAGGACTTTAACCACTTAAGCCCCGGACCATTTGGTAGCTAAAGGACCAGAGGTGAATTCAGAATTTTGCACTGCGCTGCTTTAACTGTAAATTGTGCGGACATGCAATGTTGTACCCAAACAAAATTTGCGTCCTTTTCTTCCCACAAATAGAGCTTTCTTTTAATGGTATTTGATTGCCTCTGCGATTTTTATTTTTTGCGATATAAACGGAAAAAGACCGAAAATTTTGAAAAAAATTATATTTTCTACTTTTTGTTATAAGAAAAATCGAATAAACTCAATTTTAGTCATACATTTGGGCCAAAATGTATTCAGCCACATGTCTTTAGTAAAAAAAATGTCAATAAGTGTATATTTATTGGTTTGCGCAAAAGTTATAACGTTTACAAACTAGGGTACATTTTCTGGAATTTACACAGCTTTAAATTTATGACTGCCTATCTCATTTCTTGAGGTGCTAAAATGGCAGAGCAGTACAAAACCCCCCCAAATGACCCCATTTTGGAAAGTAGACACCCCAAGGAAATTGCTGAGAGGCATGTTGAGCCCATTGAATATTTTTTTTTTGTCCCAAGTGATTGAATAATGACAAAAATAAAATAAAAAATTACAAAAAGTTGTCACTAAATGATATATTGCTCACACATGCCATGGTTATATGTGGAATTTCACCCCAAAATACATTCTGCTGCTTCTCCTGAGTACGGGGATACCACATCTGTGGGACTTTTTAGGAGCCTAGCCACGTACGGGACCCCGGAAACCAAGCACCCCCTTCAGGATTTCTAAGGGCGCAAATTTTTGATTTCACTCCTCACTACCTATCACAGTCTTGAAGGCCATAAAATGCCAAAATAGCACAAAACCCCCCCAAATGACCCCATTTTAGAAAGTAGACACCCCAAGGAAATTGCTGAGAGGCCTGTTGAGCCCATTGAATATTTTTTATTTTTTGTCCCAAGTGATTGAATAATTGAATAATGACAAAAAAATATATAAAAATTACAAAAAGTTGTCACTAAATGATATATTGCTCACACATGCCATGGTTATATGTGAAATTGCACCCCAAAATACATTTTGCTGCTTCTCCTCAAAACTTTGTGACAAAAAGCGAGATCTGCAAAATACTCACACTACCTCTCAGCAAATAGCTTGGGGTGTCTACTTTCCAAAATGGGGTCATTTGGGGGGGTTTGTGCCATCTGGGCATTCCATGGCATCGGAAACTGTGATAGGCAGTGAGAAGTGAAATCAAAAATTTACACCCTTAGAAAGCCTGAAGGCGGTGATTGGTTTTTGGGGTCCCGTACGTGGCTAGGCTCCCAAAAAGTCTCACACATGTGGTATCCCCGTACTCAGGAGAAGCAACAGAATGTATTTTGGGGTGTAATTCCACATATGCCCATGGCATGTTTGAGCAATATATAATTTAGTGACAACTTTGTGCAAAAAAAAATTGTCTTTTTTCAGCAACTTGTGTCAACATATAAAATATTCCATGGACTCGACATGCCTCTCAGTATATAGCTTGGGGTGTCTACTTTCCAAAATGGGGTCATTTGGGGGGGTTTTGAACTGTTCTGGCATTTTATACACAACATTAGGAAGCTTACATCCACTCTTCTAACCACTTGAAGACAAAACCCTTTTTGACACTTTTTGTTTACATGAAAACATATTTTTTTTTGCAGGAAAATTATGTTGAACCCCCAAACATTATATATATTTTTAAAGCAAAGGCCCTACAGAATAAAATGGTGGGTGTTGCATTTTTTTTTCTACACAGTATTTGCGCAGCGATTTTTCAAACGCATTTTTTGGGGAAAAAATACACTTTTTTTAATTTTAATGCACTAAAACACACTATATTGCCCAAATGTTTGATGAAATAAAAAAGATGATCTTAGGCCGAGTACATAGATACCAAACACGACATGCTTTAAAATTTCGCACAAACGCGCATTGGCGACAAACTACATACATTTTTAAAAGCCTTTAAAAGCCTTTACAGGTTACCCCGTTAGATTTACAGAGGAGGTCTACTGCTAAAATTACTGCCCTCGATCTGACCTTTGCGGTGATACCTCACATGCATGGTGCAATTGCTGTTTACATATGACGCCAGACCGACGCTTGCGTTCACCATTGGGCAAGAGCAGGGCAGGACAGGGGTGCTTTTTTTTTATTATTAATTTTGCTTTTTTATTTTATTTTTTAATTGTTCCTTCCATATTTTATTTTTTTTAATCATTTTTATTGTTATCTCAGGGAATGTAAATATCCCCTATGATAGCAATAGGTAGTGACAGGTACTCTTTTTTTGAAAAAACTGGGGTCTAGACCCTAGATCTTTCCTCTGCCCTCAAAGCATCTGACCACACCAAGATCGGTGTGATAAAATGCTTTCCCAATTTCCCAATGGCGCTTTTTATATCCGGGGGGGGGACATTCCCTCCCACTGCTTGTAAAAGCAGTCCAGAGGCTAATTAGCCCCTAGGATTGCTTTTACATGAAAGCCGGCCGCTGGCTGAAAAGAATGATACCAAGATGATACCTAAACCCGCAGGCATCAATCTGGTATAACCATTCAAAGTCCAGCAACATACCAGTACGTTGCTGGTCCTTGTTGGACATGTATTGTAATCTTTTTTTTTCATGCAGCCAGGTGGCTGAACGAAAAAAGAGATTGATCGGTGGGTATGCCCACCATTAGAACACCGCCCTTCATCCACCCACTTCTAATGATGGGCATACATGCACCATTTATATATGCCAAAGCATGGGGGCATCCTCCCGCAAAAAAGTTATGCCGCACACACATGGTCGGACTTTTCCACGGGCAAGCCTCCGTCGGAATTTCGACCGTATGTACGCGGCATTAGGAGCAAAATCACTCCTCCGCCCCTGCTGCCCCAATGCTTCGGCATATTTGCTTTTTTTTTTTAACTGTGGTGGTGAAATCACATCCTACAGCACTGGAGTCGCAGGGATCAGGCCTGTCTCTGCGAACACTGCAGTTATGTGTGTTGTGTTTTGTAAGTGACAGTGATCGATCGATACTGCACTTGGGTGGCCTGGGCTGGACGGAGGGGCAAAACGCAGGTGCTAGCAGGTATCTGGGCTGATCCCGCTAACACTGCGTTTTTGGGAACCCTAAACTGCTGGGGACGCTAGTATAGATCTGATCAGATCAGATATTGATCTGTTCAGATACTATACCACTAAGGGAGGTGTATGCTTCACGCGTGGGTGTTAGCGTTACTGGCACTAACCTGACGCTGTCTGGGGTGTGACGCAGACCCTCTCTGATGCTAAAACCTAATTGATATCACCCGCCGGGCGATCAGGGGGTTAAACCTTTATTGGGTTATATACGGCGGGTGCCCTGACACTATAAAAAGCAAACTAACTAACCAGCGTCACCCGTAACACTTATATGATGATCACTGGTGAAAGGGTTAACTAGGGGCAATTAGGGGGTTAAAACCTTTATTAGATAATATATGGGGGTACCTGACGCTATAAAAACCTGCGGCGAACCTAAAAAAAATTACTGGCTACCGATCTGCATCACCGACGCTAAGATAGCGATCAGAAAAATGATCGCTTAGTGACAGTGGTGATAGGGGGTGAAAGGGTTACCTGGGGGGCAATCAAGGGGGTTAAACCTTTATTAGATAATTTATGGGGGTACCTGAAGCTATAAAAACCTTCGGCGAACCTAAAAAAAAATACTGGCTACCGATCTGCATCACCGACGCTAAGACAGCGATCAGAAAAATGATCGCTTACCGACTGTGGTGATAGGGGGTGAAAGGGTTACCTGGGGGGCGATCAAGGGGGTTAAACCTTTATTAGATCATTTATGGGGGTACCTGACGCTATAAAAACCTGCGGCAAACCTAAAAAAAAAATACTGGCTACTGATCTGCATCACCCACGCTAAGACAGCGATCAGAAAAATTATCGCTTAGCGACAGTGGTGATAGGGGGTGAAAGGGTTACCTGGGGGGCGATCAAGGGGGTTAAACCTTTATTAGATAATTTATGGGGGTACCTGACGCTATAAAAACCTGCGGCGAGCCTAAAAAAAATTACTGGCTACCGATCTGCATCACCGACGCTAAGACAGCGATCAGAAAAATGATCGCTTAGCGACAGTGGTGATAGGGGGTGAAAGGGTTACCTGGGGGGCGATCAAGGGGGTTAAACCTTTATTAGATAATTTATGGGGGTACGCGACACTATAAAAACCTACGGCGAACCTAAAAAAAAAATACTGGCTACCGATCTGCATCACCGACACTAAGACATCGATCAGAAAAATGATCGCTTAGCGACAGTGGTGATAGGGGGTGAAAGGGTTACCTGGGGGGCGATCAAGGGGGTTAAACCTTTATTAGATAATTTATGGGGGTACCCGACGCTATAAAAACCTGCGGCGAACCTAAAAAAAATTACTGGGTACCGATCTGCATCACCGACGCTAAGACAGCGATCAGAAAAATGATCGCCTAGCGACGGCGGTGCTAGGGGGTGAAAGGGTTATCTGGGGGGTGATCAAGGGGTTAAACCTTTATTAGGGGGGGTTAGGGGGCTACACTGGACCTAAAACTAAATGTAGTGACACCTTTACAGTCACAAATGTCACTGATTGCAGTGATCAGTAAATAAATGGTCACTGCAATCAGTGACACTGTGACTGGGGGCTAGGGGGTGATCTGGGGGGGCCTGGGGGGGGGCGATTTATGTGCCTATGTGTGCTGGTGTTAGTGTAGTGTTTGTGCACTAACCTTGATGTCTTCTCTTGTACGGCGCTCGGTATATGTGAGCGCCGCACAGGAGATGACATCACTTCCTCCTGCTTTCTCTGTCTGTGTGTACATTCCACAGACAGAGGGGGCATTTCTATTCGCCGGGAGTGATCGCGGGGGGGTGGCCGGAATCGAACGGCCGTCCCCTCATGTCGGATCGCTCCCAGACGAATTCCGACCGCTCACTGTACAGAAGGGGGGTCCGATTGGACCCCCCAACTGTACAAAGGCAATCACGTACACTCTACGTGATTGTGCCTGTCGGTGCCATTGTGCCGACGTATATATACAGTGAGCGGTCGTTAAGTGGTTAAAGTTTGTTTCCAATGCAAAGCAGTTTGGCAAATTATGTTTGGTAGCTGACCATATACTATCCCAATCATTTTTACAAAATGTTCTATCCATGTTCTGTGTCCATTTGTTGGTGTAGGATGGTAAAATATTGTCAGGTATAGAATTGAATTGTTTATATAAAAGTGAGATTAGTCCTCTTATATGGGGGTCACTATTGCAGATGCGTTCGAATTGTGTCATTTGGTTAAGAATAGATCCCCTTCTGATAAAGGGTGTTTAAAAATTCTTAATTTGTAGATAACGGAAGTGCTCTTTCATGGGGAGCCCGTATTTATCACATAGTGTTGGAAACTTAAGAATGTCATCGGAAGAGACTAGATTATGAAATCGAATCAGATTTCTTGTGGACCAAGCTACAAATGATAAGGGAAATTTCCAACTAGGGTAGAATGGAGGGTTTCTAATAAAGGAAAGGAGAGGATTGTCTATAGATTGTAAATTTTTGGAAGTTCTAAATTTGTCCCAGATAGCTAGAGAATGTTTAGTTTTGGGGTTAGAGAAATTAGGTCTGTCTTTAGGATATAACCAGAGCATATTAGCCACTGAAATGGGGTCAATATCTACAGATTCAATCACTACCCATGAAGGAGACTCATTAGTTGCATGGTACTTGGGGAGTTGCGCCAATTGAGCTGCAAAATAGTAGGAGGGAAAATTAGGTATACCCAATCCACCTTTCAATTTATCAAGGTAAAGAGTCGATCTAGGTATACAGGGTTTAGTAGAACCCCATATAAAGGACATCACTCTCCATTGCGTGAGTCTCAGGAAGTAAGGAGGTATACGAATAGGAAGAACTCAGAATAGGTAAAGGAACTTTGGTAAGATTGACATCTTGGTGGCAAGACAAAGGAAGAGAGGACCATTGTTTCATCAGGCTAGTGGTTAATTTCAGTAAGGGTAAATAATTAGCTGAAAATAAGTCAGGTAAAGAAGAAGTAAGTTGGACTCCGAGATATGAGATATGGCGCAACGCCCAATTAAAAGGTAGAGATGCTTGCTGTAATTCGGATAATGATAAGGAAATATTAAGCGCGTTAGACTTGGCATGATTAACACATAATCCAGAAATCTTTGCAAATTTGTCCAGAGTATCCAATAGATTTGGGGCCGACACATGAGGATGGGATAAAAAAATTAGTATGTCATCCGCAAAAAGACTCAATTTATGGTGATGCCCACCTAATTCCACTCCTTTGATATTGGGATTATCTCTAATATAGCATGCTAAAGGTTCAATAAGTAGGGCAAAAAGCAGAGGGGATAGGAGGCAGCCCTGCCGAGTACCTCTCCTAATATCCATCATAGCTGATTTGTAACCCAGGTATCTGACATAAGCTTTTGGAGTACTATATAATGAGGAAACCCAAGTTAAAAAATTGTTTCCAAAACCCCATTTTTGAAGAGTATATTGTAGATATGGCCAACTGATTGAATCAAACGTTTTCCTAATATCTAATGATAAAAGGCAAGTCGGAATACGTCTCTTTTTGGCAGCGTGAATTAGTAAAAGTGCTCTTCTAACATTATCCCCCTCTTGATGCAAAGGCATGAAGCCTGTTTGATCACGGTGGATAAGCTTACCTATAATGCTGTTTAATCTAGTAGCCAAGATCTTAGCTAATAATTTAATGTCTAAATTTAAAAGAGATATAGGATGATAATTAGTCCAAGAGGTAGAGTCAGTTTTAGGTTTAGGAATCATTGCTATGATGGAGGTTAGTGTTTCAGTTTTGAACAAGTGACCAGCTAATAAAGAATTGAAGGCTCTAGTTAATAGAGGAATTAAAATTGAATCAAATTGTTTATAATATGATGCAGAAAACCCATCAGGGCCCGGTCTCTTATGCGGCTTCAAAGCTTTAATAGCAGCTTTAACTTCTAAGGACGTTATGGGACTCTCCAAATATTCATATTGGTCAGGTGTCATAGTGGGAAGTTTAATATCTGAAAACAAAGTATCTGCTTTAGTTTTATCAAAATTTAGGTTAGGGGTGTAAAGTTTTGCCAGATTAGATCGGAAAATTTCCAAGATTCTTAATGGATTACTGGTGTAAGCATCTCTGGACGTTTTAAGACGGAATGAAGTCTGTGAACGGTCAATTGTTTTGAGGCTGCGGGCCATAGGGGTATCAGGTTTGTTAGCTTTGGGTATTGTGTATGTTGCCGTTTATGCAAGAGTTTGTCTGCCGTATCTGTCAAGAAAAGGTCCAACTCAAGCCAGGCTTTTTCCAATTTAGTATTAGTGATAGCATTCAGGGTAGATTGATGAGCAAAGTGACAAGCGTTAAAATTCACTTCAAGTTTAGTGAACAAAATCTTACGATCTCTTTTAATAGATCTTGCATGTTGTATCAACTTGACCCGAATGACAGATTCATGGGCTTCCGATAGTGTAAGGGCAGAGATATCATCAGTATCATTAAATGAGATATATTCATTAAGAGCCGATTCAATATCTAAGCGGTGCGAGGGATGAGTTAGGGTGGAATCATTAACCACTTCAATACCATGCACTTATACAGCTTCCTACCCAAGCCAATTTTGAGCTTTCAGCGCTGTCGCAATTTGAATGACAATTGCGCGGTCATGCTACACTGTACCCAAACAAATTTTTTATCATTTTGTTCCCACAAATAGAGCTTTCTTTCGGTGGTATTTGATCGCCTCTGCGATTTTTATTTTTTGCACAACAAATAAAAAAAATAGCGAAAATTTTGAAAAAAACTATGTTTTTCTTTGTTTCTGTTACTTTTTTTTGTAAATAAGTACATTTTCTACTTCAATGACGGGCACTGATAAGGCGGCATTGATGGGCACTGATAAGGTGACACTGATGGGCACCGATGAGGTGGCACCAATGAGGTGGCACTGATGGGCACTGATGATGGGCACTGATAGGCGGCACTGATGGGCACTGATATGTGTCACTGGTATGCGGCACTGATGGGCACTCATAGGTGGCACTGATTGGCACTCATAGGCGGCACTGATTGGCACTCATAGGCGGCACTGATTGGCACTCATAGGTGGCACTGATGGGCACTTATAGGCGGCACTGATGGGCACTTATTGGTGGCACTGATAGGTGGCACGGACGGGCACTGATAGGTGGGCACTTATGGGCACAGATGGGCACGGATGGGCACTGATAGGTGGCACTGATGGACACTAGTAGGTGGCACTGATGGAGACAGATGCCCAGCAATGCCAGCCACCACACATTGTGGTAGTGCCAGTCAGTGGCATATTTTTGTTATGTTTTTTTTTTTGTTTTACTACATGTGGATGGCCATGGGGGCCATCCACATGCTTGGGGCTTCCCTGGTGGTCCTGGGGGGCTTCCCTGGTGGTCCAGTGTGGGTATCCGAGGGGGGGCTGCGCTGATAAACAATCAGCGCGAACCCCCCCTGTCAGGAGAGCCGCCGATCGGCTCTCCTCTACTCGCGTCTGTCAGACGCGAGTGAGGAAGAGGCGATCATCTTCCTGTTTACATCGTGATCAGCCGTGACTGGACACGGCTGATCACGTGGTAAAAAGCCTCTGCCGGAGGCTCTTTACCGAGATCAGTGTAGCGGTGTGTCAGACTGACACACTGCTCCACCGATCGCCGCGATGCACGCCCCCCCCCCCCCCGGACTGCGGTGGCTGTTATCCTGCAGGACATCATATGACGTCCAGTGTGGATAACACAACCACTTCCCGGACGTCAATATGCTATTGACTGGGCGGGAAGTGGTTAATACACCATGTTGTATCATGTGACCTGGGTATCGGAGAGGTAATTGTAGCGGTAACAGCGCAGTGGTCTGTCCATGGAAATGGGACTATGTTAGAAGATATTACTTCAGGGAGCATGCTTGAGGGGATGAAGACATGGTCTATTCGTGAGAAGGATTTGTGTGGGTAAGAGTAATGTGTGAAATTTCTGGTAGTTGGATTAGGTTCCCGCCAGGTATCCACTAAATTAAAAGAAGTAAGTAGAGATTGGAAGGAACGTTTATGAGTAGTAGAGTTAGGAGCTGGCGGGGACTTATCCAAGAAAGGAAAAACAGTAGTATTGGAGTCACCACATAATATTATCGTTCCGAATTTATGTGTTTCAATTAGCTGAAAAAGGTGCGATAAAAAAGCTTCAGGACGCTTATTTGGGGCATAATATGATACTAATGTGACTTCAGTGTCAGCAATAAAGCCTGTTAATAAAACATATCTACCTTCAGGGTCGCATAATTGTGTATTAAGGGTAAATGGTGTCGAACGGTGGAAACCGATCAGAGTCCCACGTTGTTTAGTTGTAGCTGAAGCCGTGTAGAATTGAGGGTAGGAGGTGGAAAGAAATTTAGGGGAAGTTTTATTGATAAAGTGTGTTTCTTGGAGAAAAATTATGTGAGCTTTTTTAGCTGAAAATGAACGCATAGCCTTAGTTCTTTTTTGTGGGATGTTGAAGCCTTGTACGTTTAAAGATAAGATATTTATGGGGGCCATGACATGTTAAGGATAAGTATCATATTAGGGTTAATAAAACCCGGGATTGAAGCCTGAACTGCCACCAAGGGAGACGGAAAAGAAAGAGAAGTGAAAAAAAGAAAAGAAAAAAAGAAGAAAATACAAAATAAATGAGTAGCCCATAGAAATGTATAGAACGTCATTAAATAGTGATGTACTAATAGGGCGTAGAAACATCTCGGAGAAGTAACAAAATATCTCCGAGGGGTTCCATGGCCACCATCCGAATCCTGCATAATGGTAGCAGGAGTCAGAGGGTATAAAGAGGGCTGCAAGAGGTTCCGAAGGGAGAAACAAGACCGGAGAACTCACAAATATTATATTAGTAAACTTATACAGTTATCTATTAATAAGACTGGAAATGTGAGAAAAAAGGAAGAAAAAACAACAGCATCGATAATTATATAAAATAAATGTTAGACAAATGCATCAATATAGAGACTAAGAAACGCTAGTCTTAAAAAATGTAAGTTAAACCATATATTCGATTAAAACAATTAATAAACAAGCACAAGAAAGCAAGAAGAAAAGAAAAAATGTGAAATACAAAAAAAAATGTATATATATATATATATATATATATATATATATATATACACACATACACATATATATATATATATATATATATATATATATATATATATATATATATATATACATATACACATATAAGTATAGAAATAAAGGTAGAGAGAAAAATAAAAATAAATTAGGAATACAAAAATATTTATATATATAAAAAAAAAATTATATATTTTTCTTTTTTCCTTTAAAAATAAAAATAATTCAAAATAATTCAAAATAATATAAAACAGGACTCTAACTCTTCATTCAGAAGTAGTGTAATGCTTTTTGCGATAAAGGATTGTCCAATATACCCTATAAGAAGGGAAAAGTGTGGATCAGATTAATGTAAAGAGAACAGTCAGTCCATTGAGTCCACATTTATTGGTACCTGACTATCAAAACGTCCTCGCTTATGAAGATTTTGCCTTATATAACCAGAGGAACTTGGATCCAAGTTGGTTTCTTGTGGAGGTGATCTAGAAGTCTGCGAGATTGGTCTTTAGAGTTAGCTTGATCCATAAGGCCTAGATCAGTTAAGGCTGACAGTAATTCATCTGATGTATGACAGGTATATCTGGTTTCAAGATGGGTAAAGCGGAGAGAAAATGGGAAACCCCAGTGATATACAATTTGGTGTTTCTGAAGTACTTGTAGCAGTGGCTTTATTGAACGCCTTTTAGTCACAGTAAGTGGGGAGAGGTCTGCAAAAAGTTGATAAACATTGCCCTGGAAATCAAGAGTATTTTTGCCTCTGGCTGCAGTAAGTAATTGTTCCTTTGTTTTATAGTAGCGGAATTTGACTATAATATCCCTAGGGGGACCATTGGGTTTACGTTGGGTTAGGGCTCTGTGGACTCTGTCCATTTCTAATCTCTCAGGTGAAATACCTGTGAGCAATTCCTGAAAAAGTGCACTCATAGTACCTTGTAAGTCTATGACTGATTCAGGGAGTCCTCTAATTCTTAGGTTGGAATGATGATCCCTGTTCTCCTGATCTTCCAAACGATTTTGTAGTAAAAGGTTCTCATTTTTAAGTTGTTCAATTGTTGCGGTATAGTGCTCTGTGGTAGTTTCAATTTCATCTACACGCACTTCCAGCTCAGCTGTTCTGTGTCCCAGCTCCCTAATCTCCCTTGTCAGTTTTTCTGTTATTTGGTCTGATGTTTGCTTCAAAGCTTTCTGAAGCATTTTTTCAAACTGTTTAAACATGTTGGACTGAGTAACAGTTTCAGAGATACCATTGTCAAAGTCAGACTCACCAACCGTGTCTTGAGTTTTGAGACTGTGTGACATGGGTTTAGGAACGCGCTGTATGCGGGTCTGTGAGGTACCATCTTGGATGTCGGCCGGAGCAGCGCTTCTTTAGAGCTTCCAACCTTATATTTTGTTTTTAGACCCCTTGTAACCATCCTATCTCCGCCGGAGTGTTCCTGGGAGTGAATTGTAAGAGCTGGTGCCGTTCGCGGTAATGTATGAGCTTTCGGTTTTCAGGTTTGTTTAACCCGGGAGCGAAGCTCTAAGGAGATGCGACTTCTTTCTCAGGCATCCGCGCATGCGCCCCAAATCATCTTTTTTAATCAAATTTTTTTTATTACATTTTTGGATTTTTAACATACAAAAGAGGTAAAGTAATGCATGTTATAGTGCATTCCAAAATCAACAGTTTTTAAAGGAATGTAGGGTTTGACATCATCCTGTAAAAAAAATTAAAAAAAAAAAAAGAGAGATTAAAGCAGACTCAAAGTAACTCAAACCTACAAAATGTGCATAGTGGCTTGGTATAATAAATTATGTCAAGTTTAAATTATAAGAGGAATGATGAGTCGTAAAACTAGCGAATGAATCATCAGAGTCTAACCAAGGCGACCACAATTTATAGAGTTCATTTGGACATTCTCTGTGCAGATATATCAGCTTTTCTCTATTAATAATACACTATAATGCCAAAAGTCCAAGGCCCAAGTATTGCCCTGGGGGACATGTATCAATGCAAATTTTTTTTTTTAAAAGATCGTTTTTACAGGAGCAGTGATTTTAATAATGCTTAAAGTGAAAAAAAAAGGTGAAAAATTCCTTTAAATTTATTGTCTGGGGGTTTCCCTTAGTTGGTCTGTAAAGTGGTGCATCTGTACCGTATATAGAACCTGCTGCAACAAAACTGAAATTTATAAAGAAAAAAAATTACATTTAAATTGACGGCAATACAATGCCATTATCAACAATACAAAAATGTAAAAAAAAAATGGTGAATGGGTAGGGGTACTATGTACCCCATACTCAATCACATGGGAGGCAAGATCTGGGGGCCTCCTTGTTAAAGGGGGCTTCCAGATTCTGATAATCCCCGTGCCCGCAGACCCCCACAACCACAGCCCAGGGTTGTGGGGAAGAGGCCATTGTCCCCATTAACACGGGGACAAAGTGCTTTGGGGGGGCAGAGCCCCCCTGCCATAAAGCACCCCCCCATGTTGAGGGCATGTGGCTTGGTATGGTTCAAGGGGTCACTCACTAGTCCTCCCCCTTTCCTGGCCTGCCAGGCTGCATGTTTAGACAAGGGTCTGGAATGGATTCTGGGAGAGACCCCACACCATTTATTTTTATTTTGGGGTTCCCCATAAAATACATACCAGACCCAAAAGTATGGATTGGGGGGGCATGCTGTATTTTTTCAGAATTTTTCATTGCAGGCATTCTTTTGTTTACATTTCAGCTGTCAGTGGGGAGGCCTGCTAACAGCTGATAAATCATTGGTTGTTAACCACTTGGCGCCCGCACTATAGCCAAAAGATGACAAGACAATTTTAAAAAAAATGCAATATTTTAAACTTTTTGCTATAATAAATATCCCCAAAAAATATATAATTTTTTTTTCCACAGTTTAGTCCGATGCGTATTCTTCTACATATTTTTGGTTAAAAAATCGCAATAAGCGTTTATTGATTGGTTTGCGCAAAAGTTATAGCTTCTACAAAATAGGGGACTGTTTTATGGCGTTTTTATTAATAATTTTGTGAAGGGGTTAACCACTAGATGGCGCTGCAGGGATTAAGTGTTTCCTAGGGAGTGATTCTTACTGTTAGGGGGCGTGGCTACACGTGACACGTCACTGATGACCGCTCCTGATCACGGGGAACGGTCATCACTAGGCAGAATAGGGGAATGCCTTGTTTACAAAGGTATTCCCCTGTTCTGGTCTTGTTGACCGCAATCGCAGGCCGCCCGGGAACATTGAGTTCCCAGGACCCGTGGCCACACTCACGAGGCACGCACGCGGCAGACTGCTCGCACATTGGCGTGCGGCGGTCGGCAAGTGGTTAAATACCACCAAAAGAAAGCTCTATGTGTGTGAAAAAAATTCTAAAAATTTCATATGGGTACATGACTGTGCAATTGTCATTCAAATTGTGAGAGCGCAGAAAGCTGAAAATTGTACTGGTCAATTGTTTTGAGGCTGCTGGCCATACAGGTATCAGGGTTGTCAGCGATTTTTATCGTAACTGCAACATTATGACGGACACATCGGACACTTTTGACAACATTTTGGGACCATTGTCATTTTTACGGCGATAAGTGCTATAAAAATGCACTGATTACTGTAAAATAGACACTGACAGTGAAGGGGTTAACCACTAGATGGCGCTGCAGGGATTAAGTGTTTCCTAGGGAGTGATTCTTACTGTTAGGGGGCGTGGCTACACGTGACACGTCACTGATGACCGCTCCGGATCACGGGGAACGGTCATCACTAGGCAGAATAGGGGAATGCCTTGTTTACAAAGGTATTCCCCCTGTTCTGGTCTTGTTGACAGCAATCGCAGGCCGCCCGGGAACATTGAGTTCCCGGGACCCACGGCCGCACTCACGAGGCACGCACGTGGCAGACTGCTCGTACATTGGCGTGTGGCGGTCGGCAAGTGGTTAAATACCACCAAAAGAAAGCTCTATGTGTGTGAAAAAAATTCAAAAAATTTCATATGGGTACATGACCGCGCAATTGTCATTCAAATTGTGAGAGCGCTGAAAGCTGAAAATTGGCCTGGTCAGGGACAGGGTAAAAGTGCACAGTAAGCAAGTGGTCAAGGACGCGTCGTCCGGCTTCCTGGCTCACTCCTTAACAACCAGCTATTCTTCACACAGAATTTGAATTAGTCGATAATTTTTCTACTGATCCAAATTCTAAGTGTTCTTGAAATGTGGAATTCCGTAGACAATTATTAAACAAAATTTAACAAAACTAAAGGAATTCCAAAATGAATGAACGATAAAAATTTGTAACATTAACAAATCTATCCGAAACAAAACAAATGTTTCTGTTCTGCACATGTCTACGATAAAATATAATTTGACATTTGGGATCACCAGACTACCCCTGTCCTTTGGTCATTGTAATGTTTAATTCTTTTTAAACACTCCCACTTGGCTTGTGTGCTAATTTTTGCAAATATGTGGTCCCATTGAGCATCATGTGGTAAGGATCTCAGCTAGCTTTTTGGAAATTTTGAGTTCTTATCTAGTTCTCCTTATCATATCATAATGCTTCTCTTTCCTGTAACTTGTGGCAAAGTGATTAAACCTTGATCACTAATATACAAGTAATCTCTGACTTGCATATCTGTAAAAATCTCCATGATGATTGAAATAAATAGATCCAACAGAACATTTTTCCTTGTTGGGGCTTCCACCATCTGTTCCATGAAATTGCCCTGCAATATATTTAAGAAATGGTAAGCCCTGTTAACTGTGCAGTTCCATTTGCCGAATCAATATCAGGTTAATTAAAATCACCCATAATAATAACAATTCTCAAACTCACTCTCAGATCGTTTTTCACATACATACATACCCCCTTCTGTCAATGAAGTCCCTCTGAAATAAAGTGTACCCCTTAATATATGCAGCCCAGTTGTGTGAGCTCTCCAACCAGGTTTTCAATATTACTCCAAAGTCAAAGTGCTCCTTGAATGAGAAAAGAAAACAATCCCCTTGTGGTGGACTTTAAAGGCACAATATATTTGAAGAAGTATTTGAAGTTTTAAAGTGTTTATTATACATACATACATAATATGTAGAAAACATATAAAAACATGAAATGCTTAAGATATCTACAATATTGTCACCATCATTGCATTATAGTACAGTCTATAATTCTTGCACTTGCATTTCAGAGTACAGGTGTTTCCTTCTTCAGTGGTATGTTTTAGCAAGAAGAGACTATATTATACATTATGATGGTATGGCAAACCTTCCAATATGGTATACTTAAAAACATGCAAGGACAGAGTGTGCTCTCAATTTCTCAACCCAGAAATCCAACAATAGTAGCATTCTTATTGGAAAGATGTCGGTGTCGGGCTTCAAAAAGAAGGAGCCCAAGTGCTGACCCAGCTCCCCCACACACACACCGAGAGGGGCGGGCCCAAAGACCCACTGGGGCCGAAATAGGAAAAAGAACCCTGCAGATGATGCGTGATATCATATAGATGTGTGGAGGGTTTTGTTATAAGGAAAAACACTCACCACAACTGTGGGTTGAATTATGACAGCTATTATTACTTGTCCCAATTGGCCATGGATTCATGCAGGATTAGATAGACCGGATTAAACTTTAGCTTGGTTGGTGGCTTCCTTATCCTCGCCAACTGGCCAGGCATAATGGCTGTTGTCTTGGTGTTCTTTTTGCATTACTGTAAGTTTTTGCTTTGACCTGATGCCTTTCTATTCTAGCTCACAGATTAAGGCCATTTGCAAATGTCTGGTTAAAAATTTCACACTTCCATTGATTTGTGGATGGCACGGTTGTGTTAAGAATTTCTTCATTTTTTTTTGATTTAAGGAACATCTCTTTTGAAATAAATTGTGGAACATTGTCAAAAATTATTTCCAGTGATAGTTCCCACCTTGAGAACCATCCCTCCAAGGCAGTAATGACATGTTTAGTGGTCATGACTTCTGCTTATAGTCACCTCTGGCCATTTTGAGTAGTGATGAGCCGAACACCCCCGGGTTCGGTTCGCACCAGAACCCGCGAACGGACCGAAAGTTCGCACGAACTTTAGAACCCTATTAAATACAATGGATGCGAACGTTCGAAATCTAAAGTGCTAATTATAACGACTATTATGCATGTTATTGTCCTAAAAAGGGTTTGGGAACCCGGGTTCTGCACCAGGGGACATGTATCAATGCAAAAAGAAGTTTTAAAAACGGCCGTTTTTCTGGAGCAGTCATTTTAATGATGCATAAAGTGAAAAAAAAAAGTCAAATATTCCTTTAAATATCGTACCTGGGGGGTGTCTAAAGTATGCCTGTGAAGTGCCACGTGTTTCCCGTGTTTAGAACTGTCCCTGCACAAAATTACATTTCTAAAGGAAAAAAAGCCATTTAAAACTGCTCGCGGCTTTAATGTAATGTCTGGTCCCGGTAATATGGATGAAAATCTTTAAGAAAAATGGCATAGCTACCCCATCACACACCCCCCCCCCCCTACCCCAGCCCATTACCAGCCCCTTT
The DNA here is from genome assembly GCA_029206835.1 of Rana muscosa. Lineage (NCBI taxonomy): Eukaryota > Metazoa > Chordata > Amphibia > Anura > Ranidae > Rana > Rana muscosa. The sequence goes on along the minus strand of CM055118.1, from coordinate 636,728,881 downwards.
GGGTCTTGTATGGATATTAAGGGGAACCCCGCACACAAAATAAAAAAGGCCCTATATACTCTGAACAGCCGTATACAGGCGGTGCATACAAGACAGGGACTGTAGGTTTGTTCTTATGTAGAATCTGTTTGTAATTTTGAACAGGTACATTGTTTAAGTGTAGCTCCAGCCAAAAAATCTATTTTTAAGCTTTTTGGAAAACATAGGGAAGGGTTATCACCCCTGTAACATTTGTTTTGCTGTCTGTGCAGTGTGCACCTGTTCAGAACAGTTCACCTCACTTTCCGTCCTAATGACAAATGTTTTTTTGAAAATTTGGGGTTTTTATTGAAACAAGAATTGGTGATAAAGCATCAGCGGAGAGGAGACACGTTTTTTCCCATATTAACTCTTACAGGAGAGAATTTGCCTTCCTAGGGGTAGATTTCCTCTCACTTCCTGTTGTATCCTTCCGTTTGCAAGGAGGAGTCGTTTGTAAGTTGGATGTTTGAAAGTAGGGGCCTGCCGTATATACTCAGCTGAAATTTGCCCCTTACATGTTGGTGTTGCCACAACACTGTGAGCCCTCACATTTACTCTTGGTGGGTGCATGAATGGGCCCTGCTGTGAATTATTAGATCAAGAATTGTAGATGCATGCCCCTGTTGAACAGGGGCTGAAAAATTGGGCCTTTGGTGGTGGTGGTGGTGGTGGTGTTGACACAACACTGTAAGGCCTCACAGTTAGTCTTGGTGGGCGCAGGAATGGGCCCTGCTGTGAATTATTAGATCAAGAATTGTAATTACATGCCCCTGTTAAACAGGGGCAGAAAAATTGGGCCTTAGGCACTGGTGCCACAACACTGCAACCCCTCACAGATACTGTACTTGGAGCACAGCAATGAGCCCTGTTGCAAAGTATTGCATCAAAAATTTTAATTACACGCCCCTGTTAAACAGGAGCTGAAAAATTGGGCCTTAGCCACTGGTGCTGGTGCCACGACACTGCAACCACTCCCAGATACTCTAGTTGGAGTGCAGGAATGAGCCCTGCTGCAAAGCATTGCATAAAAAATTGTAATAACACGCCCCTGTTAAACAGGGGCTGAAAAATTGGACCTTAGCCACTGGTGGCGGCACCCAGAAACAAAAATGTTCTTCCAAGCTATCATCAATCGGATCATTGAGGAGGAGGAGGATAGTCAGTCAACATAACAGGACAGTCTCTCAGCATCAGCATCAGTCTTGAAGGGATGTGACATTTGAAAATAAATTAGTCTGTTATATCAGCTTCAGGTGTTTGGTAGCTGGTGGTGATCCAAGACTGGTTCATCTTTATGAAGGTCAGTCGATCAACAGAGTCGGTGGACAGGCGCACCCTGTGATCCGTGACAAATCCTCCAGCAGCACTGAATGTGCGTTCTGAAAGAACGCTGGATGCAGGACAGGCCAGTAGCTCAATTGCATACTGTGCAAGCTCTGGCCAGTGATCCATCCTCAAGACCCAGTAAGCCAGAGGATTTTTGGTGGGGAAGGTGTCCAAGTCTGACCTTGCCCCTAGGTATTCCAGCACCACGTATATCAGACGCTGGCGATGGTTGCTGGAACCGATCATACCTTGGGGCTGCGGACTAAAGAATTGTCTGAACGCATCGGTCAGACGGCCACCTTCCCCACCGCTCCTTCTTTGACTGACCGAAGCCTCAGCAACTCGTTGTCCAGGACCAGGAGTTTGTAACCTCCCAGTCTCTGGGAACGCGTTGCACAGACCTTTCTGCAAGGCTTCCCGGAGTTGTCTCATCCTCTGCTCCCTCTGCGACGGTAAGATAAGGTCCGCAACCTTACCCTTGTACCGTGGATCAAGGAGAGTGGCCAGCCAGTAATGGTCCCTCTCCTTGATCCGAAGAATACGAGGATCCTTCCGCAGACTTTGCAGGATCAGGGAGGCCATGCAGCGTAGGTTAGCTGAGGCATTCGGTCCGGAGTCCTCTGGGTCACTAAGGACGACATGATCCGCAGCCACCTCCTCCCAGCCACGTACAAGTCCACTGGTTTCTTGGGACTGTAAATCATCCCTAAAAGACTGCTGCTGATGATGCTGAGTGCCAAGCTCCACCTCCATGCTGACACAATCCTCCTCCTCCTCCTCTTCTTCCTGTGCGATGGGTGGGACAGAAGGAACATATAAGGCGGTTCTTGGGCAGGTTCAACTCCTTTTGCAGCTCAGCCAGGCGAGCACTGGCATTATAAGATCTGCGGAAATGCACACAGACTTTCCTGGCCTGCCTCAGGACATCCTGTAAGCCCGGGTACCTGCCCAAGAACCGCTGCACCACCAGGTTAAGGACATGAGCCACACAGGGCACATGGGTCAGTTGTCCCTGTCAGAGAGCGGAGAGGAGGTTGGTGCCATCGTCGCAAACTACCATTCCTGGCTTAAGCTGGCGTGGCGTCAACCACCTCTTGGCCTGCCCCTGCAGAGCAGACAGAACCTCTGCCCCAGTGTGGCTCCTGTCCCCCAAACACACCAGCGCAAGCCCGGCATGGCATCTTTTTGCCTGCGTACTTGCGTAGCCCCTTGAACGCCTACGGAGCACCGCTGGTTCCGAGGACAAAGCACAGGAAGAGGCCACGGAGGAAGAAGAAGAGGAGGGGGTGGAGGACAGAGGTGTGTCACAACCAGTAGTAGCATTTTGGAGGCGTGGCGGTGGAACAACCTCCAACACTACTGCACCTTGTCCTGCATCCTTCCCAGCTGCCAAAAGAGTGAACCAATGGGCCGTGAAAGAAAGGTAATGTCCCTGTCCATGCCTGCTGGACCATGAGTCAGCGGTAATATGCACCTTACCGCTGACCGCCCTGTCCAGCGAGGCCAAGACATTGCCTTCCACATGCCGGTAGAGAGCCGGAATCGCCTTCCGTGAGAAAAAGTGGCGTTTGGGAACCTGCCACTGAGGAACCGCACATTGCACAAACTCGCGGAAGGGGGCCGAGTCTACCAACTGAAAAGGCAGCAGTTGAAGCGCTAGCAATTTAGCCAAGCTAGCATTCAACCGCTGGACATGTGGATGGCTGGGAGTGAACTTCTTTCGACGGTCCAGCAGCTGGGGCAGGGAAATTTGCCTGCTAGAATCGGACGTCGGTGTACTGCTAGCAGAGTGCCCGCAAGTACTTGGCTGTGACAAACCTAATTCTACACCTTCATTCCTCTCAGAGCAGGTTTCAGAGAGGACTGAAGGTATAGTGGGGTTGGAGATCCCAGCTGATGTGGTGCAAGAAGAGGTCAGCTTTGTTCTTTGGTGTGGGTCTTTAAGGTAGGCTTGCCAACGAGCTGCATGGCAGGTCAACATATGTCTGGTCAAGCATGTGGTGCCCAAGCGGGTGATGTTTTGGCCACGTGATATACGCTTGAGACATATGTTGCAAACAGCAGCTGTGCGATCTGATGCACTCGACTCAAAAAAGGCCCACACCAAAGAACTTTTTGAATAATGGGCAGAGGCAGCGCCCTGCACAGGCGGAGCTCTGCGGTGTGATTCCATCGGTGTGCTGCCCTTACGCTGGCCCCCCGAGGGCATCCTGCCTCGTTGGAGATGTGCCTCCTCCTCATCCTCCTCCTCCTCCTCCTCCTCTCTCCTATTAGGCACCCACGTGGAGTCAGTGACCTCATCATCCCCTCCCTCCTCATCACTGGAGCCAATCTGGCAGTATGCTGCAGCTGCTGGAACATGACTGCCAGATTGGTGTCCTTTTTGAGCATCCCCTCTCTCTGCTCTCACGCTACTGCCTTCCTCTCGCTGGGTATCATTATCAGACCCTTCGAAACGCTGGGCATCCTCCTGGAGCATGTACCCAACACTGTGCTCAAACAGTTCGGGGGACTCCTCAGGAGGACATGGTTGGTCTAGGGAAGGAGTGACTGATGATGACATTGATACCAGGGAAAAGGACGCTTTGGCAGCTGCTTTGCCAGTACCCTGAGCCTGGGTGAGAGAGGATGAGGAGGATGAGGTGGGCTTGGTCAACCACTCTACCAAGTCTTCGGCATGATGCGGCTCAACACGTTCAGCTGCTGAAAAGAAGGACAAGCGTGTCCCATGGCCACGTGCTGATGGCGATGCACCGCGTCCACGACCAGCACTGTTGTCTCTAGACACAGAGCCTGCTTGGCCTCTTTTATTGGCTCCTGACTGTCTGCCTCTCCTTGTTTGCCTTCCAGACATTCTAATGGCCTGCAGGGAAATGGGAAAACCAGCAATACAGGCTAAGTTCAGGTGTAATATGGTCAGGAGCACACTCCGCCCGCTGTAAGTGCCGCAAAATCCTGTTGGTGTAACACACCAGGAAAAAGCAGCAATACAAGCTAAGTTCAGGTGTAATATGGTCAGGAGGCACACTCTGCCCACTGTAAGTGCAGCAAAATCCTGTTGGTGTAACACACCAGGAAAAAGCAGCAATACAGGCTAAGTTCAGGTGTAATATGGTCAGGAGGCACACTCCGCCCGCTGTAAGTGCCGCAAAATCCTGTTGGTGTAACACACCAGGAAAAAGCAGCAATACAGGCTAAGTTCAGGTGTAATATGGTCAGGAGGCACACTCCGCCCGCTGTAAGTGCCGCAAAATCCTGTTGGTGTAACACACCAGGAAAAAGCAGCAATACAGGCTAAGTTCAGGTGTAATATGGTCAGGAGGCACACTCCGCCCGCTGTAAGTGCCGCAAAATCCTGTTGGTGTAACACACCAGGCAAAAGCAGCAATACAGGCTAAGTTCAGGTGTAATATGGTCAGGAGGCACACTCCGCCCGCTGTAAGTGCTGCAAAATCCTGTTGGTGTAACACACCAGGAAAAAGCAGCAATACGGGCTAACTTCAGGTGTATAATGTGCAGGAGGCTTAGCAACAATGACACTGACACTGTCCCCTGCCTATCCTTCTCTCTCCCTGCACACAAGGTTTATCAAAGTATATGACACTGACACTCTCCCTGCCTATCCTTCTCTCTCCCTGTACACAAGGTTTAGAAAAGAATATGACACTGACACTGTCCCCTGCCTATCCTTCTCTCTCCCTGCACACAAGGTTTATCAAAGTATATGACACTGACACTCTCCCTGCCTATCCTTCACTCTCCCTACACACAAGGTTTAGCAAAGAATATGACACTGACACTCTCCCTGCCTATCCTTCTCTTTCCCTACACACAAGGTTTCGCAAAGAATGGATTTGACACTGTCCCTGCCTATCCTTCACTTTTCCTGCTCCGGAACACACTACACGAGGCCGCCGCGCTGGTGGCCTTTTATAGTGTGGGGCGTTTACTAAACCCCCTCAGCTATAATTGGCCACAGGCATCCTGCCTGTGGCCAATCATTGCTCTCCTCGCTGCCGGCGCTGTGATTGGCCAAGCATGCAGGGTCACAGTGCATGCTTGGCCAATCACAGCGCCGGGATTACACTGCGATGGCGCAGTGCATTGTGGGCCGTTCGCGTCACTCAAATTTGGCGCGAACGGCCCAAATCATTCGTTGTTCGCCGAACGCGCGAACACCGAGCTCATCCCTAATTTTGAGTACAAATCATAAACTGCTAAACAGTATCTTTGGTGTTTTGGTTCTACTGTAATCTCTCTATATACATCAAATTGGGTTGTATTCCATGGGCCTAGTCTTCCAAAAGTCCACAAAGTGTAATGAAAGGTCTTAAAGAATATGTAAACCCAACATTTCATATTTCTGATATATTCCTGCTGTACCATATACTTGTATGAAAAAGTATCATGTTATCTTTGTATTGCTTTCTTTGTGTGAAATCCCTGATGTTCCTATTGGTCCCTTTGCTTTCCTATTAAAAACTAACCACACTAGGCAGGAGAACACACCATGGTCAGTTCTCTAGCAATGCCGGGAACTCAGCCTGCTCTCCTCCATTGATTAGACTTGCCTGTACAAACCCCCTGTACAAAGGTATTTATCTACCTCAGCTCTGGAAGGTTTTACCCCCTTCATGATCAAGGCATTTTTTGCTATTCAGTACTGCGCTCTTTTAACGGGCAACCGCGCAGTCATGCAAGTGTACACAAATAAAATTTGTTTCTCACAAATAGAGCTTTCTTTTGGTGATATTTGATCACCACTATGTTTTTTGCGAAAATTTTGAAAAAACAAAACAATATTTTCTACTTTCTGTTATAAAACATATCCAATAAAATCAAATTTCATCATTAATGTAGACCAACTGTATTCTGCTCATGTCTTTGGTGAAAATCCCAATAAGTGTATTTTAATTGGTTTGTGTGAAAGTTATAGCATCCACAAACTATGGTATACACTGTATATTTAAAAACTGATCAATTCTGATGTACTGATGGCCTATCTAATTTCTTAAAGCGGAGGTCCACACAAAAATGGAACCTCCGCTTTTCAGAACCTTCTCCCCCCTCCGGTGTCACATTTTGCATCGTTCAAGGGGGAGGGGGTGCAGATACATGTATAATACAGGTATTTGCACCCACTTCCGGGCATAGACCCCGCGGGAGTTACGCCACTTCCCTTTCCCCCCCTGCTGTCTTCTGGGAGACAGAAGACAGGAGGGACCATTTTGATTGCGCAGTGCGACTCGCGCATGCACAGTAGGGAACCGGGAAGTGAAGCCGCAAGGCTTCATTTCCTGATTCCCTTACCGAAGATGGCGGCGGCAGAGTCCAAGGACCGAGGCACGGGTAGGCCTCGGGTGCCGACATCGCGGGCGCCCTGGACAGGTAAGTGTCCATATTTTAAAAGTCAGCAGCTGCAGTATTTGTAATTTTTCGGCGGACCTCCACTTTAAGGCCCTTAAATTCTACGATAGTACAAATTACCCCAAATTACCCCCTTTTGGGAAGTAGACCGTCTGAGGCATTTAGTAAAAGGCATTGCAAGGTTATTGAAGTTGTACTTTTTTGTCACAAAATTTTTGAAAATGATTTTTTTTTATAAAGTCTGTTTTTTTGTTCACAATATTTTTTACCATCCTGTAACCAGTGCAATACAGTCTCATCATATGACTGATGGTGTTAAGGGACACTGACTAGTGAAAGTATGGTAACCACTTGCCGACCAGCTCACGCAAATATACTGTGGCAGATCAGCTCTCCTGCGCGACCCAACGTACCTGTACATTGGTCCGTGTAAGGAGTATAGTGGGCACGCCACGGGAGCATGCCTGCGGACTCGATGTCCGCCGGCGACCCGCCTATGTAGGAACTGCCTATGTAAACAGGGTGATTCCCCGTTTTGCTAGGTGACATGACAGATATCTACTGTTCCCAGTGATCGGGAACAGTGATCCCTGTCATGTTCCAGTAAGCCCACCCCCTACAGTTAGAACACGCCCAGGGAACACACTTAACCCCTTGATCGCCCCCTAGTTTTAACCCCTTCCCTGCCAGTGTCATTTTTACATTAATCAGTGCATTTTTATAGCACTGATCAATGTAATAATGTCACTGGTCCCCAAGTGTCATTTGGGGTCAGATTTCATATTTTCTGTATGAAATACATTTTATCTACCATATTTTTATTTTCATACATTATATGCAACATATATGGTTCTTATGTGTAATATACCTGCCAGGCACATTCTTTTCATGATATTTCCCTGGCTGCATGCTTCACATAAATTCCCAATTTCCTTCCCCTATTTTATTCAGTAATTAGGGATGAAGGCACTCGGTCTATTACTCCCTGTGCCTCATATAAAGTCCCAACCCTCGTCCTCTTTTCATTTGGCCATAGATTGTGCAATTTTTTCTCCTTCAATCAAGCATTCAAAGAAAGAAAATCTATTGAATCCACAGACTGTGTTGATTAGGCTATCCCTCCCACTGCTCTATTGACAGCAGGAGATTTCCCCAACGTCAGATAACAATGATCACTGCTGAAGGGAATTGATCAATTTCAGTACAATTTGCCTTCCAAAAGATAAGTCAAAATTTGACTGGTCCCTGCTGAATCAACCATATTTCATTCTGACTATAACCAGCTTGAGAGCCAAAATCTGCAAGGTGCTGCTAATTGTCTCAGCTCAGCAACATAGTGGTGAATAGATTCTTCCCCACCCTGACACATACCTTCCAACCGTCCCGGATTTGCCAGGACTGTCCCGAGATCTGGGCTGAATCCTGCAGAAGAGCCCAGTGCGAGAACCAGTTCAGGCACTTGAGTCCACTAACCCATCTGCTGGGTGCATGCCACACTGCAGCTGACAAGACTAAGACAGACACGCTCAGTGCCCAGCCAGCACATTTCCCCCACCTCTCCCATCTGCTCACCCACCCACTGTAAGAGGAGGGAGGCTAGGTCTGCTCCATCTCCTCCCGATGTCCCCCTGTGTCTGCCCACAACCCCCGATGTGCAGCCAATGCTGTACCAGTGACGGGGTTGTATGGACAGGAATTTTAAATCAGTGCTCCTGATGTCATTGCCTGAGCCTCTAGAGACCAGCCAGCCTTGGGTAAGTGACGCCTCTGACGACGCAATACTATTGCAAAACATGTAAGGCAGTACCTGGACGATGTAAGCACGTCACGATTTATGTACCTTTTATGAGATTCTTTGCATGTTATCTTTTTATGGAAATGTGAGTGTACTATACAGGCATACCCCACTTTTAAGTACACAATGGGACCAGAGCATGTATGTAAAACGAAATTGTACTTAAATTGAAACAATACCTTTTTTCACTTCTAGGGTGTAGTTGGGGGTCAGGGGCTGTAGTGGGGGTGTCAGGAGCTGTAGTGGGGGTCTCAGGGGCTGCAGTGGAGGTGTCAGGGGCACACTGGAACAGGGCAGGCTATGCTCTTGGAGCTTCAGCTCCTTCTACTGCGGCTGCAAAATGTCTGTACAGTACTTGTGAGGCACTTTACATACACTCGGGGGTATGTCCTTACTCGCGAGTGTATGTAAAGTGAGTGTACTTAAAGCGGGGTATGCCTGTATATTTTTTTTAAATATAATTGTGATTTTAAAGCAATATTGCACTATTGTGGTGCCCTTACATCTTTTGAGGTAAAAAGGCTGTAGTATATTCATATATACATACACTTACCTGGAGAAAGTGCTTCCTGGATTGGGATTGCGTTTTCCATAACTGACAGAGTAGGAGTGATGCAGTTAAGGATGTTCATCTTCATCACAAATGCGTTCCCTGACTCTTCATGATTTGAGAGTCAACTTCCTCTGGTAAGCAGGATTGTCTCTACACACTGGCGGTGACGTGTGCATTCAACCCGTTTTCACACTGCTGGTGCTGGGACTTCTTTACCAACTTGTCATCCATCATTGTTGGCGATTTTTGATTAGGACTGTTCATCACAGAGCTTATATTGCAACTTTTTCCTATTGGCGCTGCACCCTTATATATTTGCCTTGAGTAAGTGAACACAGTCGGTGACTGAACTCACCAGTCTCTCTCTTCCTTCCATCTAATCCTTCCTTCCACATACTTCCTGCCTTCCATGTACCAGATTGATCCTTCTTTCTTGTCTTCCATGTACCATAGAGATCCATCCTGTCTTCCATTTACCATAGTGATTCTTCCTTCCTGCCTTCCATGTACCATAGTGATCCTGCCTTCCATGTACCATAGTGATCCCTCCTGCTTTCCATTTACCAAAGTTATTCCTTCTTTCCTGCCTTCCATGTGCCATGTTGCTTTCAGTCCTAAAAAAAAACACCTAAAAAAATAATTATACAATTCCAATAATTACTCCTTTATCTAAACAAGTTGTTATACTTACTGTCTCAGCTCCATCATAGGCTTCAGAAACTGTAACTCTTCATAGTGACCGTATACTCTTCCCATATTCCCACCAAAAAACACTTCTGGTGGTCTTCTGTCTCTTGTACTCACTACGGAAGTTATCGCGGATGGTTTTCCAGTGTGTTTTTAGGAGTTTAACTGGAGGATATAAAATGTATTATTTTTATTTACAGATATCTTGCCACAGGAAATAGCTACACATCAATATAATATGAATTTAGCACAGGTATATCGACCATTAGTGAGATTGTGAGGCTAACTTGTGATGCTATCTGGAATCTAAAGAATGCATTCATGCCTATTCCAAATAAAGAGAAATGGGATGATGTTGCCCAGCGTTTCTGGAGGAAAAACAACTTTCAAAACTGCCTAGCAGAATTGATGGCAAACACATTAGGCTAACCCTGTCACAGTGGAAGCGATATTATAACTACAAAAATAATTTTTCTGTTGTACTGATTTCTCTTTATTGATATAGGAGCATCTGGGAGCTGTGCAAACTCCACTGTTTTCCAGAATTCTAAATTCGGAAAGCGTCTTGCTGCAAATCAACTTGACTTGCCTGATAAATGACCAGTACCCAGGACAGAAAGTCCAGATATGCCATTTGTTTTTGTGGCTGATGAGGCATTCGCTATCAATGAACATCTGATGAAGCTGTACTAATAGAAGAATCTTGGCACCTGGAAGAGAATATTCAAATACCATCTCTGTCGGGCTTGTAGGCTAGTTAACCACTTCAGCCCCGGACCATTTTGGCTGGTTAAAGACCAGGCCACTTTTTGCGATTCGGCACTGCGTCACCTTAACTGACAATTGCGCGGTCGTGCAACAAGGATCCCAAACAAAATTTACGTCCTTTTTTTCCCACAAATAGAGCTTTCCTTTGGTGGTATTTGATCACCTCTGCGGCTTTTATTTTTTGTGCTATAAACAAAAATAGAGCGACAATTTTGAAAAAAATTCAATATTTTTTACTTTTTGCTATAATAAATATCCCCAAAAAAGATATAATTTTTTTTCCCTCAGTTTAAGCCGATACGTATTCTTCTACATATATTTGGTAAAAAAAATCGCAATAAGCGTTTATTTATTGGTTTGCGCAAAAGTTATAGCTTCTACAAAATAGGGGACTGTTTTATGGCATTTTATGAATAATTCATTTTTTACTAGTTATGGCAGCGGTCAGTGATTTTTATCATGACTGCGACATTTTGGCGGACACATCGGACACTTTTGACACCATTTTTGGACCATTGTAATTTTTACAGCGATCAGTGCTATAAAAATGCACTGATTACTATAAAAATGACACTGGCAGTGAAGGGGTTAACATGTAGGGGGCACTGAAGGGGTTAAGTGTGACCTAATGAGTGATTCTTACTGTGTGGGGGTGTGGCTTGGCATGTGACATCACTGATCGTCGTTCCCTATGATAGGGAACAGACGATCAGTGACACTCTCACTAGGAAGAACGGGGAAAGGTTTGTTTACACTTACCTCTCCCCGTTCTTCAGCTCTGTGACCTGATCGTGGGACACCGGCGGCGTTCGGGTCCGCAGGTTCCGCGGATTCCACGGGCGTGGTCACAGAGCTTGCGACCGGGTCGCGAGCACGCCGCCGGCGGCGCACGCATCAACACACGACAGCAAATTAAAGGGGACATATATATATATATATATATATATATATATATATATACGCCCTTTTGCCTGTCCGTGCCTTTCTGTCGACGTATATCTGCGTGCGACGGTCGGCAAGTGGTTAAATGGCAAATTTTCCTCAAACCAATCAACCTAAAGGTCAAAAATACATGCAAAGTAATAAAGGCAGCATGGGTGTTACAACATTTGGTACAGGAGAGCGATGGGGTGAATTGTGAGGACACATTGGCACACAATTTTGAATCTGCTGATTTCGCTCATGTCTGTGGTCCGAGAGTGGGTTTCACAATAAGGGATGAATTGGCAGACTATTTTTTGAGCCCTGCTGGTGCACTAAGTTGGTAAGCAGATACGATTTAACCCTTTCACAAATCATATTTACCCAAGCGCTGTTAGGTTTCTTGGACCATATTCTTTTTATTTTTTATATTCCTGCATATACTTTGACCAATAATTGCATTTTGTTACCAATTTTGGATATTTTTTAACTATATACATTTGCTTAAAGGCATGTAATAAAAACAAAACTGATTGCTTTGAGTTTTGTCTTTCTTTTATTAATGTAACAATAATAATTATGGTACATGGATAATAATAATAAAATCAATAATAATAATTACAATGGTTAGGGTTTGGTTTAGGGGATTGGGACTAGGGGATTGGGACTAGGATTAGGGATTAGGGGATTGGCACTAGGGTTAGGGTTCTGGGATTGGGACTAGAGATTGGTACTAGGGGATTGGGGTTAGGGTTTCGAGGACTGAGACTAGGGGATTGGGATTAGAGGATTGGAACTAGGGGATTGGGACTAGGGTTAGGGTTAGGGGATTGGGACTAGTTAATGGGATAAGAGGATTGGAATTTGGGGATTGGGACTAGGTTTAGGGTTTGGGGATTGGGACTAGGGGATTGGGATTAGGGGATTGGAATTGGGGTTCAGGTATGGGACTAGGGATTGACATTGGGGGGTTGGGACTAGGGGATTAGGACTAGGGTTAGGGTCCTGGGATTGGGACTAGAGATTGAGACTAGGGGATTTGGATTAGGGTTAGGGTTCAGGGACTGGGACTAGGGATTGGAATTAAAGGATTGGGATTAGAGGATTGGGACTAGGGATTGGAACTAGGGGATTGGGACTGGGGTTGGAGTTAGGGTTCGGGGATTGTGACTAGGGATTGGGAATAGGGGATTTGGATTACGGTTAGAGTTAGGGGATTGGGATGAGGGATTGGTATTAGAGGATTGGGACTAGGGTTAGGGTTCAGGGATTGAGACTAGGGATTGGGACTACTGTTAGGGTTTGGGGATTGTGATTAGGGGATTGGGACTAGGGGATTGGGACTAGGGGATTGGGACTAGGGTTAGGGTTAGGGGATTGGGACTTGAAAAGTGCCTCTATAGGGGTTATTTACTAAAGGCAAATACACAGTGCACTGCAAGTGCACTTGAAAGTGCAGTTGCTGTAGATCTGAGGGTGGCATGCAAGGAAAATAAAAAACAGCATTTTTGCTTGCACATGATTGGATCATAAAATCAGCAGAGCTTCCCCTCATTTCAGATCTTCCCCTTAGTTCTACAGTGACTGAACTTCCAAGTGCACTTGCAGTGCACAGTGGATTTGCCTTTAGTAAATCAACCCCAAAGGCTGATCAATCATTCTGTTATGTGAATTTGCTTGCACAGGAGATGGCACAGGAGCTGGCAAAAAACGTAAAAATGCTCAGTCGGACACATATTTATGCATGGTCATGTGTGCATGCTGTTTAGAGGCTAGAATATTAATTTGTCTGAGCCACAGAATTAAATTACCCACATACGCGCATGTTTATGTACATATATGTATAAACGGTGCAGAAAGCTTAGTCAAATCCTCAGTATGGCTTCACGTACATGGGCATATTAAAATACTCCTGTCTATACAAGATCGCTTTGCCAGGATATGGCTGAAAAATAAACCATAAAAAATGTTTTGGTGCACAATTATGCACATTTTAGTGTGTTTACAGTCGTATGGCATTTTAAAGCATATGAGTGTCAATGTATTCTACTGTAGAAAATATTAATTTCTTCTAGCCACTGAAATAATTATTTTGCGCATATGCATAAATATGAAAATAACTAATACTCATAAACTACTCTCCGAATGCAAACTTGTAGCATTCTTTAAATCCTTATCCATGTCTTAAAACTTGGTGCCACTTCCACAAATTATGTAAAAAAAGATAAATGATGGTAGGCATTTTTAGGGCACCATTCAATAACAATTAACATATAAAGAATAAAATATTTCACAATTTTAGAAGTAGAAATTTCTTGTTCACAATATATTCAACAATTAAGTTGATGCAAAAGTCTTAAAAGAAAAGAGACCTATGGTCACAGTTGGTGTTAAAAATACCCTATCATATACCACATGTAAGTCAAATAGTCATCAAATTCACATTTAGATAAATATTTTCACCATAACAGATCAACTAGTAGTGAGTTTGCCACATCCATACGTACATAGAAAGATTGGAATACCCCCAAGTGGGACTTTAAATTGGCACCAACACTAAAAGGTAAGTAAAAAATTGTTTTATTTAGAAAACATTCAAATAAAAAATCATAACAAGATTATTGCTAAAACATACATTAACATAAAACACAAATACAAATTACTGTTTGTATTACTAATTTGTATTTGTGTTTTATGTCAATGTATGTTTTAGCAATCATCTTGTGGTGATTTTTATTTGAATTTTTTACTTACCTTTTCGTGTTGTTGCCAATTTAAAGTCACAATTGGGGGTATTCCAATTTTTCCAAATTCCCATTTAGGCATCAAGAAGCCTATAATCATAAAGATGAGCTCCAATATGTATCAACATTCAAATACTTTATATAGGTTGATTTACGAAAGGCAAATATACTCTGTGCTGCAAGTGCACTTTAAGTGCATTTGCTCTAGAACTGAGGGGAAGCTCTGAAATGATGAGATGTGATTGAGTATTCTTTGCAAAGTGAAGTTTTACCTCATTAACCCCTTAACAACCGCTCACAGCATATATACGTCGGCAGAATGGCTCGTACAGGCAGAATCACGTACCTGTACGTGGGCATTTAACTGCCTGCCGTGTGGTCGCGCGCGCGCCGCCGGCGGCGCTTGCGACCCTGCAGTCATCCCTGTGAGTCGGACCGGGGGTCCCTTTTAGTGTTGTTGCCAATTTAAAGTCAGAATTGGGGGTCACAATTAGCGGACTCGATCGCTACGGGGGTACCCGCGATCGTCTCACGGAGAGATGGAGCGGGTAGATGTTAGTGTAAACACAACATCTCCCCGCGCGCCTACTGACACTGTCACGATCTCCGCTCTGTGTAATCAGAGCGGAGATCAGTGACGTGTCACTCATAGCCACGCCCCCTAACAGTGAGAATCACTCCCTTAGGCACACTTAACCGCTTCAGCGCCCCTAGTGGTTAACCCCTTTACTGCCAGTGTAATTTTTACAATAACCAGTGCATTTTTATTGCACTGATCGCTGTAAAAATGACAATGGTCCCAAAAATGTGTCAAAAGTGTCCGATGTTGCAGTCACGGAAAAAATCGATGATCGCCGCCATTACTAGTAAAAAAAATTTTTTTTTTATAAAAATGCCATAAAACTACCCCCTATTTTGTAAACGCTATAACTTTTGCGCAACCAATCAATAAATGCTGATTGCAATTTTTTTTTACTAAAAATATGTAGAAGAATACGTATCGGGCTAAACTGAGGAAATAAAAATGTTTTATATTTTTTTGGGGATATTTATTATAGCAAAAAGTAAAAAATATTGAATTTTTTTCAAAATTGTTGCTCTATTTTTGCTTATAGCACAAAAAATAAAAACCGCAGAGGTGATCAAATACCACCAAAAGAAAGCTCTATTTGTGGGAAAAAAAGGACGTCAATTTTGTTTGGGAGCCACATCGCATGACTGGGCAATTGTCAGTTAAAACTATGCAGTGCCGAATCGCAAAAAGGGGCCTGGTCTTTTTGCTGCGTATTGGTCCGGGGCTTAAGTGGTTAAGTAAGCTCTGGATCAAGTGCGCTTGCAGTGCACAGTATATTTGCCTTTAGTAAATCAATCCCTTTGGGTCTGGCCAGATCAGTGTATGCACCAGGAAAACATGTTCTATCTGCATAATGCCTCGTACACACGGCCGGGTTTTCCGACGGGAAAACTGCGATAAGAGCTTTTGGCCGGGAATCCCGACCGTGTGTATGCTCCAGTTTTTCCGACGAGAAAACTGCCAAAAACAGCCGGCAAAAAAAAGAGAACTGGCTCTCTTTTTTCCCGTCGGGATTCCCGACTGACTTTTGCCCGTCGGAAAACCGGCCGTGTGTACGAGGCATAAGCCTTTGCACATGACTTTCCATTTTGACACACAGGTGCACAGGTGAGATTGACACTGCTCAGCTTGGAAAAAAGTTAATTATTCTACACACCCTCACCTGTTGTCTTACTTATTAAATTAGGACCACTTTTATTTTCATATTCAGCTTCTGAAAGGTAAAAATGAATTTAAAATAGAAAACGTAAATTAAACTTAATTAATTACAAATGTCGTTAAGGTCGTATAGACTACTTTCATTTAGGGACTGACAGAACCATTAAGCCTCTAAACGTAAACATAGATGTAAAAGACAAAAAAAAAAATTCTGAAAAAAATTAGCTGACAGATTTTTTTTCCAGTTTCAAGGATTTATTAGAAAACGTGCTGTGATGTCATCTCTGAACTGCCAAGAGCATGACAAGAAGGTAGAGAAGCAATTGTTGGTTATGAGGACAGCTCAGTTCTCATACCACCATTGATGGACACAGGTGTTGTATTCAACCAGTTCATCGTCTTTGAACCACAAGGCAATTTCTTTTTTGGCACTTTTCACAGAGTCACTGCCGTGACAAATGTACCTTCCAACCTGTATGCAGAAGTCTACCCTGATGGTGCTGGTATTCTATCGATTTGGGCACTCCATCGAATAGTGGAAGGGAACTCCAGCTGATTTCAGCTGGAGTGGCGTCACCATAGCGCATGCGCACATCGTAGGAGGCTTTTTTCAGCAGGAGATACCAGGGCCACAATTAAAAGCTATGCAAAGAGTGGAGGGACACCGTAGTTGTCAGATTGAGCCTTGCTGTTGCAGGCGGGTTGTGGGTGTTGAAGGAAGGTTTTTGTCTGTGTTGCAACCCGCCCTTACACACAGGCAAAAGCCACCATTCAACACACCAAACCCACCCTGCAACACTGACAAAACGGAACCTTGGGCACACTGTAAACCCGCCCCGCAACAGCGAGGCATAATATAACAAATACCGTGTCCCTCCGCTGTTTGCATAGCATTCAATTGTGGCCGTCAAATGGTATCTCCCGTCAAAAACGCCTCCTATGATGTGCGCATACGCTATGGTGACGTCACGCCAGCCGATTGGGAAATCAACTGGAGTGCCGTACCGTTCTGCGCATGCCCGGGCACTTTTCGACAAAGGGCACAAATGGACAGAACACCAGGTCGACTGGGTTGGCCTCTCCAAGCACGCCACAGTCAGTCTACACCACGTTCATATCCTGCCAGACCATGGCGACCACGGTGCCAGACGGGACAGTCCTTCAGGTCAATGTAGTGCTGTTGCAAGTGCTCTTTACTGGCCTGCATAAACTTCATAGCCACCAACTGGAAGCTCTTCTGCTCAAAGTGTTTAAAATATCTCATAAGTTCTCTCTGGACACTATCTGGTTTGATTATAATGAAGGCACATTCCTTGTTGGCAGCCATCCCTGCTCACTTCCACCCGGGGAAACTGGAAGAAAAAGACTAGGAAGATTAGAAAAAAGATGATAAATATAAAGTGAAAACCTGTGCTAAACCCAAAAGTAAAAGCTGCTAACACTCAAACAAACAAAGTGATAAACAAAAATGATGACAAATAGTGCAGCGCTATAAAGTGAAAAAATTGCTTGCTGAAAGCAACTAGGACAAAACATAAGTGACAATAATCTACAGTGGAATGAAATCTACTCCAATGGACAACCTAGCATAAGAGCTATCCTCCATGCTGCACCCCACATTGCTTTTATACTTTTTTGTGATCACTTTTACATTTGTCCTATGTCTGTAAGACAAATTTTATTCAATAAACCCCCCCATTGGTTTTATTGACCTGCACCATCTGGAGTTTTTTCTTTTCTCCTACCCTTGTGTCAATTTCGGACTGGTTCGGAGCCTGTATGACCGGAGGAATTTCCATCGTATGAGTTGTTCATCAAACCACCCTGTTTGAGACGGTCTGAGGTATCTAGGACATCCAGTTCTATCGTTTTTTGGTCACGGTGACCACCAAGCCTGATTGACCCACTGTCGTACGACAGGTGGGTCCAACATCTGTGGTAAAAGTACCCAACTGCATCATCTGTGTCCAATGCCGCGTACACACGATCATTTTTCACGTCGTGAAAAATGTAATTTTTTGTTTTCAACAAGAAAAACGACCGTGTGTGGTCTTTTTGTCATTTTTCACTACGTGAAAAACGGCATTAAAAACGACGAGAAAAATTAGAACATGTTCTAATTTTTCTCGTCGTTTTTCCTGACATTTCTTCCGCGGCAGTGTTTCCCATAGGGAAACACTGCCGCGGAGCCCATAGACAATCGTTTTTCTCGTCATTTTAAAAAATGACGAGAAAAATGACCGTGTGTGGGGAACAAGCTGTTTAAAATGTCATTATTCACGGCGGTTTTTTAACCGCTGTGAATAATGATCGTGTGTACGCGGCATTATAGTTTGAACCCCACCATCAACCTTGCGGTCCTTTCGCTAGTCTCTGGTGTCGTCCATGAGAAGACATCCATCCAATTGTACACTTATTGTTGGACTTTTTATATTGTTTTTTCACTTCATTTTTGTGTAGCCCGCAGGAGTTACACTTTCATGATCTCCATGGAGGATAGCTCTTATGCTAGGTTGTCCATTGGAGTAGATTTCATTGCACTGTAGATTATTGTCACTTACAGTATGTTTTGTCCTAGTTGCTTTCAGCAAGCAATTTTTTCACTTTATAGCGCTGCACTATTTGTCATCAGATTAGAAGAAAGATTAGCTGACAGATTAAATGTACTGGGAAATGTACATTCTGATTTTTCCAAAACAATTACTTATTATGGAATTAGAATCATGTGTACAAAAGTCCTTAAAAAAAAGTGTGAAAAATTAGGTATGCAAATTAGTTACAGAGTTATAGCTGACACATACATATGCTGTTGAATTTGGCTTGGGCATGTAGGCATCAATTACCTCCAGTCATGGAAGGGTAAATACTGTCTAATTCATCTTTTGTTTTTATTTTCCTTCAGGGTGTTAGGGTGTGACACTACAGTTGTTGCCAGCCTGTAGAGCAGTGATTCTCAACCAGGGTTCCTCCAGAGGTTGCTAGGGGTTCCTTCAGCATTGGGCAATTTCTGCCTCTCAGATAACTTCCTACTGACACCATTGATCTTTTTAGCTATCTGTAAGGAGGAAATTCTTCCCAATGACCACAAGTGTAAGGACCATTCTTCCCACTGACCATTACGCTAATGTATCATGAGTTGTAGATTTACACTTTTTAGCAGGGGTTCCCCGAGACCGGAGAACTATTTCAAGGGTTCCTCTGTGTTGATAAGGTTGAGAAAGGCTGCTGTAGAGGTTGTGTGGTATATAATTGCATTTTATGGATTCCTGCTTTAGTATCTGAAAGGTGCAAACAGCAGTTGCACCACTAGATGTCTCTAGAATACTGATCAATGTTTTCTACATTATTGAACTGTTGCCTTCAATTTTGTATTGCAATTTGAACTTACCTGTTTTTTTTTTTAGGTAAACCAAATACCTCCATATTATTACAGCTTTTATGAATCTTGCTTTATAAAAGTGTTCTTTTGAGCGTTTGTGTTAATATATGTACTTATAAAATAGTAATCTATCTCTATGCCTGTATTTTTAAAATAATTATATATGAAACTCATAGGTAATATACAAAGATCCAAAGAAATAAGGGATTTTTACAACATTTATTAACCTCTAACTGGCCAAATAGGTGAGAAAGATTTACCCAAATAATTCCATGTGTGGAGGTGTTAGCAATAGGGAATGATTGTCTGGTACTGGCATTAGAAGTCATTTTCTATATTTGACATGCTGATTTCATGCTGCCCAAGATGCCCGAATGAGAACAGATAGAGTTTGTTAAGGTGTGAGCACGGGACATCAATCATGATAACAGCTGAAACAGTATGCAGCATAAATTGTTCCATAGACCCTGTCATAACCTGCTTGGTAAAGGCAAAGAGGCAGCAGGACTCTACAGGTGTCCTGAATTGTGTAAGACTGTTATAGTGGATGTGTGGCCGCAGACATTCCCTGCCACTTTCAATTAATCAAGACGATCCTTTTGCATGTACAATGTATACAATCATCTTCAGGGAAAGTGAGAATTACCCTGGATAATCAACACAATGTGCTCTGGAGAGGTTTTCTGCTTTTCCTACTAGGCACTATAAGATTTTGTTGTTTGGAACTCCCATTAGGGGAATACCAGAATATCATGATAATAGAGAGACAGATCTAGTATGCAACATCAATATACATGATTATTTTTTGCAAGAGTTGAAACTATTGCAATTATTGGGTTTAGTAACAATTTTTATTTTATTTTCCTTTGTCAGATTCATGTGCCTGATGACAACTTTGTTGTAGCACATGCCTTTAAATAATACTTTACTGTAACCAGCTAAAAACCTGTATTTCAAATTGACTATTGGAAAATATAAGTTTGTATCCACCCAGGATGCCCTTTGTTCTGAGTAAGGCTGGGTTCATACTAGTGCTATGCGGGAAACCCTGTAACTCCTGTGTGGGTTCCCGCATTGCACCAGAATCGCAGGCGGTTTACACTGACATCTGCGGACCGCTGCGGGTGTCAATGTAAAGTTAATGCCACCCCCAGATCAGTTCGCAGATCGCAGAACAAACTTTCAAATGGTACAGGGATGGTACAGGAATCGGATTGCATGGGTGTGAACACCCATGCATTCCAATTCCAGTGCAGACTAATAAAAAGGGTCCTGCACCATTTTGGTGCGAATGCAATGCAATTTCAGCCATACTATTTTTATAGCTGAATTTTCATCGCACAGACATCGCAGCCTGATAAGGCAGTACAGCCAGCCCTCCTGTACTGGGCCCAGCCCCATCAGTTCAGAAGGGGGGCCCGGGCACCTGTTGAGCAGGAGGTCTGACTGGACTATCTTCCTTGTCTGCCTGTAAATTACTGGCTCCTTCCTTTCCTGAATGAACACAGTGAGCGATTTGTACCAATCACTTCGATGTCCATTCATCACTGAAGCTTAGTAAAAATGTTTGCTATGCTTCAGTTTGTGAATGAGTATGAAGCCTCGGAGCACTTCCTATTCATTCATCTGTGCAGCTGAGGCTACTGAGAAAGGGACTGATAATTCTATTTCCTCAGTCACTTTTGGATGGGGGAAATGTGCCCTGTCAGGTAGGCTGTATGGGGCCCTGTGATTTCTAACAGCAGCCCTGTGCACAGCAATGTAGTGTAAATCACATGCAATGTCTGTGATCGCACCAGTGTGAACCCAGCATAAGGGTCTTCCAAAGCATAGAATACACTGTTTTTAGAGTTTCCTGTAGTACAGACACAATAATACACTGGCTAGGCACACAGTAAACTCTTTGATCACCTTAAATGTTTAACCCCTTCCCAGCCAGTGTCCTTAGTACAATAACAGTACATATTTTTAGCACTGATCCTTGTATTAGTGTCATTGGTTCCCCAAAGTGTCAAAAGTGTCAGCTGGTGTCCGATTGTCTGCTGCAATATCACAGTCCTGCTATAATTCGCTGATTGCAGCCATTACTAGTATAAAAAAAAAATAATTCCATAAATACAGTATATCCCATAGTTTGTAGACGCTATAATGTTCACATAAATCAATCAATATTCGCTTATTGAGGACTGTTTTTACCAAAAATTTCTAAAGAAGTTGCATTTTTTACTCTTTTTTTTTTATTGGATATGTTGTATAGCAGAAAATGACACGGTGCCGTATCACAAAACAAAATGGCCTGGTTGTGAAGGGGGGTAAATCTTCCAGAGGTCAAGTGGTTAAGGTGGCCATAGATGGATCAAAATGACCATTTCTGCAGGGACCAGCGGAATTTCAATCATGTGTGCCTACATGGGTCAAAATTTGTCTAGTCCTTCCAAAACTAAAAGTGATCTAGTGATTAACTTCTGTTCAACCACTGTGTTGGATAAAAGCTGCTCGATCAGCAGCTGCAGCCAATGCTTGCAGCTCAGATCTGTGTATTCTGCCAGCAGGGAAATTTCCTCGCTGTCAGAATACAATAGCGGAGGAGGAATTTAGTGGAGGATTCCCCACCCACCTCCAATGTATGGATGGGGGAAGTTTTTTTTTTTTAATTCGACTCACTGGCTCAACAAAAAACTGAACCATGTATGTCTAGCTTTAGCAGATGGCATATTCCTAGCTTTATAAACATTAAAGCAGAAATTCTACCTTCTTCTAAAAATGTATTTCGTTTTTTGTTCATCCAAAGCACACTTACATGCCCATCTAATCCCATGTTGTCTTCTATTAAACAGTTAGTCTGCTGCTGTCCTGCACTGCCACCTTTCTTTTTAAAGTCCTTGAGATCTGGCTGTCTGCCCTTCACTCTTACAGCCAGTGCCTTGTTGTTGCAGCACCAGATCTCTCTTTACCTTGTTAACTGTGTACCACTGTGATGTCGGTGTTTCTGTTAATAATTGTACCTGCAGAATGATGGCATAAATGTTATCATTCATCTTTTCGGGAGCAGGATATCCCGAGACGAGCTTTCTGTACTGAACCTGTTACCTCCTGGGAAAAGTAACATGGAATGAAAAAAAAATAGATAGAAAAATTTCCTGCTGTGCCTATTGTATTCTGACAGCCACCACAGAAAGCTGTCAGAATACCTGAACAGTGGCCATATCTGATTGGATGTAGCCTTTGTTCAGCTAAAAAAAATCTCTGTCTGGCTCCTTCAAGTCTTCAATAGAAGGATGACAGGTGGGTGACAAGGCCACCCAAGTATCACATTTCAGCTTGTTCCTGTTGAACCAGATGAAATTCACATAGTGTATAGCCCGGGAAGGATGGAGGCCAAACAAGCCCAAAAAAAGTTCAATATGAGCACAGATATAAAAAAAAAGTCTGCTTTTTAATAGTGTGGAGTGGGAGGATTTAAATGTTTGAGCTGAAAGGCCTGTAAATTATACTGGATATTACAGAAATTAAGGTGTATATACTATACACAGTATATATATATATATATATATATATATATATATATATACTGTATATATTTCAGTATTAAAGTGGTTGTAAACCCTCTGATACTATTTGCACCTACAGGTAAGCCTACATTAAGGCTTACCTGTAGGTGCTTGCAATATCTCCTTAACCTACATGGTTAAGGAGATATTTTCAGAAAATCGGGCACGATGTCTATGGCGCATGTGCACCATAGACAACGGCGCAGGCGCACTGAGCGCGCCTGGTCTTGAATGGGAAATTGCCGGGATCGTGCCGGTTCCGTGCGCATGCGCGGGAGTGACGTCATCGCCGCTCCGGCCAGTCACAGCGCCGGAGCGGCGATACCCGGAAGTCACTCCGGGTATAATGGCAGCAGCGGAGGAGAGGAGCGAGAGTCACTTTGGGGGCTTCGATCTAAGGTAAGTAATTCATAATGAGCTAGTATGCTAGTCATGCCTACCTATGCCTACCTCAATAGTACCACCAAGACATAGATTATAGATAGATATGTGTGATATGGTAGCTCAATTGGAATGCTGGTTAATACCAAGGGAGATTATGCAGATTGTCAAGGCAATGTAATACTCTGGAGAGAAGTGTGTATGTTATGTCAGATAACCAGTTTTGGATTTATGTTGCCCTGAGCCAAGAGGAGTCTGTTGGAAAATAAAGAAAGGTAAATAGGCGCTCTGGAAAATACAGGCTCTCCTCACTTAATGACTAGGTTCCGTTCCAACGACCATGTCTTTAAACAAATTGGTTGTTAACGGAGGAGCCACAAGTAATCAATATTTTAAGCATTCCTAACTACCGTATTTGCCGGCATACAAGGCGGCTGGGCATATAAGACGACCCCCTAAATTTCTGTTTAAAATGTTGGTTTTGTGCTATAGTCAACGTATAAGATGACCCCCTTACCCCTTACTCTAAGCACAAAACTGCAGCTCAAAATCGTTTTAATTTGCATAAGTACAGAACACAAACTAAAATTCTGCAATGAACTGTACAATACAATGATGTACAGCGCGTCCTTCGGGTGGGGAGAGCTGGTCGTAAGTCCGATCAGTCGTTATACAGATACTTCTTGTTTAACGACTTACCTGTTTAAGTAAAAATGTAGGTACTTCTAGGTGCTTCTGGGTATAGAAAACACAGGTGCACTCACGATAGCCATGGACTTCTGTGATCCTTTAACCTTATTTCACAGTGAGACTGAAATTTAGGAAAAATTGTTCATTCAGAATAACGACCTCCTGGAGGTAAGGGGGATTTAGGGATTTCCATTTCTTCACAATTGATAGATGAGCTGCTATAAAGGCATGAGTGAGAAATGCTTGTATGAATAAATATTTGTGGGCCAAGTGTCCAATCCTAAGGGGATGGGGACTTTTTGAAATAAATACAGTAATTTTGATAAAGTGTCCAACTTAAGAACACCAAGTCTACCAAGCCAGCATAATGTCAGGGCCATCCAGCTCTGTATGTCAGATTAGATGGAATTATTTGGAGCAATCCATTGGGATTTTTATTTCTGGATATTTTAATGAAGATTGTTGCTAAACTATAGGGGTAGAGGGAGATGCATTCAGGAGTTCCAATTTAGGGAGAATTACTTTAAAGTATAGTGCCACTAATTTTTAACAGGTCCCCAACATGTGGTGCTTGGCCAAATAACACGCTGCATAATTTTTCTTCTACATCAAAAGGGAACGCATGCATGGTAAGTGCATTTATTTTGGAAGTTTCACTAAAAATGATTGGCAGTGCAATTTTCTTACACAGAGGGGGATATGTATCAAGCAACACAATTAGTCACAAATCACAAAAGTTACATTGTTTCTTTCAGCAAAATCTTCATGACAGGTTTATAGACCTGTGCATCTGTATTCCTGGGCAGCCTAGTACATCAGTTTGCAAAGTTAGGAAACAGATTTATTACTGAAGATGAGAAAAACTTTAATGATAAACTGATGCATAATCAAGAAGTGGGTAAGTGGCCGGTTTCATAAAATGTGCAATGTGATTTTAGAGCAGCCAAAGGAAGCTTTTATTACTCAGAATGTAACCTTGTACTAAATCTGTCTCATCATCATGCGTTCCATTGCTCCTACTTAGCATTGCTTTGCCATGACACAGAATTACTAAATGTCCCCCAGAGGCTTTTTGTGCCAAGCTTGAATGTGCATGATGATGATTGTCAACATGCATTATAACAAACATGTAAAGGAACTACAAAGGTGCTTTGATAGTTTCTTTAGAGGATAATAATTTGTTTTCAAGAAATAAAAGCTTGCATCTGTATTCATCACGTCATAGTTGGTATTTTATATTGTACATTAGTAAACCTACACAATCTAAAAAAATAAAAAAATAAATCACATTTTACAACCCAAGTAGTTTTGGTGCAAAAAATGCATTTCGACGGCTCGGATCTGGTATAGCACAGAGATGATAAAATGTCACTGTATTTATTTACACAATTGTGCACATGCACAAATATGGCCACAAGAGGTCACTAATGTATAAGAAACAGAACCAAAATACTGCATAGTTCTTTTGTTTTGTTCATGTATGGGAAAAAAAATTATCTAAACAGTATAGCCATTGATAGGGTGACATGATCAAATACATGTGATGATAATGATTATCTTTCAAATGATCTCTGTCACATTATTTGCAAATATTAGTATGGTAGTTGTAGTAGTGGTACAACGACTGCGCAGTGTTAGCAAAAGTCTACATGCTAATATTAATTAAGAGGTGGGGCCAGCAAGTATTCCATCCTCAGCTTTATGTTACAAAATATGCCTAATCATACCTGATCATATTTTGTGTAAGGAAGCTTTAAAAAATTCTGTCTAAGGTTGATCCAGATGTTACTATTAATTTATGTGCATGCTGGATACAAAAGAGTGTGCAGCTTCTTTGTTATTTAGGTTCCACATTCACACTGAAAACATCTAATTGGAGGAGGCTGCATTCATTGAATACTGCACTGCAAATCTGTTGGTGTGTACTTGAGGTTACTTGGCAGACACTGAAAACAGAAGCCACGTGCTTCCCTTGACACTCTTCTGAAAATTGCCAGCAGTGCTTTACTGAGTACATAGAGCCATTCACACAAATCAATACTCCATCATACCTTACACATAGCTCCCAACTGTCCCTGATTTTAAGGGACTGTCCATGATTTGGAACAATGTCCCTCTTTCCTCCTCATTTGTCCCTCATCTATATAGTTGTCAGTGGCATCAGCACGTGATTAGAACCAGAGGCTCTAATAGGCTTAAAAAAAGGGTGGGCTCGGGGCGCGGAGCACTGAGCTTCGAGCAGGGGCGGACCCAGGTGGGGCAACAGGGGAATTGCCCCCCCCCCCCGAGAAATTTGTGACAGGCAGGCGGGTGGATCAGTTAGCAGGCCGGCGGGTGAGCCGGCGGATCAGTTAGCAGGTCAGCGGGTGAGCCAGCAGATCAGTTAGCGGCTCAGCGGGTGAGCCGGCGGATCAGTTAACGGGGCCAATGGGGGATCAGTCAGCGTGCCAGCGGGTGGATCAGTCCGCGTGACGGCGGGTGAGCGGCCGAACAGGCCAGCCGGCAGTTGAGCGGGCTGGCGGGGGAGCAGAGAGATGACTTTATCTCTCACCGCCCACCCTGCATTACCGCTCCCCTGCCCTCACTGTGCAGCCTTAGGCAGCAGAGAGATTACATCATCTCTCTGCTGCCTGCTTTCACACTGGGACACAGCAAGTGAGAATCTGCACCGTATAGCTGTAGCGGGCAAGTGACACAGCAAGTGACAATCTGCATCTGGTGGCAAGGTGATGTGGCAAGTGACACAGCAAGTGACAATCTGCAAGGTATGGCAGGTGACGTGGCAAGTGACAATCTGCACCTTGTAGCAGGCAAGTGACACAGCAAGTGACAATCAGCAACGTGTGGCAGGTGACGTGGCAAGTGACAATCTGCACCTTGTAGCAGGCAAGTGACACAGCAAGTGACAATCCACAACATGTGGCTGGTGATGTGGCAAGTGACAATCCACAACTTGTGACAGGTAACGTGGCAAGCGACAATCCGCAGCGTGTGGCAGGTGACGTGGCAAGTGAAATCCGCAATTTGCGGCAGGTGATGTGGCAAGGGAAAATCTGCAGCGTGTGGCAGGTGACGTGGCAAGTGACAATCCGCAACTTGTGGCAGGTAATGTGGCAAGGCACAATCCGCAACTTGTGGCAAGTGATAATCCACAACTTGTGGCAGGTGACAATGCAAGTGACACACATAGGGCTCCCACTGATTCTGCATTAGGGTGAGTTGAACTATTTTATTTTATATTCCAATATAATAATAGAAATAATGCGCTTCAATAATCCTGACACCATAACAACCATGGTGCCATGATGATTGAAGTGCCAACACCAGCCATTTCCCCGATAAATTGCCTGCAAAAAACGTATTTTCTGGCAGTGCCCCTCCCGAGACTAGGCTCTGGATCCACCCCTGGCTCCAAGCCCACCTAGTTGCTGATCCTCCTCTTGGCCAATCAGGAAGTGGGTCCTGAGACCCATAACCCGATTGGATGAAAGGACAGGCGATCCTAATGGATGCCTAGGAGGAGGAGGGAGGAGACTCACAGCTGAAGATGCTGTTATGCAGAGGAGGAGGAGATGCTGCCCGCCCACAACCTAGATGGGGTAAGTGCAGGACTGAATGACCGACCGACCGACCCGCTAGACCCCGTGGGGTGGGGGGGTGACCCGACCGACCAATAGGAGGGAGGGGGGAGCTGGTGAGGGTGCCGCACCGCCAGCCGGGGGTGGTTGTTTGCCGACCCCCCCCCCCCCCAAAAAAAAAAACCCAGCCGCCACTGATAGTTGTAAATAAAATGCACTTTTTATCTTTCAAACTGTTTTTCCCAGTGCTAAACCTTTCATCCAATTTCTAAATGACTGCATTAGTAAATGTCAAAAGCCAGTATAAAGCAATAATAGTGGTAAACGCTCACATTTTAGTAAATCTCCCTCATATTCTAGCAGTCAGTATGGTTAGAAGCCAATTTGCCTACTAGTATGTTTTTGGGGAAAGTGAAGTATCTAATAGAAGCCTATGCTAAAACATGCACATCCCATGGTAAGCCTGTCCTAGCTCTACTAACCACTTCATACCAAAAAAAATAAAAAGCAACAGGGTGATTTACTAAAGCATGTACACTTGACTACTGTATTGAGATTTAGTTTAACTACCCACTCAGCATGAACATAGATTTTGAAACATGGACGTCTCCCTTGAACAGACAAAACACAATTTCATATGAAAATTATTTATTTTGAATTAAAAAATAAATGCTAAATGTCATCAAATTACAAAATAAACCACTTTTATTGTTCTTATAATGGAACATGTACTAATATACAGTACGGAAACCCTGCCTATCAGTACAATTTTTACCCTTATGACTTAATTGAAGCATAAAATGTTACTTGAGAATGTAACTTCCCGCTGATAACATCTTTGTTCAATGTCTTTCAAAACAGTTTCCTTTTAAGTGCAAGAAAGTTTCCCACTAGTTAACATGCACTGTGTCACATTAATAACCACTGCTTGACTGTACATATAACTTGTATATTTGAAAATCCTCTGTAAAGATACATTATTAAATTAAAATCAATGTTTCCCTATGAGCCGTCTTAACTGGTCCAACACATGTCAGTCCGACTTTGAAAATGCTCCCTGTACTACTTTGGTCCGACTTTAATCAGACTTCAGCCCATTGACTATCATTGAAGTCGGATCAAAGTCGGACCGCAGTCTTGCATGATCCGACTTTGGCATGCGACTTGTGCTCTGCTGCTCTTGAGGGGGAACTCCACGACAAATTTTAAATAAAAAAAACGTCATGGGTTCCCCTCCAGGAGCATCCCAGGCCCTTCGGTCAGGTATGGATTTTAAGAGGAATCCCAACGCTGAAAAAACGGTGTGGGGGTCCCCCCAAAATCCAAACCAGACCCCTAACCGAGCACGCAACCTGGCAGGCCGCAGGAGAAGAGGGGGGATGAGAGAGTGGCCCCCCTCCCTCCTGAACCGTACCAGGCCACATGCCCTCAACATGGGGGGTTTAGTGCTTTGGGGCAGGGGGGCGACCTGCGCCACCCCCACCCCAAAGCACCCTGCCCCCATGTTGATGAGAACAGGGCCTCTTCCAGACAACTCTGGCCGTTGGTTGTCGGGGTCTGCGGGCAGGGGGCTTATCGGAATCCGGGAGCCCCCCCTTAATAAGGGGCCCCCAGTTCCCGGCCCCCCACCCTATGTGAATGAGTATGGGGTACATCGTACCCCTACCCATTCACCTGGTGGAAAAAAATGTCAATAAAAAAACACTACACAGGTTTTTAAAGTTTTATATAGGCCTCTCATGACGTCACAGTCACAAGCTCCGGAGCATGTGACTGTGACATCATGGGAGCATGTGGCCACCCGGAGCATGTGACTGTGACGTCATGAGAGGCCTATATAAATCGGAGCGCACCGCACACCCAGCATTACAGCGGGAGGAAGCAACGTGTCAACATAGAAGAGGAGAAGAGGGAAGAAGGCGACGGAGAAAACCGGGCCCCGCTAGCAAAAGAGCTGGAAGAAGATAGCGGAGGCCCAGCAGAAGGAAGAAAGAACCGGATAGCGAGAGAAGAAGAGGGAAGAAGGCAACGGAGAAGACCAGGCCCCCCGCTAGCAAAAGAGCTGGAAGAAGATAGCGGAGGCCCGGCAGAAGGAAGGAAGAACCGGAGAGCATGGAGACGACACCGGAGACCCCCGGAGCTGTGTAATAAATTACTTTAAAAACCTGTGCAGTGTTTTTTTATTTAAATTTTTTTCCACCAGGTGAATGGGTAGGGGTACGATGTACCCCATACTCATTCACATAGGGTGGGGGGCCGAGATCTGGGGGCCCCCTTATTTAAGGGGGGCTCCCGGATCCTGATAAGCCCCCCGCCCGCAGACCCCGACAACCAATGGCCTGGGTTATCGGGAAGAGGCCCTGTCCTCATCAACATGGGGGCAGGGTGCTTTGGGGTGGGGGGCCGCAGGTCGCCCTCCTGCCCCAAAGCACCAAACCCCCCATGTTGAGGGCATGCGGCCTGGTATGGTTCAGGAGGGAGGGGGGCCGCTCTCTCGTTCCCCCCTCTTTTCCTGCGGCCTGCCAGGTTGCGTGCTCGGATAAGGGTCTGGTTTGGATTTTGAGGGGACCCCCACGCTGTTTTTTTGGCTTAGGAGGTTCCCCTTAAAATCCATACCAGACCCAAGGGCCTGGTATGCTCTTGGAGGGGGAACCCATGCAGGTTTTTTATTTAAAATTTGGTGTGGGGTTCACCCTCAAGATTCATACCAAACACAGTGCCTGGTATTGGCGGGGATCCAAGTCAGATCATTGAAAGTCAGACATATGTCGGCTTCATGTCGCAGGGCAAAGTCGGATCCAAAGTAGGACGGCTGTCGTGTCGCACTAGTGTGAACCCAGCCTTAGAGCCGGTTCACACAGGGGTGTCCTGGGATCCGACTTCAAGTCGCCCCAAGTCGTGCGGTTTAGAAAATAGTGAATGGAGCCGTCTTCATGTACACTACTGCAGTTGCTCCGACTTCAGAAAAGGTTCCTGTACGACTTCAATCCGACTTCTAGGCGACTTGTACCCATTGATTTCAATGGAAGTTGCTTCCAAGTCAGATCCCCTGTCTTAACTGAAGCAACTTTCCAGGAAGTAAAAATAGTTTTCCAGGCAAACCCCTCCCTCCCCCCTCCCTCCCACAGAGCTGATTATTGTTTGATTGGCCACTGGAAAGTCGCCTGTCCTGGAGGCAACTTGAAGTTGCCTTGTAAGTTGCCTGGCGTCGCGCTGTGATTCATGCTCAAGTCGTGTCCAAGTTGCCTCCCAAAGTCGTGGAAGTCGTGTTGACCCTGTGTGAACCGGCTCTTACTGTTTGGAAAATAATTTGTTCATTTGATATTATGTCTAAGGTTATTTTACTGGGCATGTTAGCAGATCTATAATAAATAAAAATAGAAAAATACACGTTTGTAACTAATAGTTTGCTGTCTGAATAAGCTTGTGTTCTTGGGGGAGATTTATTATAAAAAAGGAGCACTCAAAATCTGGTGCAGCTGTGCATGGTAACACAATCAATTTCTAACTTCAGCTTGTTCAATTAAGCTTTGATAACAAAACCTGGAAGCTGATTGGCCTCTATGCAGAGCTGCACCAGATTTTGCACCATGCAGTTTTAGTAAATAACCCCTAGAGCAGTGGTTCTCAACTCCAGTCCTCAGGACCCACTAACAGGCCAGATTTTAAGTATTACCTATGGGAGATGCAGACTAGAATACTGCAATCATTGAGCAGCAAATGATATCATCTGTGATGTATTTCAGTTATCTTGAAAACCTGGCCTGTTAGTGGGTCCTGAGGACTGGAGTTGAGAACCACTGCCATAGAGTCTCAAATGACACCTAGTTAGAACTGAGAAAGCAGTTGATATTCCATTTTTATTCCCTCAACACCACACAAACACACACTTTCCCATATGAAAACATTTCTGTACTCAAATATACATATATATATATATTGTGACAGCAGGAAGGTAAAGTCACCTGGTTGCATCCAGGGGGGTAGATATATTTCGCCCAGATTCAGGCTTTACGCCGACTTATACAACTAGGTGGAGAGTTGTATAAGCCCAGCTAAGGCTAGTGGGCTCATGGATGACTCATACCTCTAGGGAGAGTGTGGGGCGTCGTACAGACAGGGAGTTGAAGAGACCAGCTGAAGCTTGTCAGCTCATTTAGGCCTCTATAAGAACTCCCAGCTTCATTAGATGTTAGCTCATGCCTGGAACCAGACCTGTGTGGACTGTCTAGGGAGAGTGAACCCCTGTGCGGTGAGGCAAAGCCTGTGTGGCTATTTGTTTGGACTTTTACTAAACCAGGGACTTAGGGACTAGGACAGCACTAGGCTGATCCCAGTTGTTAGTTAGGAAACCTGTATGTTTAGTCAGAGGTCAACTTGACCAGGATTTATTTTGGTTATGTTTCTTTTGCTTTGCTGTGTTTTGTCACTGTAAATAGAAAATAAACCGCACCTTTTTTTGATTTTGAAAACCACAACCTCCGTTTGCTGGGCCTGTTTTGTGTGGGGAGCCCATCCCGGGGGTCACACACACCCGCTGCCGAGCTAACCCCCCTCACAGTTGGTGGAGAACCAGTGGCAGTTTTTTTTAAGCCAGCATGGAGGAGATACTGAAGCAGCTGGCTCTAGCAAATGCCAATCAACAGCAGACAAATGCAGGTTTGCAAAGGAGCCTTGCAGCCCAGCAGCAGACAAACGCAACTTTGCAACAGAGTCTGGAGGCTCAGCAACGAGCCCAGCAGCAATATGAGGCCCGCTTCATAGACCTGTTGCAGAAGCAAGAGCAGAGACTACAACAACAGATGGAAGCAGTAATGCAGCAACGTCCGCAGACCAGTGAGGAAAGCCGTCCCACTAATACCGCGTCCTTTGGGGTGAGTCGTTTATTGACAAAAATGACTGGAGAGGATGATCCAGAGGTATTTTTGACCACATTTGAAAGGACCGCTGAAAGAGAAAGTGGCTACAG
Source organism: Rana muscosa (assembly GCA_029206835.1). Taxonomy (NCBI): domain Eukaryota; kingdom Metazoa; phylum Chordata; class Amphibia; order Anura; family Ranidae; genus Rana; species Rana muscosa. The sequence goes on along the minus strand of CM055118.1, from coordinate 636,696,419 downwards.
CCAGAGACTTTGTCCGCACCAAAGATTGTGGAACGCGTTGTAATGGATCGGTTTTTGAGAGCTCTTCCTACTGCCATCCAAAAGTGGGTAAGCCATGGAGACCCAGAGACGGCCGATGGTCTTGTGGATCGTGTGGAGAAATACTTGGCTACAGAGAACCTGACGGCCTCTTCCAGAGACACTCGGACTTTCCACCCTAAGACCAGACCATCCCCAGGGGCGGATAAGAGGATTCCAAGGGGTGAGGGTGGAGAGAGTGAGAGGGTGGGAGCTCTACCCCAAGTTTGGCGAGAACAGCCTGGGAAATCAGCGGCTCAAGAGGCCGCAAGAAGGATCGTTTGCTACCGCTGCCGGCAAGCGGGACATATTGCAGCCAATTGCCCGGTTGTGGAGGAACCCATGCAGTGTGACTTTCTGACGGGCAGACGTCAGTCGCTGTGTGCGACAGTCGCATGCACTGCCATTCGAGGAACTGAGAAACATTTATGCAAAATGTGTGTTAATGGTAGAAATGTTGTGGTATTGCTGGATTCAGGTAGCCTTGTGACCCTGATAAAGGCTGAGTTAGTTAAAACAGAGGTCTCTGGGAATAGCAAGGTAGCTGTTATTTGTGTGCATGGGGACACCCGAGAGTATCCAGTGACTACAGTGTGTTTCGAGACCCCCAAAGGTACCCTCTCTCATCCAGTGGGCTTAGTATCTCAGTTACCGCATGACGCCATTGTGGGAAGGGATTTTCCGAAGTTCTGGGAACTGTGGGATGATCCTGAGCCCCTCACTGGTGCCCCTATGTACCAGGAATGTGATAGCCAGAACTCCCCTGAGAGTGGTGAGGACTCTCCGGAATTTCCCTTATCAGTATTGGCAGGGGAGACTCAAGAAACTGGAGAGGAGCCCACCTCCTCAGACGAAAACCTACCGTCTGTGGAGTTTTCTGATCTTGAGGTTCACAGGGAAAACTTTGCCACAGAACAGTTGAAAGACCCCGCCCTAATAAAGGCACGGGAAAACGTAGTGAAAATAGATGGTGAGTTAGTGAACCCAGATAATACCTGCACTTACCCATACTTCAGCGTAGAGAAGGACCTACTGTATCGGGTGGCAAAAAGGGCAGAAGAAACCGTTGAGCAGCTTGTGGTGCCCAAACCTTACAGGAAGTTGGTGTTGGAGTTGGCCCATGGGCACATTCTTGGAGGTCATCTGGGGACAGAGAAAACCCGAGAGAGGGTATTACAGAGATTCTATTGGCCGGGGGTGATGAAGGACGTAGAAAATTATTGTTCCTCCTGCCCTGTGTGTCAGAGGTTGGCCCCGATGCCACATTTCCGTAGCCCGCTGGTCCCTCTACCCATCATTGAGGTCCCGTTTGAGAGGATCGCCATGGATTTGGTAGGTCCTATAATCAAGTCCGCTAGGGGGCACCAGTACATATTAGTTATAATGGACTATGCCACCCGTTATCCAGAAGCGATCCCTCTCCGAAATACCTCGGCCAAAACCATAGCCAAAGAGCTATCTCTTGTTTTTAGCCGGGTGGGTATTTGTAAAGAACTGCTTACGGACCAAGGTACACCCTTTATGTCCCGGGTTATGAAAGAGCTGTGTAAATTGTTCAAAGTGACGCAATTGCGTACGTCTGTGTATCACCCCCAAACCGATGGGCTGGTTGAAAGATTCAACAAAACCCTAAAACAAATGTTGAAGAAAGTGGTGGATAGAGATGGAAAGGATTGGGACTGTTTACTTCCTTATTTGATGTTTGCTATTAGGGAGGTGCCCCAATCCTCTACGGGATTCTCCCCCTTTGAGTTACTGTATGGGAGACACCCAAGAGGGCTGTTGGATATTGCCAAGGAAACTTGGGAAAGTGAGAGTTCTCCCCACAGGAGTGTGATTGAGCATGTCGCCCTGATGCAAGATCGAATTGCACAGGTAATGCCCATCGTGAAGGAACATTTGGCCCAAGCGCAGTTGGCACAGCAGAGAGTGTACAACCGTGGAGCCAAGACCCGTACCTTTTCCCCGGGGGATAGGATATTGGTACTTGTCCCTACGGTTGAAAGTAAATTCCTTGCCAAATGGCAAGGCCCCTACGAGATAATGGAAAAAGTGAGCGAAGTGAATTACAAGGTCAGACAACCAGGAAGGCGAAAGCCCGAACAGATCTATCACGTTAATCTGTTGAAAGCCTGGAGGGATAGAGAGTCCCTAGTCGCAGACACTTGGTCACCAGCTCAAACTGGTTGCGTGATTCCTGAGGTTGGAATAGCAGCCACCTTGTCACAACCCCAACAACAGGAGGTTAAGGAGTTTGTGCTTCGCAACAAGGAGGTATTCTCTGAGCTGCCGGGACAAACATCTGGGGTAGAGCATGACATCATTACCCCGCCCGGTGAAAGGGTGAAGTTAAAACCCTATCGGATCCCAGAGGCTCGACGGGAGGCAATACGGGAGGAAGTACAGAAAATGCTGAACTTAGGGGTGATAGAGGAGTCCCAAAGTGATTGGTCTAGTCCCATCGTGTTGGTGCCTAAACCGGATGGGAGCTGGCGATTTTGTAACGATTTTCGTCAGTTGAACAAAGTTACAAAATTTGACACCTACCCCATGCCACGTATAGATGAGTTGATCGACCGGCTGGGAACAGCCCGATACATGACGACTCTTGACCTCACAAAAGGGTATTGGCAAATCCCCCTGGCCAAGTCGGCCAAAGAGAAAACCGCATTTGTAACCCCAGACGGGGCGTTCCAATATAAAAGAATGCCGTTCGGGTTACAGAATGCGCCGGCCACATTCCAGCGGAAAATGGACCAGATGCTGAGGCCCCATCGGAAGTATGCTGCGGCTTACCTGGATGACGTAATTGTCCATAGCACAGATTGGGCCTCACATCTGCCAAAAGTGCAAGCAGTCCTGGACTCTGTTCGGGAAGCGGGGTTTACGGCTAACCCCAAGAAGTGTACCATTGGGCAGGAGGAGGCCAAATATCTTGGGTACACCATTGGGAGGGGAGTAATAAAACCCCAACTCAACAAAGTCGAGGCCATCCAGAGTTGGCCACGTCCCAACAGCAAGAAGCAGGTACGAGCCTTTCTGGGAATCGCTGGGTATTATCGGCGATTCATTCCCCACTTTGCTTCTAAGGCTGTGCCCCTAACCAACCTGACGAAGGGGAAAGGGTCGGTCATGATTAAATGGACCCCCGAGGCTGAGGCAGCATTCCAATTCTTGAAACAAGCCTTATGTAGCCAGCCAGTGTTGTACTCACCCGACTTCTCTAAAGACTTTGTCGTACAAAGTGATGCGTCAGATGTGGGGTTAGGAGCAGTATTGTCCCAGGTCTGGAACGGGGAAGAGCACCCAGTCATTTACCTCAGCAGGAAGTTGAAGTCCCATGAGGTAAATTACGCCACCGTTGAAAAGGAGTGCTTAGCGGTGAAGTGGGCTCTAGATTCCCTTCGGTACTACCTGCTAGGTAGGCACTTTGACATGGTTACGGATCACGCTCCGTTAAAGTGGATGGCTCAAAACAAGGAAACAAATAGAAGAGTGAATAGGTGGTTCCTGGCCCTCCAGGAATTCAACTTCACAGTAAAGCATCGCCCTGGCGTTCAAATGGGGAATGTGGATGCTTTGTCTCGAGTACATGAATGCCTGATTGCTGGTGTTCCAACCCCGAGGTTAAAACAAGAGGGGGGGGTATGTGACAGCAGGAAGGTAAAGTCACCTGGTTGCATCCAGGGGGGTAGATATATTTCGCCCAGATTCAGGCTTTACGCCGACTTATACAACTAGGTGGAGAGTTGTATAAGCCCAGCTAAGGCTAGTGGGCTCATGGATGACTCATACCTCTAGGGAGAGTGTGGGGCGTCGTACAGACAGGGAGTTGAAGAGACCAGCTGAAGCTTGTCAGCTCATTTAGGCCTCTATAAGAACTCCCAGCTTCATTAGATGTTAGCTCATGCCTGGAACCAGACCTGTGTGGACTGTCTAGGGAGAGTGAACCCCTGTGCGGTGAGGCAAAGCCTGTGTGGCTATTTGTTTGGACTTTTACTAAACCAGGGACTTAGGGACTAGGACAGCACTAGGCTGATCCCAGTTGTTAGTTAGGAAACCTGTATGTTTAGTCAGAGGTCAACTTGACCAGGATTTATTTTGGTTATGTTTCTTTTGCTTTGCTGTGTTTTGTCACTGTAAATAGAAAATAAACCGCACCTTTTTTTGATTTTGAAAACCACAACCTCCGTTTGCTGGGCCTGTTTTGTGTGGGGAGCCCATCCCGGGGGTCACACACACCCGCTGCCGAGCTAACCCCCCCACAGTATATATATATATATATATATATATATATATATGTATATATATAATATACCCGTATATACTCGAGTATAAGCTGACCCGAGTATAAGCTGAGGTATCTAATGTTACCACAAAAAACTGGGAAAACTTACTGACTCGAGTATAAGCCGAGGGTCAACAATGCCCATTTGCACGCCTCACTGTGCCCATTGCAACTTCACTAAGCCAATTGTCACTGCCCATTGCCACCTTACTGTGCCCATCCTCACTGTTTCCATCCTCACTGTGCCCATCCTCATTGTTCCCATCCTCACTGTTCCTCACTGTTCCCATCCTCACTGTTCCCATCCTCACTGTTCCTCACTGTTCCCATCCTCACTGTTCCTCACTGTTCCCATCCCCACTGTTCCCATCCTCACTGTTCCCCTAAAATTTTAATTGAACATTGTAAATTGTACCTGAAAAAAAATTGAGAGGCTGCGGCGTCCATCGTTTAAAACTCGCAGTCTCTTCCTCTTCCCTTCCGTGATAGGCGTTTTCTAAGCAGACACAGTTCCGCCTATCACGAACATTCTCTCATCCTCAGTTTCCCAGCAGACGTCCGTGATTGGTGGAACACTGAACACAGTGTCTGCTGGGATGGGTGAGGATGAGAGAACGTTTGTGATAGGCAATTCTCAGCAGACACAGTTCCGCCTATCACGGAAGGGACCAGGAAGAGACCGCGAGATTTAAACGATGGACGCCGCAGCCTCTCAATTTTTTTCCAGGTACAATTTACAATGTTCAATTTCGCTGACTCGAGTATAAGCCGAGGGGGGGACTTTCAGCCCAAAAAAAAGGGCTGAAAATCTCGGCTTATACTCGAGTATATACGGTATATTTATTTTTTCAGTTCAGTTTTTTTCAGTTTTCATGGATATTTTGATTGACAATTACTTAAATTAAGTGTATGTAATTTTTGAGACAGACAGAAGTTTCTTTAGGTTGTGTTTATATAGTAAAAAAAAGTGGTTGTCAAAGGAAAAAAGACTGAATATTTTGAAAATAAAAATGTTTCACTTATTTTCTGTCTTAAAACAAGTCAAATAAATAATCTTACTTTATGAATTATGGTCCATAATGCATTCTGCTACATTTCATTGGTAAAACAAATAAGTACATTATTTAGTCTTTGTGAGAGTTATACAGTCTACCAGCTATTGTTTATATGTCTCAAATTTATGAACCCTGATGTTCTGACTGCCTTTTGTGTTTCTGAAGACCTAAAATTTCTGCACTCATTTGTTGCCGAATTGAATTAGATTTTTTTTTCCCCCACAAAGTTGTCATTTTCTTCTTACACACAGCATAGAAATACTTATAAATATCACCCCAAAACACATACTCCTATTCTGAATATGTGAATATCAGATGTGTGAGTTTTTTTCTTTCCCACAACCTTTGCCTTATGGTTGTATGGCCCCTTTCACACTGAGGCGTATTTCAGGCGTATAATCCTGCCCCAGCATTCTCAATGTGAAAGCCCTCGGGCTTTCACACTGAGGCGATGCGCTGGCGGGAGGAAAAAAAATCTCCTGCAAGCCGCATCTTTGGAGTGGTGAAGGAGCGGTGTGTATACCGCTCCTTTACCTCTCCTTCCCATTGAAATCAATGGGACACTGCGGCTATACCGCCCGCAAACCACTGCTGTAGCAGCAGTTTGCGGGCGATATTAACCCTTTTTCGGCTGCTAGCGGGGGTTAAAACCGCGACGCTAGCAGACGAATATCGCGGTAAAAACAACAGTATATCGGCGCTAAAAATAGCGCCGCTATACCGCCAGCGCACCTGCCCGCTCCAGTGTAAAGGGGCCTATGGGTCTGCACCTGGAGGTCTTATCAGAATCTGAAATACCCCTTCAATAATAGGGGGCAATCAGATACCCTTCTCCCTATATGAATGAGTATGGGGCAAAAAAAATTAAAATACCAAAAAAGTACCAAATCATTATAAATCTATTATCAATTACATTGTCCAGTGATGCAGATCCACATCAATCATGATGCCCAATGGTTGCCACCTGCCTAAAGAAAAAAAACACCACCCCAAGACACGTCCTGTCCCCTGGATCAAATCTGTTATATACAATGAGGCAGGGTCTACCACTGATATCAATAACCATATATTGCTAATGACATCACTGGGATTCCGCCCCTTTACATGGTTGGGGATTCCTGGCCAGTGACAATCACAGGTGTCCTTAACCATTTACAGTGGGAAGCTGTCATGTATAATAGTGGTAGAAATATTGCTATTATACATGATGTTTTGCCCACACTGAACCAGTAAATGTTTGGGAGTTTATCTGAGCACCCGAACTGCCAAAGTTCAGTCCAAACTTGTGTTCAGGCCAAACGTTGAGTTCATTCCTACAACATTATCCATCATGTCCTTTACTGAGTACAGGATACTTTGCACACTATACAAATTAAACTATATATTATTCTAACGGCAGTCCTTGTTTGGTTTTATGGTCATCATAATCAACTTTAACTTTTAGGAATCCTCCCCCTTTGGATGCTGTCCTTGCTGGGCTTTGGGCCGCTCCACGCCACCTCAGCTCCCGGTGGCGATGCCCCTAGGGATCTGCAGTGCCACACTCTCATCATATAGCTATGTTTGTAAGTACTTTAGACTGTGGGGGCTTTTATGGGTTTAATCTTGAATTCTACTTCTCATCATCAACTCCCTTTTTCTTTGGCAGGGTCAGACCTTATAGATATTTCCACTACCAGATACTTAATTTTTTTAAGTCATCTGCATGCTCCTGAAGATTGGATCAATCCATGAAACGTGTAGAGATATCTAATGCCGTGTCTCTACTAACCACACCTTTTATACGTGCATTGTGTGATATCAACTACCGTATTTATCGGCGTATAACACGCACCGGCGTATAACACGCACCCCAAGTTTAGGAGGGAATTTTAAGGAAAAAAACTTTTAGGAGGGAAATTCAAGGAAAAAAAAACTTATATTTAAATGCAGCATGCAGCATTGCCCAGTGTCCATCTGCAGCCTTGCCCAGTGTCCATCTGTCCATCTGTAGCCTTGCCCAGTGTCCATCTGTCCATCTGCAGCCGTGCCCAGTGTCCATCTGTCCATCTGCAGCCGTGCCCAGTGTCCATCTGTCCATCTGCAGCCTTGCCCAGTGCCTTTGCGATCGTGTCAGTCCCGGCGTTTTTTAAAATTTGGCGCCGGTTTCTGTGGAGAGGAGCGAGCGGGGCCGAGTGTACTTCGGCTAGACTCGGCTCCTCTCGCAGTCCCGCCCATCTCCACTGACTGCGCCGCTGATGGAGAAAGCCGAGTGTACTTCGGCTAGACTCTGCTCTGCTCACAGTCACAGGCAGGACTGCGAGAGGAGCCGAGACTAGCCGAAGTACACTCGGCTTTCTCTATGTCAGCGGCGCAGTCAGAGATGGGCGGGACTGCGAGAGGAGCCGAGTAAAGCCGATTGTACTTCGGCTTCGGCTCCGCTCGCTCCTCTTGCTCGTTTTCAGCAGGGGAATTCGACGGAGTATCGGCGTATAACACGCACCCACGATTTTCCCCTGATTTTAAGGGGAAAAAAGTGCGTGTTATACGCCGATAAATACGGTATCAATTTTTTTATGTGATTACTTGTTTCTACTACATGCAAATTTGTGTATATATATATTAACTGTATTAATTCCATTATGAATCATGATGTACCTGTATATTGTTATTAATAATATTAATATACTATAGTATTTTTGTATACCTATGTGCTTCATTTAAAGTCCCACCACCCCTTTTCTCCATTTTATACAGTGGGAAGCTGTCATATATAATATAGGTAGAAATATTGCTATTATACATGATGTTTGGCCCATACTGAACCAGTAAATGTTTGGGAGTTTATCTGAGCACCCGAACAGCCAAGGTTGGGTCCAAACTTGTGTTCAGACCAAACCTTGAGTTCATTCCTACCAATCACATTGTTTGAGGCTCTGAAGTGCTAGGCTGGCAGAAACACCTACAAAACTAGCCTATTTTGGAAAGTAGACACCCCAAGGTATTTGCTAAGCGGCAGGGTAAGTCTTTTGAAAATGTCAGTTTTAGCCAAGATAAATAGAAATTAATTTATTTTACCCAAAGCTGATGTATTTAAGATATTTCTCACAAACAAGGAGTATGTATACTTAAACTAAAAAATGGAGAGCTGCGCCAATAAAAAAGTCCAATGGTTGCAATGACATCCAGCCCCTTGTGTGTTATCCCACTAGTGCTGCTGCCTTTGTTCTTCCTTTAAATCTGAGGGCAGTTTTTTCCTTGTTTAGTATGTATACTTACACTTGTACCCCAAAACACATTCTTTTACTCCACCCGATTATTGAGGTTATCGCATGTTTTGAGACTTTTTCTCTGCCTAATGCCAGCCATACATAGATCGAAATTCAGCTGGCTCAGCAGCGACTAGCCTAATTTGATCCATGTGTGGGCAGGGAGGTTGTACAAAAGTCGATCTACCGATCAAATGCTGTATACTTACCCTGTCATACTTTCCCCTCTTAATTAGTGCCATGGACTATAGCTTGCAGCGCTGATCAGTGTATCATAATGACGGGGCAGTTTCCCCACCGTCAGAATACAATAGCTTAGTAGAGAAGATTCCTCCATCCACCCCTGGGACAACAAAAAAAACTGACTCAAATGCATCTAGGGGCCAAAAATTCAAGGAGGACCTTCAAGCTATCAAAAGGCAAGATTTTGGGGGCGTGGCTTGCGCGCGACCGAAGATGGCTGCCTGAGCTGAGAGCTCTGCTCACCGGACCGGACAACAGCAACTTTGAGGGCATTTCAGGCACCATCCCCTGCACCAATCGGATCCCAGACGTCTCCCAAGACCTCCGCCGCCGATATGTCACGCAAAAGGGGTCAAGAACCGGGCCCGCAACGGCTACAATCGCTTGCATATCAGCCGCGCCACACACAACATGGAGGGCAAGATGGCGTCGCCGGAGGAACAGCGCAACATTCCCTGAGCTTCCCAGGACCCCCCGGGGACCATCCACACGAAATGAAGCAGTGATTAACTTCATGCTTCTCCCTAGATCCCTCACCTGCAACCCCAGTCTCACAGAGCCCAGCTAAATCGAGGATGAGGATGGATGTGAACGGACAGGCCTCAGAAACTGTGAGTACAGGCCTTACCATTGACTGCATACATAGACTCCCAAAACCAGAGTGCATTTCTTTCAAGCCAAAGAACAAATTCTCATGAAAGCAAGAGAGATGTCACCACTGCCTGCTCCTTACTCGGCCATTCAACTTTATGCAGATTTGTCGCAATACACGCTGCAAATGCGCAGACAACTCAAATCCATCACAAAGGCCATGAACAACCACAAGATTGTATACAAATGGCGTCACCCTGCCACTATCTTAGCTACTTACAACGGTATTCCTCATACCATCTCCACACTCGAGGGAGGCATGAGACTGCTACACGACTGGGGTATCATACCTGACCCCCCTCCCGCTCATCAAGACTCCCCTGGGGTCCCAAACCCCTTTACCTTTGGTGCGGGCCGAGGGAACCGCAAAGGCAACCGTCACTGATAAATAGCCCACTAGCTACCTTAGAGCGACTACTAGTCCAGAATGGTTCTGCGATTTGTCATCTACTTGCTGAACTATACCCCTAAACTTGACCAGTTGCTCTAGTGAGCTACCTATTACTGGTCCATAGACCTGTTCTATCTTTTTTCTTTTGTTGTATTTTTGTTTCCTGTTTTATACCGACTATTTCAAATCGGATTCGCGAGGTGAACTCAGAACATCTCCTTGTTTAGTTACAGACTGGCACATTTAACTTGTTTTGTACCCTTTTAGTGTTTTCTGGACCCTCCAATCTCAGTTTCTCAAGCAACAAAGAAAAACTTCTCATCCAGCATCTCCTGCTCTCGCCGTTCCCGGACAATCCTTTGTCAGGACTGTAAGTTACCTCACACCCATCTTTCATACTTGACACTTATCATGGGGATCACTATTCTCTCCTTGAATGCGAAAGGGTTAAATCACCCTGCCAAAAGAGCCTCCTTGTGGAACACTGCTGTCACCCACAATTGCGACATCTTATGCGTGCAAGAGACGCACTTTGCTCTCAATGCTCCTCCCAAATGTCATCATAGACTGTTCCCTCATGTGTTCACATCCTCTTATCCCAAAAAACAGAGGGGAGTAATTATCGCTGTCAAAGATACAGTGAACTTCCAACTTATACATTGTGAATCTGATACGGAAGGATGGTATATAATCTTGGTATGCACAATAAACAATATCCCCTATACTATCGTATCCATACAGGCTCCTAACTATGGCCAAATGGCTTTCATTAAAAAGACTTTACGTGCTGTAAAGAAGTCACAGCAAGGTCATCTTCTGGTATGTGGAGACTTTAACATGGTTCCAAACAACGTCATGGACTCAACATCATGCATTAAATGACGCTTTTCCCCTCTGGAAAGCTTCATAGCTTCCAATGATTTATATGATGTGTGGAGGTGTTGTCATGCGAGTGAGAGGGACTTTACCTTTCTCTCGCCGCGTCACAACACCTACTCGCGAATTGATTTGTTTCTCACTGATAAGTTTTTGTTGCAGAAGATCTCCAAGTCTACTATTCACACCACCACCTGGTCAGATCATGCTCCTATCAGCATATCTATAGCCGACAATTCTCCTCAACCCACCTCCTACATATGGAGAGTAAATGACTACCTCCTCCGTACCCCATGTTACTCAGCGCCTATCAAAAAAACATCTAGAATAATATTTTGCAATCAATCAAGAAGCTGTGTCTGACCCGGTTGTGGTGTGGAAGTGGAACGCCCATTAAGCAGTAATTAGAGGGGTTTTCTTACAAATGGGAGCTAAGGCTAAGAAAGCCAGAACCCAAAAACTGGATAGACTGACACAAGACATATCCAATGCTGAATCACAAAACAAAATGGCACCTTACCCCTATCTCCAGGCAAAAATTTTCACATTACGTCATGAGTTAAGATCCCTCCTTCTTGAGAAACATGAAAAATCCTACAGATTACTTAAAGCTAAGTCTTATACTACAGGGAATAAAGCTAGGAAAGCAATGTCCCTAAAAATTAAAGGGTACAGAAGTAAAACTAAAATCCCTTTCCTACATCACCCTCACTCTAATGAAAAACTCCTCAAACCACATACCATAGCAAATTCCTTCAGCACATATTACAAAGACCTATATAATCTTAAAAACGACCATTCTACCACGCAACCCTCCCCAGAGAATATACAATCCTTTCTTGATAAAATTCATCTTCCTACCGTAACTCCACAATGAAATATTACAAGTGATAAACAAACTTCCCTCAGCAAAATCCCCGGGACCGGAAGGTTTCTCTGGAGAGTATTACAAACTATTCCAAAATATCTTAGCCCCCTCACTGTGCCACACTTTTAATGCAGCTGCCACATCCGCATCTTTTCTTGCGGAAATGCTCAGTGCCATGGTTGTTACCCTCCCCAAACCTGGGAAAGATCCCACATCCCCTAAAAACTTCAGACCAATTTCACTGCTTAATCTGGACTTGAAAATCTACGCCAAACTTCTTGCTAACAGAATAGAAAATATACTTCCCTCCCTCATCCATCAGGACCAATCTGGTTTTACCAAGGGCCGCCAAGCCTCCGATGCCACAAGACGAATGATCAACCTTATCCACCAAGTAGAACTCAAGAAAGACCCCTCCCTCCTCTTATACATTGACACCGAAAAGGCCTTCGATAGGGTACACTGGGGTTACATTTCAGCGGTACTAACTAGATTTGGGTTCACAGGACAAATCCACGACTCTATAATGGCACTATACTCTAACTCTTCAGCCCGGGTGTTCTCGGCTGACACTATGTCAATCCCCTTCCCAATATCCAATGGAACTAGACAAGGTTGCCCACTTTCACCCCTAATATTCAACCTAGTTATGGAACCACTTGCAGAGAGCATTAGAGCTAACACCAAAATCAGAGGTATCACTATAGCCGATGTGGAACATAAAATAAGCCTGTTTGCGGATGATGTGATTCTCATAATCACAGACCCAGAACGGTCATTACCGGAAGTTTAGAAGACGCTAGCCTGGTTCAGTGATATATCATATTATAAAGTCAATGAAACTAAATCGAATATACTTGATCTAGGTGTGTTTGAGACTGTGAGAAAAAAACTTTGAACATTATTCCCATACATATGGGCAGAAAATAGCATATACCTAGGAATACAGCTCACTTCCTCGACTAAATCTCTATTTACAGCAAATTATATACCTCTCCACACTAAACTGCAGGAGGATCTTACCAGGCTGGCGTTGATTGAATTTTCATGGCTAGGTCATCTAACAGCTTTCAAAATGCTACACCTCCCCCAAATACTCTACCTGTTTAGGACTATACCCATCCCTATATCCACTTCATATTTTTAATCCCTACAATCAATCCTATCAAAATATATCTGGCAAGGGAAAAAGCCTAGTTGTGCCCAACACCAATTATTCAAACACCGCCTGGCTGGAGGAACGGGTTACGTTAATCTGCACGACTATTACTTATCATCCATCCTAACCCAAGCTAAAGAATGGTTTTCACTTGCCCCGAGTCCCCCACTATGGAGAAACATAGAATCCTCCTCAGTCCCTGGCAAAAACCTATCGCCCTGGTTACTAGCATTATTCTTAGGAGCAAAACTTCCCCACCACCTTTCCCCAACAATAGTAGCTACCACCAAAGCCTGGACCAGACTCACACAACTCTCACATATCAACCCCATAAACTCCAAAGTACACATTCCCATTGAAACTCTCCATCATTTAATGGAGTCAACGTCTTTCCTAAGATGGAAGACGCTGGGCATCAAATTTTTAACCGACCTGATAGACAAAGACAAAAACGAAATAAAGTCATTTCCCTCTCTTCAGAGGGAATACCGATTTCCTAGTTCCGATATTTTTCTTTACTTATGCACTAAACATTGTCTTGCCTCACTGAATTCATGGACGTGTCTAATCCCCCAAACGGCATGGATATTCCTCACTTCCTCTCCAAAACACAACAAGGGTATCTCCCTATTCTATAATATATTCAACCAAAAGACTACATTCGTCAAATCAGCACCATTACTCAAATGGGAAAAAGATTTGGGACATTCTTTTTCAAGTTACGAGTGGGAGAAAGCATGTAAAGCTACATATCAATCCACTAGCTGCTCTACCCTCTGGGAATTAGCATACAAGCTAACCTACCGTTGGTACCTGACCCCAGCTAGGCTTTCAAAATTTGACCCTTCTCTAACAGACCTATGTTGGAGGAACTGCGGAAGAACAGGTAGCCTATTGCATACCTTTTGGAACTGCCCCAATCTAATAAGCTTTTGGAACTCGATATTTAAACGAATTGCAGATGTAACGCTTACAAAAATACCAAAGAAACCTTCTCTAGCCTTACTCTCCTTGTCTATAGACAGTTACCCAAATCCGACAAGGAATATATTATCATATATTCTATTAGCAGCAAGACTCAGCATAACCAGAAAAGGGAAAGATCCACTTCCCCCCACACTGAAAGAAGTAGTTTACACTACACATGTGCACTTCACACATGAAACAACCCTAGCACTACAACACAAAAACAAACAGGAGGCGGGCCTTATGTGGAAACAATGGACAGAATGGATTGATTCCCCTGAAATAGTAAGGATTTTTGACCTCCAGCCTTGAAAATGGATCAATACATGGTTCCATCGAGATAACACTGTATGTACTTTCCTAATATTAATATCAATACTCAGTATCCCTTGTTATAAGGCGACAGAGGAGGATGCTGGAGGCGGGGGAGGACATCTTCGCGTGGGCATAGTTATGTCCCCCTTAGGATATCTGGGCGGAGATGTCCTTCCCGGCCCCCCCCTTCTTTTTATCTCTTTTTTTTAAACTTATCTACCACTATATTAATCCATTTATGTTAATCCTTTTATATAGTAATCCTACCTAGTTTGCTACAAATGATCTATCTATGTCAGGGTCCCTTAGAGATGTAGATCCGAATAGTTATGTCAAAGTGCTTGTTATATATTCGAAAATGTTCACCACACGTAAGCTTAACCGGGAATTTGGGTTTGTTTGAGTATGAACCATTGTACCAATGTTTGTATGATCGTAGTTACATACGATATGTCATAAAAATTTATTTTCTTTATTTCATGTCACTGTAAACTTGAAAAAATTTCAATAAAAATCTATTGAGAAAAAAAAAAAAGGCAATATTTCCTGACTACTTATAACATTTTGGACGGTCCCAAAATGCCAGGACATTAGACTGTGGGGTTAATTTACTAAAACTGGAGAGCGCAAAATCTGGTGCAGCTGTGCATGATAGTGCATCAGTTACTAAATTTAACTTGTTCAATTACGCGTTGAGAAAAAAACCTGGAAGCTGATTTGTTTCTATGCTGACCTGCACCAGATTTTGCACGCTCCAGTTTTAGTAAATCAACCCCACTGGCTGTCAGTAGGCAAGGGATGTAATAAGGCACTTGCCATAATCATACACTGGATGTATTTATGCACTAGACATAATCAGTTACTAGCCATTATCAGAAAGTGGATGTAATCAGGCATTGGCCATAATCTGGCACTGACCATAATCAGTCACTGGATGTAAAAATAAAAAAAAGCAGTTAAAAAATGGCTGGTTAGAACAGGAAACACTCCCTCCCCCCCCCCCCCCACAGTCATTTAACTGCAGTGGCTGGTAGTGAGGATGCCAAGAGAGTCCTGGAAATTGAAGCTTTCTTTTAAAGAGTTATTTCACCTTTTCAGAAAACTGCCTATGCAGGTAAAGGATGTCTGTAGATAAAAAAAAAACTGTGCAACTCCGAATAAATTAGAATAATGCCATGCTATAACAAGGTGAACTTTTTCTCTGATTCAAACACCCTCACATGCTCTTTCTCTCCGCTGATGCAGTAGCTCCAAGCTCAGTGTTTGAGAGTTTATTCCTGTGATGGTTGGGGTGAGCAGTAATGACTAGGCCTCACTTATCACTATTCTAGCAATATCCTGGGAGTATTCCATTCAGGCTTCAGGAGATACATAAATGGCCTACACCTATAGCAAGGGCATTATTCAACTTTAGTCAGCGTTGCACAGTTTGTGTTTATCTACAGATACCCCTTATCTGCATAGGCAGTTCTTTGGTAAAGATGAACAAACCCTTTAACAATATCACTCCAGTTCTTGTGAGCATCAAGCACTCTGTTTTCCAAAGCCCCAAGAGGACAGGAATAAAAGGAGAAACTTGCGGTTATTTGTAACTTACTGTATATTGACCATTTGGGGCAGTTACATTTCTATCTATTCATCTATTCCACACTGAATCATTTATTTCAAAAACCATGTCAAGGAATAAAATTGTTAAGCAAAATCACCATCTTAATATTAGTGCAGCTCCTATAGTGCAACTCAATGTAGTTGATTTGCTTAAGGCAAATAGACAGGTGTAGCTTAAATTTGTAAAGGATACCCAATCAGAAGCAAGAAAAAAAATAAAACAAAAAAAACAAATTTTTACTTGCACATGATTAGACGATGGAAATGAGCAGGGCTTTCACTAAGCTCTGAGGAAAATTATTGCAACTGCTTTTGCAAAGTAGTAGAGAAGACAAATCAACGCAAATAAATACAAATGACCATAAAAGAGAGCAGCTGAACACCAGGGTCAATAGTCCAAAATCCCTTGAACAAATGTAAAACGATGGTGCAGCGCTATAATCCAGTCCACGTATCAATGAGATAACACTGTGATGTCTTCAATGGTGATAAATGGATAAAAACATGCGGGTAACTCTGTGCATAATGTGAAACCTCCACCAATGTAAGCAATGGCCGCTCACCTCATCACAAGGACCCTTAAATTATAGAGGGTCAAGTCAGCCTTCCCTTTTAGGCACTAATGGATGGTACAGAACAAATCAAGATCACTCAGGCAGCCATCAGGAACAGCAATTCTGATGTGTGGGTAACTCCAAATAGCAGGTGAAACATGTAATCATAAAGAGTGGGACATAGTGCTCACCGCAATACAAATAAAAGGTTTGTTTAATGAATGAAATAAACTTACATACACGGCACTAAACCAGTGCCAGCATGAACAGCGTTGTGTGTATACAGAGATGCGTGACGCCCGCAGGTGACGTCACAACGCTTCCTTCCTTCCATACGCATTGCGTCCCTATGGGCAGGGACTTCTTCAGCGGATACGGAGGCTGCGTGATCACCCACTTTTAAGTGTGTTGAAACCAGTAACGATAGCAACCCGACGCCGCGTCAACAGAGGCAGCGCAGGGCGGGGAAACTAATCATAGGAAAATCCCGGAAGTGTCCCCAAACACTATTACAACACTATTTAAATGAGATGACAACACAGATGTTGCTGCTGGAATCTCGCAATTGCCAAAATAATGTCACATATGAAAAAATGGCAAAACCTTACTGCACATTACTGCAAAGGCTATAACAATGGACATAAAAATTAAACTTAAAAAATATAAAAATGTTAAAAACATTTTTATCGGAAATATGAATAAAAAACAATATAATAAACTCATGTCTGAATAGTCAGTAATAGAATTCATTATAAAAATGAAACGCCAGCTGCGACCACCTTACAAAATAAAAACAATCAATATTGTATAAAAAGCAAAATATCTAAAATATCAGATTCAACAATCAGTAATAAAACAATTGATATCAAAATCAACTTTAAGTCCATCAGGGCAAAGCACCTGGGTTTCATGTGTCCAATAAGGTTCTCTCTTACTTAGCTGACGTATAAAATTGCCCCCCCCTCCAATGTTTGGTAACCCTCTCTATTCCCCAGAATTTGAGGCCTTTAGGGTTTTGTTGATGGAATAATTTGAAATGTCTGGACACATTGTGGGTTTTCACACCTTTTTTGATATTATTAACATGTTCTGCGAAGTCCTTGAAGTCCTGCCATTATATTGAAGCCCACAGTCACACTCCAACATATAGACGACTCCCACTGTGTCACAAGTTATCAATTGTTTTATGTTGTACTCTTTGTTGGTAACTAAAGCCAAAATGTTTTACGTTTTTTGATATTCCCCTTTGAATGTCTGCAAGGGACACATCGTCCACATGCATAAAAACCTTCCATAAAAGAGAATAATCTATTCTCAGTTACAACAGGGGGATTTGAAACACTAGGTGCCAGACGGTGCTTTCTTGTATATGAACTGTGGACGTGCAGGTAAAACTGGACCCAACACTTTGTCCTGTTTTAAAATAGACCAGTTTTTAACTACAATATTCTCAAAATTTTTATACTGAACGTTATAATCAAGAATAATCCTAAAATAATGTTCATCCACTTTAGGAACCCCAGTATGATTGGAGACCAATGCCTGTCTCTCCATTGTTTTAACTTTCGCAATTTCTTCTTCCAGATTTTTTCTATCATATCCTTTTTGCTCAAATCTAGATGCTAACATTTGAGATTGACTAATAAAGTCTTCTTCCTGGGTACAATTCCGACGTAACCTAATAAACTGTCCCCTGGGGATATTGCACAACCATGAGCGATGGTGGCAACTCCCCAGGGGGATCTAGGCATTGCAATCTGTCAGTTTGAAGTGATTGGCCAGTCTAAAATGATCAACATCTTTATAAATGACCAAATCCAGGAAAACAACTTTCTCAAAACCTATATTCCATGTGAGGGAAATATTATGATTATTAGCATTCAATAAATCAATAAAAGATTGAAGGGCTGATAATTCTCCATTCCAGATCATGATGAGATCATCAATGAATCTACGATAACAGATCAATTCAGGGGGGCGGTGGAGGAAAACAGAATTCTCCTCCCAGTGGGCCATGAACAAATTGGCCACACTGGGAGCGAAGCGGGCCCCCATCGCAACTCCCCTAGTCTGTAAATAAAATTCTTTGTTATACCAGAAATAATTTCTAGAAAGACAAAAATCAAGACAACTAAGCAAAAATTCCTGATGTCTGCCTGACAAAGAGGAAGAAGAAAGTGCCCATTCTACTGAAGACATGGCATCGCTGTGGCCAATGATTGTGTACAGCGAACTCACCTCCGCAGTTACCAATATCGTAGAAGGGGAACACTCTGAAAGATTCTAAAATCTGTATAATATGTTTGGTGTCTTTCAGGAAAGCAGGAGTTTTCAACACCAATGGCTGGAGAAAGGAATCAAAGCAGGTTACAGGAAGGGTGCTCAGAAACAAGTGTTGCTCAAGCAACCAGAAACTGGTCTGAGTGGAATTTAAATAGTGAGGCACATGGGGGGCTGGACAGGAAGTAGCAGGAAGGAAGGATATATTAAGCAACAGGTGAAGTCGGTGACACCCATAGCTACAGAGTGCAGCCAGAGCTGAACACAAGCTTGTGGAACAACAGGTGCCAGCCGACCTACAGCAGTAAAGGTAAGACACAGATCAGCTCCGCAGCTGATCTGTGACAATCTCTCTATGCTCCTCAAGAGACTCCATTCTGCGTCTTACAAAATGGGGGCCTAAAACCTTCTTAACTTTTAATGACTCCAAGTCCTTGGAAACCATGTTTTTAAATACCTCCATATACTTGTTATCAGCATTAAGGGGGTAAAAATTGACTTATTTCGTAAGGACGAATGGTCGTTTCTCACAGAAGCCAATGTATTACATGGATGAGACAAAAAAAAACTTTTTCATATTGAGGGTTCTGATATATTTTTGTAGGCTCACATAAGTCTGAAATGTTTTTAAATTTTTTGTGGGTGCAAACTTAAGGCCTCGATCAAGAACCCTCATCTCATCATCATTAAGTGTAATGCCACTAAAGTTAAATATTTCCGCTCCTATTGGGGTTTGGGCCTTTTGTAATCGCCTACCCCCTCTCCTTCCTCTCTTTCTTTTCGTTTTCTGGGATGGTCTGCACTCGATGGTGTGTGTTGTGGAGGCTGCCTCCACCATTCCCCCGGATTGGGCTTGTAAATGGGAGGGGCTGGTCCCGGTCCCCTGCAGGATCCTAAAAAATCCCCCCCAAAAAACACTACCAACCCACCAGGTAGGCCCATTGTGATAGGGATCGATTCTGTCTTAGCTAGGCTGGGGCAGTATATCGATTCCTTTCTCCAACCATTGGTGTTGAAAACTCCTGCTTTCCTGAAAGACACCAAACATATTATACATATTTTAGAATCTTTAGAGTGTTCCCCTTCTACGATATTGGTAACTGCGGACGCTGTACACAATCATTGGCCATAGCGATGCCATGTCTTCAGTAGAATGGGCACTTTCTTCTTCCTCTTTGTCAGGCAGACATCAGGAATTTTTGCTTAGTTGTCTTGATTTTTGTCTTTCCAGAAATGATTTCTGGTATAACAAAGAATTTTATTTACAGACTAGGGGAGTTGAGATGGGGGCCCGCTTCGCTCCCAGTGTGGCCAATTTGTTCATGGCCCTCTGGGAGGAGAATGCTGTTTTCCTCCACGCCCCCCCTCCCACCTGAATTGATCTGTTATCGTAAATTCATTGATGATCTCATCATGATCTGGAATGGTGAATTATCAGCCCTTCAGTCTTTTATTGATTTATTGAACGCTAATAATCATAATATTTCCCTCACATGGAATATAGATTTTGAGAAAGTTGTTTTCCTGGATTTGGTCATTTATAAAGATGTTGATCATTTTAGACTGGCCAATCACTTCAAACCGACAGATCGCAATGCCTATATCCCCCTGGGGAGTTGCCACCATCGCTCATGGTTGTGCAATATCCCCAGGGGACAGTTTATTAGGTTACGTCGGAATTGTACCCAGGAAGAAGACTTTATTAGTCAATCTCAAATGTTAGCATCTAGATTTGAGCAAAAAGGATACAATAGAAAAAATCTGGAAGAAGAAATTTGCGAAAGTTAAAACAATGGAGAGACAGGCATTGGTCTCCAATCATACTGGGGTTCCTCAAGTGGATGAACATAATATTAGGATGATTCTTGATAATGACGTTCAGTATAGAAAATTTGAGAATATTGTAGTTAAAAACTGGTCTATTTTAAAACAGGACAAAGTGTTGGGTTCAGTTTTACCTGCACGTCCACAGTTCTTATGCAAGAAAGCACCTTCCCTTAGGGACCGTCTGGCACCTAGTGTTTTAAATCCCCCTGTTGTAACTGAGAATAGATTATTCTCTTTTATGAGACATTCTATGGGGAATATCAAAAAACGTAAAAAAAATTGGCTTCAGTTACCAACAAAGAGTACAACATAAAACAATTGAAAACTTGTGAAACAGTGGGAGTCGTCTATATGTTGGAGTGTGACTGTGGGTTTCAAAATATCGGCAGGACTTCAAGACCTTTACATGTTCAGCTCGCAGAACATGTTAACAATATCAAAAAAGGCGTGAAAACCCACAATGTGTCCAGACATTTCAAATTATTCCATCAACAAAACCCTAAAGGCCTCAAATTCTGGGGGATAGAGAGGGTTACCAAACATTGGAGGGGGGGCAATTTTATACGTCAGCTAAGTAAGAGTCATCTTGTTTAAATAGCATTGTAATAGTGTTTCGGGATACTTCCGGGATTTTCCTATGATTAGTTTCCCCGCCCTGCGCTGCCTCAGTTGACGCGGCGTCGGGTTGCTATTGTTACTGGTTTCAACACACTTAAAAGTGGGTGATGATCACGCAGCCTCCGTATCCGCTGAAGAAGTCCCACCCATAGGGACGCAACGTGTACAGAAGGAAGGAAGCGTCGTGATGTCACCCGCGGCCATCACGCATCTCTGTATACACACAACGCTGTTCATGCTTGCACTGGTTTAGTGCCGTGTATGTAAGTTTATTTCATTCATTAAACAAACCTTTTATCAGTATTGCAGTGAGCACTATGTCCCACTCTTTATGATTTCATGTTTCACCTGCTATTTGGAGTTACACACGCATCAGAATTGCTGTTCCTGATGGCTGCCTGAGTGATCTGGATTTGTCCTGTACTATCCATTAGTGCCGTAAAGGAAGGCTGACTTGACCCTCTATAATTTAAGGGTCCTTGTGGTGAGGTGAGGTGAGATTGCTTACATTGGTGGAGGTGTCACATTACGCACAGAGTTATCCGCATGTTTTTATCCATTTATCACCATTGAAGACATCACAGTGTTATCTCATTGATATGTGGACTGGATTATAGCACTGCACCATCTGTTTTACATTTTCTCTTGCAAAGTGCACAATCTTTTTGCCCTTAGTAAATCAACCCCAGTAACAGAAAACCATGACAGTAGCTGATCTATTGAATTCATAGTCTAATTCTCATGACACCATTGTTAATTGGTGCA
Source organism: Rana muscosa (assembly GCA_029206835.1). Lineage (NCBI taxonomy): Eukaryota > Metazoa > Chordata > Amphibia > Anura > Ranidae > Rana > Rana muscosa. The sequence goes on along the minus strand of CM055118.1, from coordinate 636,674,650 downwards.
TTTATTTAACAGTGTTGTGGTAATTTCTCATAAGTCTTTTACATTGCTTGGATCTCCTACTGAGGCATTGGAGGTATGGAAGAGCAAGGCTTATATTTTGAGAGGGAAGTCCTCCTTCTTGAAACTGTTGAATGTTGTATGGCTACCTGGTTAGTAGGGATGAGCTGAACTCCCCCAGTTCGGTTCGCACCAGAACCTGCGCACGGACCGAAAGTTTGTGCGAACTTTAGAACCCTATTAAATACAATGAACGCAAACGTTCGAAATCTAAAGTGTTAATTATAACGGCTAATATGCATGTTATTGTCCTAAAAAGGGTTTGGGGACCCGGGTCCTGCCCCAGGGGACATGTATCAATGCAAAAAGAGGTTTTAAAAACGGACGTTTTTTCGGGAGCAGTGATTTTAATGATGCATAAAGTGAAAAAAAAGTGAAATATTCCTTTAAAAATCGTACCTTAAAAAATATAAAAATGAAGGAACACTAGTGTCGTTTAAATGTTACAAAGAATATAACAGGATATGTAAAAAGGAAATCAAGGATGCAAAAATTCAAAACGAACGACAGATTGCAAAAGATAGTAGGACAAACCCCAAAAAATTCTTCAAATATATTAATAGTAAAAAGGTCAAGTCTGAGCATGTAGGCCCTTTACAAAATAATCTAGAGTGGGTGACTGGGGACAAAGAAAAGGCTAATTTATTAAATACTTTCTTCAGCTCTGTGTATACAATGGAGCATGGGGGAGTTCATGTCCATAATGGGGGTGGTAGTGACACAGCCCCAAATCCACAATGGCTCAAAAGTGATATGGTCCAGAAATATTTAGACAGAGTAAAGGTGGATAAAGCACCTGGACCAGATGGCATCCACCCACGGATCCTAAAAGAATTGAGCTCTGTAATTTCAAAGCCATTGTATCTAATTTTTAGGGACTCATTAATGACAGGAATAGTACCACTGGATTGGCGCAGGGCCAATGTGGTGCCTATATTTAAAAAGGGAACAAAGTCTTTACCAAGTAACTATAGACCTGTTAGTTTAACTTCCATAGTTGGGAAGATACTGGAGAGATTAATAAAAGACCACATAGATGAGTTCTTGCTGGAAAAAAACTATTTCAGCAACAGACAGCATGGATTCATGAAAGACAGAAGTTGTCAGACAAACCTGATTTCTTTTTATGAAGAGGTAAGTAAAACCTTGGACAGAGGCGTGGCTGTGGACGTGGTATACTTGGATTTTGCAAAAGCGTTTGATACAGTTCCCCACACACGGCTCATGTGTAAGGTAAAGTCTACAGGATTGGAAATATCAGTTTGTAAATGGATAGAAAACTGGCTAAAAGACAGAATTCAGAGAGTAGTAGTTAATGATTCTTACTCTGAATGGTCTAAGGTTATCAGTGGTGTACCCCAAGGTTCAGTGCTGTGACCCTTACTTTTTAATATCTTTATAAATGATATTGGGTCTGAGATCAAAAGTAACATTTCTGACTTTGCAGATGACACCAAGCTATGCAGTGGAATGACGTCCTTGCAGGATGTCTCCAATTTACAAGCCGACCTCGATGCCCTGTCTAATTGGGCGACTATGTGGCAGATGAGGTTTAATGTTGATAAATGTAAAGTTATGCACTTGGGGGCTAAGAATATGAATGCACCATACATACTAGGGGGAGTACAACTGGGGGGGGTACGTAGTGGAGAAGGATCTGGGGGTTTTGTTAGATCATAAGCTCAATAATGGCATGCAATGCCAAGCTGTGGTTTCCAAAGCGAGCAAAGTCCTTTCTTGTATTAAGAGAGATATGGACTCCAGAGAGAGAGACATCATTTTGCCCCTGTACAAATCATTAGTAAGGCCTCATCTGGAATACGCAGTTCAGTTTTGGGCACCAGTTCTCAAAAAGCATATCGGGGAACTGGAGAAAGTGCAGAGAAGGGCAACCAAACTGATAAGAGGCATGGAGGAGCTCAGCTATGAAGCAAGATTAGAGGAGCTGAATTTATTCACTCTTGAGAAGAGGAGAATAAGGGGGGATATGATTAACATGTACAAATATATAAGGGGTCCATATATTGATCTTGGTGATGAGTTATTCACTTTACGGTCAACACAGAGAACAAGGGGGCACTCTTTACGTCTAGAAGAAAAAAGATTTCATCTCCAAATGCGGAAAGGTTTCTTCACAGTAAGAGCTGTGAAAATGTGGAACAGACTCCCTGCAGAGGTGGTTCTGGCCAGCTCAGTAGATTGCTTTAAGAAAGGCATGGATACTTTCCTAAATGTACATAATATAACTGAGTACTAACAGTTCTAGGTAAAGTTGATCCAGGGTAAATCCGATTGCCTCTCGGGGGATCAGGAAGGAATTTTTTCCCCTGCTGTAGCAAATTGGATCATGCTCTGCTGGGGTTTATTGCCTTCCTCTGGATCAACTGTGGGTATAGAATTGGGTATATGGGATTGCACGATATTTTTTTTATTTTTATGGTTGAACTGGATGGACTTTGTCTTTTTTCAACCTGACTAACTATGTAACTATGTAACTATGTAACTATGTACCTGGGGGGTGTCTAAAGTATGCCTGTGAAGTGGCATGTGTTTCCCGTGTTTAGAACTGTCCCTGCACAAAATGACATTTCTAAAGGAAAAAAAGTCATTTAAAACTGCTTGCGGCTTTAGTGTAATGTCTGGTCTCGGCAATATGGATGAAAATGATTGAGAAAAATGGCATGGGTACCCCCCCACCCCCAGCCCACTACCAGCCCCTTTGGGTTTTGTACAGATATTAAGGGGAACCCTGCACCCAAATTTAAAACAGGCCCTATATACTCTGAACAGCAGTATACAGGCGGTATAAACAAGACAGGGACTGTAGGTTTGTTCTTAAGTAGAATCTGTTTATAATTTGGAACAGGTAAATTTTTTAAATGTAGCTCCAGCCAAAAAAATCTATTTTTAAGCTTTTTGGAAAACATAGGGAAGGGTTATCACCCCTGTAACATTTGTTTTGCTGTCTGTGCACCTGTTCAGAACATTTCACCTCACTTTCCGTCCCAATGACAAATGTTTTTTGAAAATTTGGGGTTTTTATTGAAACAAGGATTGGTGATAAAGCATCAGTGGAGAGGAGACACCTTTTTCCCATATTAACACTTACAGGAGAGAATTTCCCTTCCTAGGGGTAGATTTCCTCTCACTTCCTGTTGTCTCCTTCCGTTTGCAAGTAGGAGTTGTTTGTAAGTTGGATGTTTGAAAGTAGGGGCCTGCCGTATGTACTCTGCAGAAATTTGCACCCTGTGATCGGTTACAAAGCCTCCAGCAGCACTGAATGTGCGTTCCAAAAGAACGCTGGATGCAGGACAGGCCAGTATCTCAATTGCATACTGTGCAAGCTCTGGCCAGTGATCCATCCTCAAGACCCAGTAACCCAGAGGATTTTCGGTGGGAAAGGTGTCCAAGTCTGATCTTGCCCCTAGGTATTCCTGCACCATGTAACCCAGACGCTGGCGATGGTTGCTGGAAACGATCATACCTTGGGGCTGCAGACTAAAAAATTGTCTGAATGCATCGGTCAGACGGCCACCTTCTCCACCGCTCCTTCTTTGACTGACCGAAGCCTCAGCAACATGTTGTCCAGGAGGACCAGGACCAGGAATTTGTAACCTTCCAGTCTCTGGGAACGCGTTGCACAGACCTTTCTGCAAGGCCTCCCGAAAATGCCTCATCCTCTGCTCCCTCTGCGACGGCATGATAAGGTCCGCAACCTTACCCTTGTAACGTGGATCAAGGAGGGTTGCCAGCCAGTAATGATCCCTCTCCTTGATCGCATGAATACGAGGATCCTTACGCAGGCTTTGCAGGATCAGGGAGGCCATGCAGCGTAGGTTTGCTGAGGCATTCGGTGCGGAGTCCTCTGGGTCACTGAGGACAACATGATCCGCAGCCACCTCCTCCCAGCCACGTACAAGTCCATGGGTGTCTTGGGACTGTAATTGATACCTTGAAAACTGCTGCTGATGCTGAGTGCTAGTCTCCACCTCCATGATGACACAATCCTCCTCCTCCTCCTCCTCTTCCTGTGTGATAGCCGGGCCAGCAGGAACACTGTCTGGATAAAGGGGGCCTTGAGAGGTAAGGAAGTCCTCCTCTTCCTGCCTCTGTTCTGCCTCAAGTGCCCTGTCCATTATTCCACGCAGTGTGTGCTCCAACAGGTGGACAAGAGGGACAGTGTCACTGATGCATGCACTGTCACTGCTCACCATCCTCGTGGCCTCCTCAAATGGTGCCAGGACAGTGCATGCATCCCTGATCATTGCCCACTGGCGTGGGGAAAGTAAATCCAAGCTCCCCTGAACCTGTCCTGGTGCCATATTGCAACAGGTACTCATTGATGGCCCTCTGCTGTGTGTGCAGCCGCTGCAGCATGGCCAACGTAGAGTTCCACCTGGTGGGCATGTCACAGATTAGGCAGTTCTTGGGCAGGTTGTAATCCTTTTGCAGCTCAGCCAGCCGAGCACTAGCATTATATGACCGGCGAAAATGCCCACAGAGTTTCCTGGCCTGCTTCAGGACCTCCTGTAAGCCCAGGTACCTGCCCAAGAACCACTGCACCACCAAGTTAAGGACATGAGCCAAACAGGGCACATGGTTCAGTTGTCCCTGTCAGAGGGCAGAGAGGAGGTTGGTGCCATTGTCGGAAACCACCTTTCCTGGCTGAAGCTGGCGTGGTGTCAACCACCTCTGAGCCTGCCCCTGCAGAGCTGATAGAATCTCTGTCCCAGTGTGGCTCCTGTCCCCCAAGCACACCAGCTCAAGCACCGCATGGCATCTTTTTGCCTGCGTGCTGGCGTAGCCCCTTGAACGCCTACGGAGCACCGCTGCTTCCGAGGACAAATCCGCACAGGAAGAGGCCATGGAGGAAGAAGAAGAGGAGGGGTGGAGGAGAGAGGTGTGTCAGGATCACCAGTAGTAACATTTTCGAGGCGTAGTGGCGGAACAGCCTCCAACACTACTGCACCTTGTCCTGCATCCTTCCCAGCTGCCAGCAGAGTCACCCAATGCGCCGTGAAAGATAGGTAACGTCCCTGTCCATGCCTGCTTGGCCATGAGTCAGCGGTAATATGCACCATACCGCTGACTGCTCTGTCCAGCGAGGCCAAGACATTGCCTTCCACATGCCGGTAGAGAACCGGAATCGCCTTCCGTGAGAAAAAGTGGCGTTTGGGAACCTGCCACTGAGGAACCGCACATTTCACAAACTCACGGAAGGGGGCAGAGTCTACCAACTGAAAAGGCAGCAGTTGAAGTGCTAGCAATTTACAGTAGCCAAACAAGCATTCAACCGCTGGGCATGTGGATGGCTGGGAGCAAACTTCTTTCAGCGGTGCAGCAGCGATCACAATCACAGAGCTCGCGCGCCCACAATGCCGCGTCTCAAAGGTAACATACAGGTACGTTAATCTGCCTGTACGTACTGTGACAGCAGGAAGGTAAAGTCACCTGGTTGCATCCAGGGGGGTAGATATTTTTCGCCCAGATTCAGGCTTTACGCCGACTTATACAACTAGGTGGAGAGTTGTATAAGGCTAGTGGGCTCATGGATGACTCATACCTCTAGGGAGAGGGCTGGGCGTCGTGCAGACAGGGAGTTGATGAGACCAGCTGAAGCTTGTCAGCTCATTTAGGCCTCTATAAGAACTCCCAGCTTCATTAGATGTTAGCTCATGCCTGGAACCAGACCTGTGTGGACTGTCTAGGGAGAGTGAACCCCTGTGCGGTGAGACAAAGCCTGTGTGGCTATTTGTTTGGACTTTTACTAAACCAGGGACTTAGGGACTAGGACAGCACTAGGCTGATCCCAGTTGTTAGTTAGGAAACCTGTATGTTTAGTCAGAGGTCAACTTGACCAGGATTTATTTTGTTTATGTTTCTTTTGCTTTGCTGTGTTTTTGTCACTGTAAATAGAAAATAAACCGCACCTTTTTGATTTTGAAAACCACAAGCTCCGTCTGCTGGGCCTGTTTTTGTGTGGGGAGCCCATCTCGGGGGTCACCCACACCCGCTGCCGAGCTAACCCCCTCACAGTTGGTGGAGAATGCGGGCAGTTTTTTTTAAGCCAGCATGGAGGAGATACTGAAACAGCTGGCTCTAGCAAATGCCAATCAACAGCAGACAAATGCAGGTTTGCAAAGGAGCCTTGCAGCCCAGCAGCAAGCTCATCAACAGAGCCTTGCAGCCCAGCAGCAAGCTCACCAACAGAGTCTGGAAGCTCAGCAACAAGCCCTGCAGCAATCTGAGGCCCGCTTCATAGACCTGTTACAGAAGCAAGAGCAGAGACTACAACAAATGGAAGCAGTAGTGCAGCAACGTCCGCAGACCAGTGAGGGAAGCCGTCCCACTAATACCGCGTCCTTTGGGGTGAGTCGTTTATTGACAAAAATGACTGGAGAGGATGATCCAGAGGTATTTTTGACCACATTTGAAAGGACTGCTGAAAGAGAAAAGTGGCCTGAGGAGCAGTGGGCTGGACTGGTGGCTCCTCTGTTAACTGGTGAATCGCAGAAGGCTTACTATGACCTAGAGCATGACCAAGCAAAAGACTATGTGATGCTAAAAGCTGAAATATTGGCAAGGCTGGGTGTCACCCTGGCTGTCCGGGCTCAGCGTGTGCATAACTGGACTTTCCAGCTTGGAAAACCCCCCAGGTCTCAAATGTATGATCTCATTCACCTGAGCAGAAAGTGGCTACAGCCAGAGACTTTGTCCGCACCAAAGATTGTGGAACGTGTTGTAATGGATCGGTTTTTGAGAGCTCTTCCTACTGCCATCCAAAAGTGGGTAAGCCATGGAGACCCAGAGACGGCCGATGGTCTTGTGGATCGTGTGGAGAAATACTTGGCTACAGAGAACCTGACGGCCTCTTCCAGAGACACTCAGACTTTCCACCCTAAGACCAGACCATCCCCAGGGGCGGATAAGATGATTCCAAGGGGTAAGGGTGGAGAGAGTGAGAGGGTGGGAGCTCTACCCCAAGTTTGGCGAGAACAGCCTGGGAAATCAGCGGCTCAAGAGGCGGCAAGAAGGATCGTTTGCTACCGCTGCCGGCAAGCGGGACATATTGCAGCCAATTGCCCGGTTGTGGAGGAACCCATGCAGTGTGACTTTCTGACGGGCAGACGTCAGTCGCTGTGTGCGACAGTCGCATGCACTGCCATTCGGGGAACTGAGAAACATTTATGCAAAATGTGTATTAATGGTAGAAATGTTGTGGTATTGCTGGATTCAGGTAGCCTTGTGACCCTGATAAAGGCTGAATTAGTTAAAACAGAGGTCTCTGGGAATAGCAAGGTAGCTGTTATTTGTGTGCATGGGGACACCCGAGAGTATCCAGTGACTACAGTGTGTTTCGAGACCCCCAAAGGTACCCTCTCTCATCCAGTGGGCTTAGTATCTCAGTTACCGCATGACGCCATTGTGGGAAGGGATTTTCCGAAGTTCTGGGAACTGTGGGATGATCCTGAGCCCCCCACTGGTGCCCCTATGTACCAGGAATGTGATAGCCAGAACTCCCCTGAGAGTGGTGAGGACTCTCCGGAATTTCCCTTGTCAGTATTGGCAGGGGAGACTCAAGAAACTGGAGAGGAGCCCACCTCCTCAGACGAAAACCTACCGTCTGTGGAGTTTTCTGATCTTGAGGTTCACAGGGAAAACTTTGCCACAGAACAGTTGAAAGACCCCGCCCTAATAAAGGCACGGGAAAACGTAGTGAAAATAGATGGCGAGTTAGTGAACCCAGATAATACCTGCACTTACCCATACTTCAGCGTAGAGAAGGACCTACTGTATCGGGTGGCAAAAAGGGCAGAAGAAACCGTTGAGCAGCTTGTGGTGCCCAAACCTTACAGGAAGTTGGTGTTGGAGTTGGCCCATGGGCACATTCTTGGAGGTCATCTGGGGACAGAGAAAACCCGAGAGAGGGTATTACAGAGATTCTATTGGCCGGGGGTGATGAAGGACATAGAAAATTATTGTTCCTCCTGCCCTGTGTGTCAGAGGTCGGCCCCGATGCCACATTTCCGTAGCCCGCTGGTCCCTCTACCCATCATTGAGGTCCCGTTTGAGAGGATCGCCATGGATTTGGTAGGTCCTATAATCAAGTCCGCTAGGGGGCACCAGTACATATTAGTTATAATGGACTATGCCACCCGTTATCCAGAAGCGATCCCTCTCCGAAATACCTCGGCCAAAACCATAGCCAAAGAGCTATCTCTTGTGTTTAGCCGGGTGGGTATTTGTAAAGAACTGCTTACGGACCAAGGTACACCCTTTATGTCCCGGGTTATGAAGGAGCTATGTAAATTGTTCAAAGTGACGCAATTACGTACATCTGTGTATCACCCCCAAACCGATGGGCTGGTTGAAAGATTCAACAAAACCCTAAAACAAATGTTGAAGAAAGTGGTGGATAGAGATGGAAAGGATTGGGACTGTCTACTTCCTTATCTGATGTTTGCTATTAGGGAGGTGCCCCAATCCTCTACGGGATTCTCCCCCTTTGAGTTACTGTATGGGAGACACCCAAGAGGGCTGTTGGATATTGCCAAGGAAACTTGGGAAAGTGAGAGTTCTCCACACAGGAGTGTGATTGAGCATGTCGCCCTGATGCAAGACCGAATTGCACAGGTAATGCCCATCGTGAAGGAACATTTGGCCCAAGCGCAGTTAGCACAGCAGAGAGTGTACAACCGTGGAGCCAAGACCCGTACCTTTTCCCCGGGGGATAGGATACTGGTACTTGTCCCTACGGTTGAAAGTAAATTCCTTGCCAAATGGCAAGGCCCCTACGAGATAATGGAAAAAGTGAGCGAAGTGAATTACAAGGTCAGACAACCAGGAAGGCGAAAGCCCGAACAGATCTATCACGTTAATCTGTTGAAAGCCTGGAGGGATAGAGAGTCCCTAGTCGCAGACACTTGGTCACCAGCTCAAACTGGTTGCGTGATTCCTGAGGTTGGAATAGCAGCCACCTTGTCACAACCCCAACAACAGGAGGTTAAGGAGTTTGTGCTTCGCAACAAGGAGGTATTCTCTGAGCTGCCGGGACAAACATCTGGGGTAGAGCATGACATCATTACCCCGCCCGGTGAAAGGGTGAAGTTAAAACCCTATCGGATCCCAGAGGCCCGACGGGAGGCAATACGGGAGGAAGTACAGAAAATGCTGAACTTAGGGGTGATAGAGGAGTCCCAAAGTGATTGGTCTAGTCCCATTGTGTTGGTGCCTAAACCGGATGGGAGCTGGCGATTTTGTAACGATTTTCGTCAGTTGAACAAAGTTACAAAATTTGACACCTACCCCATGCCACGTATAGATGAGTTGATCGACCGGCTGGGAACAGCCCGATACATGACGACTCTTGACCTCACAAAAGGGTATTGGCAAATCCCCCTGGCCAAGTCGGCCAAAGAGAAAACCGCATTTGTAACCCCAGACGGGGCGTTCCAATATAAAAGAATGCCGTTCGGGTTACAGAATGCGCCGGCCACATTCCAGCGGAAAATGGACCAGATGCTGAGGCCCCATCGGAAGTATGCTGCGGCTTACCTGGATGACGTAATTGTCCATAGCACAGATTGGGCCTCACATCTGCCAAAAGTGCAAGCAGTCCTGGACTCTGTTCGGGAAGCGGGGTTTACGGCTAACCCCAAGAAGTGTACCATTGGGCAGGAGGAGGCCAAATATCTTGGGTACACCATTGGGAGGGGAGTAATAAAACCCCAACTCAACAAAGTCGAGGCCATCCAGAGTTGGCCACGTCCCAACAGCAAGAAGCAGGTACGAGCCTTTCTGGGAATCGCTGGGTATTATCGGCGATTCATTCCCCACTTTGCTTCTAAGGCTGTGCCCCTAACCAACCTGACGAAGGGGAAAGGGTCAGTCATGATTAAATGGACCCCCGAGGCTGAGGCAGCATTCCAATTCTTGAAACAAGCCTTATGTAGCCAGCCAGTGTTGTACTCACCCGACTTCTCTAAAGACTTTGTCGTACAAAGTGATGCGTCAGATGTGGGGTTAGGAGCAGTATTGTCCCAGGTCTGGAACGGGGAAGAGCACCCAGTCATTTACCTCAGCAGGAAGTTGAAGTCCCATGAGGTAAATTACGCCACCGTTGAAAAGGAGTGTTTAGCGGTGAAGTGGGCTCTAGATTCCCTTCGGTACTACCTGCTAGGTAGGCACTTTGACATGGTTACGGATCACGCTCCGTTAAAGTGGATGGCTCAAAACAAGGAAACAAATAGAAGAGTGAATAGGTGGTTCCTGGCCCTCCAGGAATTCAACTTCACAGTAAAGCATCGCCCTGGCGTTCAAATGGGGAATGTGGATGCTTTGTCTCGAGTACATGAATGCCTGATTGCTGGTGTTCCAACCCCGAGGTTAAAACAAGAGGGGGGTATGTGACAGCAGGAAGGTAAAGTCACCTGGTTGCATCCAGGGGGGTAGATATATTTCGCCCAGATTCAGGCTTTACGCCGACTTATACAACTAGGTGGAGAGTTGTATAAGGCTAGTGGGCTCATGGATGACTCATACCTCTAGGGAGAGGGCTGGGCGTCGTGCAGACAGGGAGTTGATGAGACCAGCTGAAGCTTGTCAGCTCATTTAGGCCTCTATAAGAACTCCCAGCTTCATTAGATGTTAGCTCATGCCTGGAACCAGACCTGTGTGGACTGTCTAGGGAGAGTGAACCCCTGTGCGGTGAGACAAAGCCTGTGTGGCTATTTGTTTGGACTTTTACTAAACCATGGACTTAGGGACTAGGACAGCACTAGGCTGATCCCAGTTGTTAGTTAGGAAACCTGTATGTTTAGTCAGAGGTCAACTTGACCAGGATTTATTTTGTTTATGTTTCTTTTGCTTTGCTGTGTTTTTGTCACTGTAAATAGAAAATAAACCGCACCTTTTTGATTTTGAAAACCACAAGCTCCGTCTGCTGGGCCTGTTTTTGTGTGGGGAGCCCATCTCGGGGGTCACCCACACCCGCTGCCGAGCTAACCCCCTCACAGTACCATTCTGCTGACGTATATCGGCGTGAGCCGGTCGTTAAGCGGTTAATCAAGTTGAAAAATCACCCAGTGTCATAACAAGTTACCCTAAGTGCCCGAGGCTCCATTTCTTTCCCTTTATAGCAAAAGGCAAGTGATGCTTGAAATCAACATATAAGATTTCTTAGTGCCCTGTGATGTCTATGTTGCTATCTTATAATGTTTTACAGCAAAAACTGAAAGTCTAATTTTCAAATTGAAGTCATTAAATGTTTCATTGCAAGTGATTAGCTTTGAATTCTCATTACAGAACAATTTCCAACTATGTATATTAACATTAAGCACAAAGTAGAATAGCAGATCAAATTGAAGTCATTTAGTGTAATTTTTTTAGTTTGGACACACCAACTAGTACTGTTTTTTTTTTTTGCTTCTCCTGTTCTGGATTCTTCTAACTTTAGCAGATTATATCCAACTTCATGTTGAATTTCAGGAACAGGAAGTAAAGGGACAATGTTTTACCTATACGCACATTTAAAAAAAAGTCTATCATTGGGAAGGGCGAACAATTTAAAAAATCCACTCGATTACCAATTTGCCTACACTGTACTGTACCTGCTGAAATACAAACACTCTTACACATCTCATAAAGGAATAAAGGAGGTGCAGTATTATAACTAGGGTCAGTTTAGGTGAAGGCTAAAGGGCACATTAAACTTAATACCCTTTTAGAGCAACTGTTGAAAAAGCAAGAGCTGAACAAGCATTTAAAAAGACTGTCATGTAGCTTTTATTACACTCCATGTTAAGTGTAACTAAAGGCAAAACTTTTTCCCATTTAGGATAGAGTAGGAGAGGGTTATAATCCATGTATTTTTTTTTTTATAGCCATATGTGTCCCATTGTGGTGATTTCCCTTCACTTCCTGTTTCATAGCCAAAGCAGGAAAAGAGAGGAACTAGTGTCCCCATTGGAAGATATCCCTTCTATTACTCTTCTGGTGTCAACCCAAAATTTTAGATTTGAGTGTTCTAATTCCTCTCTACTCTGTCCAAAACTGAAAAAAAACGTTTTGAATTTTTTTTATTGAGAAATGAAGATACATTTTTCTCCCCACGCTGCCTACAACAATTTTGTATTGTGTATGGGGTGGGGGGGCTGCAAACAGCAATGTGTTCCCACATCCAGGAGTGTATTTAGGTTTTGTGCTGCCCTAGGCCTGACTAAATGCGTGCAACCCCTAATTTAGATATGACCCACCCCTTCCTGTCAAGGCCACATCCCTTGATGTTTAAGACCCACCCTAAAATTTTCGAGTGGGGACACTAGTTCTAAGGGTCTGGGGGGGCAATGAATTCCATTAATTTGCATAGATTTCCTCTCACTTCCTGTTTGGTTATGAGGCAGGAAGTAAAGGGAAATCTCTGCAATGGGACGGGGATGGTAAAAAATAAACTGACAGGGGCTATACTCTATCCAAAATGGAAAAAAAAAGTGTTGCCTGTAGTTCTACTTCAAACACAAATTTCTGATAATTTTATGGAGAGGGCAAGTTGGAAGGCGGAGTTTTTTTAGCGTGGCTCTGATGTGACTGGTGTTCTCGCGAGTGTAAAAAAAAAAGGCGGCGATACCTGGTCTCGTTACCCCACGTCATATCTTGCTATCTGGTTGTCTCTGGTGATCGGTGGAGCGCACGCCATCCACGGAGGTGGATGTGGCTAGGATTCATCTCTCCCCGCTTTCATATACATGCCAGCAGCCCCAGTGCCGGGTAGGCACTTTTAAATGTAAGAAGCCACTTGGCTTTTTTTTTATTATGTTTTTAAATAAAAGCAATATTATGCTATGGATGTCCTATTTCTTGCATATATCCCGTCTGCAACTTTGAGGAGGCAGGTTACAGTTCATATCTCCAGGCTATACTGACATGCTAGCAAGCATTAAACTGCACAAGCGATAATTTACTTTCTTTTTCACTAAAGAAGTCAATTACATCTGGTAAGCAGATCTTCATCCCATTCACTTTGGGTGTAATTGTTTGGTGAAGGAGTTTGAATAGGAACGTAGGAATCACCATTTCCTTCTGCAATTATTTTCGTTATTGTACTTTATTGCCATCTTGATAAAAAAAAATTGCAAATATTTTCGTTATTGGATTTTATTGCTATTTTGATTCACCATATTGGCACAGTATTTGTACCAAGGATTTTCTATGCATAGGAATATTACATGAATCATTTCATGAGTATTACATTTATTATCATTTAATTGGCACAGCGCCCCCTATATCCCATATTAAGATATAACTATGCCAATGGTGCAGCAGAAAACGTATAGCACAGTGAGGAAGGTGGTCCAGGATGATAGGACAGTCAAAATAAGAAGCGCCCCCCCAAATTTGCGGAATGCCTACCGCCCACATACCGGAAGCAGTGCGGCCGTTTTATGGGGGCACTAGACTAATTTGCCTTTCAGCCCAGTCTGCCCCATAAGACTGGCACTACACTAACAGTGTAGCGCAAGCTGACGGGGACTCTTTCCGTGATGCCCCCCTGAAAAGTGCTGCCCTAGGCCTGGGCCTTGTTGTCCTAGGCCATGATACAGTGTTGCCCACATCTACAAGTGAATAAATATATATAGGTCTGTTGCACCTTCCTATGTGTGATTAATATAGTGAAATCAAGATTATGACAAAATATATATTACCGCAAATAAAGTGCATTCAGTGCAAACAAATCATATCATCAATTAATTGCATGATAAATAAAATAAATACCGTATATACTCAAGTATAAGCCGACCCGAATATAAGCCGAGGCACCTAATTTTACCACAAAAACTGGGAAAATGTATTGACTCGAGTATAAGCCTAGGGTGTGCCTCACTGTGCCCATGCCTCACTGTGTCCATGACTAGACTGACGTTTAACATGGGAGTCTATGGAAGGGGTGCCCGGCTTTGAAAAATCGGTGCTCCCCGGCCGTAGGTCCCCCAGACAAGAAACTTTGCAAACTTGTAGAGGAAGAGTGGGGCTACATGTGTGCCAAGATTGGGGTCCAGAGGACCTATAACCGGCCGGTACCGGGTCCCCAAAGTCACCAGAGAAATGACCATTTAACATAGGAGTCTATAGAAGGGGTGCCCGGATTTGAAAAATCGGTGCTCCCCGGCCGTAGGTCCCCCGAACAAGAAACTTTGCACACTTGTAGAGGAAGAGTGGGTCTATATGTGTGCCAAGTTTGGGGTTCAGGGGACCTACGGCCGGCCGGTACCGCCTCCCCAAAGTCCGGGAGATCAGGCGCAAAAAGGTGACTCTAGTATAAGCCGAGGGGGACATTTTCAGCACAAAAAAAATGTGCTTAAAAACTCGGCTTATACTCGAGTATATACGGTAATACAAATTTTCCACTATGGTTCAAAAAGCCTCTTTTATTGTGCAGTCAATCAATGTTATTGTGACAAAAAAATGTGTGTTCATCCAGTAAAAAGAAAATCTTCCAATGTGATCTTCTATGAATATAAACACTGTACCACAGTGCAGTAGTGTATTTAGGTTTTGTGCTGCCCTAGGCCTGACTAAACTCCTGCACCCCCTAAATTAAATATGACCCACCCTTCCTGTCAAGGCCACACCCCATTCTGTTTAAGACCGCCCTGAAATTTTATAACGGGGACACTAGTTCTTAGAGCCTGAGGCAATGGATTCCCTTAACTTGCATAGATTTCCCCTCACTTCCTGTTTGGCTATGGGGCAGGAAGTGAAGTGAAATCTCTACAATGGGACAGGGATGGTAAAAAATAAACTGACAGGGGCTATAACCCTCCCTTACTCTATCCAAAATGAAAAAAAAAGTGTTGCCTATAGTTCTACTTTAAGCACAAATTTATGATAATTTTATGGAGAGGAATAAGAAGATATAACCATGCCAATGGTGCAGCAGAAAACATATAGCACAGTGAGGAAGGTTTGTGGTCCAGGATGATAGGATAGTCAAAATTAGAAGCAGCGCCCCCCCTACAGTTGGGGAATGCTGGCCTCCCGCATACCGGAAGCAGTGCGGCTGCTTTATGGGGGCGCTAGACTAATTTGCATCTCAGCCCATCAGACTGGCGCTACACTAAAAGTGTAGCGCAAGCCGGCGCGGGCTCTTTCAGTGCTGCCCCCCTTGCAAAGTGCTGCCCTAGGCCTGGGCCTTGTTGGCCTAGGCCAGGATACAGCGTTGCCACAGTGTCTAGTGATTCCCACCACCATCTCTCTTATGCTCTCACCTCCCGAGTTGGACTTGCTAGGAGCAAGGTCTAAAACCACTTTCCTCTTGTCTTAAATTGCCACTCCAAATTTGGATACTCCTTATGAATCTTCCTTTTCTCCCTGGGGTGTTCGCCTATAGGAGGTGTGTGGCCCTTTAAAACTTTCTGCATCCGTCCTGCAATGGACTGAAATAACAGAGGGGATCCCCATAGCGTAGTACATTCCAACAAATAATTTATTGAAAAATCACTTACAAGTAAAGTAGATAAATCAGCCTGTGTTTAAAAGACTGCAGGGCCGCGGTTCCCTCGTCAATTCCGGTTTCGACAGTTACGCGGCTTCACCCAATGCGTGTCGTCACAGTCACATGACTTCCTTTTTTTTTGTCATGCAATTATTTGATGATATGATTTGTTTGCACTGAATGCACTTTATTTGGAGTGATATATATTTTGTCATAAGTTAGGAGGCGTAACAGATCTATATATATTTATTAATATATATTTTTTATTGCCATATGCAAGTATTGTACAACAAATAATATACATTTGGCCTATCCCAATACACATAATAGACGTCACATATCAGGGTTATATTTCAACAACCAACATCAAACAATACATTTCCCACGCTGGGCTCCATTTACAGAACCAGATCGCATGTGGTATGTAGGTGTCCAGACACGTTTTCCCTAAATATCGCATGCGGTCCTGCAACTGTCAATTAACTATACAGTTTTTCGGTATTTACTGCAAAACACTCAAAACTGTCAATAAATATACTGCATGAAGGAAATAAATGATTAAATGCATGTGGTAATTAACCACTTAACTACTGGTCACTTTTATCCCCTTCCTGCCCAGGGAAATTTTAAGTTTCAGCACTGTCACACTTCGAAAGACAATTTCCCAGTCATGCAATGCTGTACCCAAACTAAATTTTTATCATTTTGTTTACACAAATAGAGGTTTATTTTGGTGGTATTTAATTTTTCTTCATGAATTCAGGCCAAAATGTATTCTGATATATTTCTTTGGTGAAAATAACCCAAATCAGTGTACAATATTCAGTCTGTAGAAAAGTTATAGAGTCCACAAACTATGGTATACAGTGGGGAGAACAAGTATTTGATACACTGCAGATTTTGCAGGTTTTCCTACTTACAAAGCATGTAGAGGTCTGTAATTTTTATCATAGGTACGCTTCAACTGTGGGAGACGGAACCTAAAAAAATCCAGAAAATCACATTGTATGATTTTTAAGTAATTAATTTGCATTTTATTGCATGACATAAGTATTTGATACATAAGAAAAGCAGAACTTAATATTTGGTACAGAAACCTTTGTTTGCAATTACAGAGATCATTCGTTTCCTGTAGTTCTTGACCAGGTTTGCACACACTGCAGCAGGGATTTTGGCCCACTCCTCCATACAGAGCTTGTCCAGATCCTTCAGGTTTCAGGGCTGTCACTGGGAAATACGGCCTTTCAGCTCCCTCCAAATATTTTCTATTGGGTTCAGGTCTAGAGACTGGTTAGGCCACTCCAGGACCTTGAGATGCTTCTTATGGAGCCACTCCTTAGTTGCCCTGGTTGTGTGTTTCGGGTCGTTGTCATGCTGGAAGACCCAGCCAAGACCCATCTTCAATGCTCTTACCGAGGGAAGGAGATTGTTGACCAAGATCTCGTTATACATGGCCCCATCCATCCTCCCCTCAATACGGTGCAGTCGTCCTGTCCCCTTTGCAGAAAATCATCCCCAAAGAATGATGTTTCCACCTCCATGCTTCAGGGTTGGGATGGTGTTCTTGGGGTTGTACTCATCCTTCTTCTTCCTCCAAACATGGCGAGTGGAGTTTAGACCAAAAAGCTCTATTTTTGTCTCATTAGACCACATGACATTCTCCCATTCCTCCTCTGGATCATCCAGATGGTCATTGGCAAACTTCAGACGGCCCTGGACATGCGCTGGCTTGATCAGGAGGACCTTGCGTGCGCTGCAGGATTTTAATCCATGGCGGCGTAGTGTGTTACTAATGGTTTTCTTTGAGACTGTGGTCCCAGCTCTCTTCAGGTCATTGACCAGGTCCTGCCGTGTAGTTCTGGGCTGATCCCTCACCTTCCTCATGATCATTGATGCATCACGAGGTGAGATCTTGCATGGAGCCCCAGACCGAGGGAGATTGACTGTCATCTTGAACTTCTTCCATTTCCTAATAATTGCGCCAACAGTTGTTGCCTTCTCACCAAGCTGCTTGCCTTTTGTCCTGTAGCCCATCCCAGCCTTATGCAGGTCTACAATTTTATCCCTGATGTCCTTACACAGCTCTCTGGTCATGGCGATTGTGGAGAGGTTGGAGTCTGTTTGATTGAGTGTGTGGACAGGTGTCTTTTATACAGGTAACAAGTTCAAACAGGTGCAGTTGATACAGGTAATGAGTGGAGAACAAGAGGGCTTCTTATAGAAAAAATAACAGGTCTGTGAGAGCTGGAATTCTGACTGGTTGGTAGGTGATCAAATACTTATGTCATGCAATAAAATGCAAATTAATTACTCAAAAATCATACAATGTGATTTTCTGGATTTTAGATTCAGTCTCTCACAGTTGAAGAATACCTATGATAAAAAATACAGACCTCTACATACTTTGTAGGTAGGAAAACCTGCAAAATTGTCAGTGTATAAAATACTTGTTCTCCCCACTGTATATATATATATATATATATATATGTAGCGCCCTGCTCCTATTGGGTAGGCGCTAGTGTAAATTTAGTTATCTGAGCTGTCGTTTAGCTCAGAATAATTGTATCAAATTATTGGTCTCCGTTCCAGTTTAGCTGGGCTGCACATTTTTCCACCTGACTGTAGGTGTCATTGTCACCACAGGTCAAGGTTGGAAATGCAGTAGACTGGATGCATTGGGTATTCCTTTCCCAGAAACGGCGCAGTGGGAGTGTTGACCCCGCTGTGCATTCTGGGAGAGGGTACTTAAGGAGCAGACACAGTCTCTCGGGGTCTTCTGATCCTGACCTGACGGCCCTCCTGGCCTCAGGGATGTGTTAGCAGTTTCCTGCCTCAGGGCCTGCAGATCCCTGAGGCTCTGTTAGTGAGAGTAGGCCCAGGAGTTTCTGGGGCCTACTGATCCGGGGATGGTCCTGTGTCGCCTTGCCTGCGGGAAGAGACCAAGCAATTGAGGACTCAATTGGAGGATGCATCCGGATGAAAATCTACCTCACAGTGCTGCCGGCTGGCTGAAAGATCCTGGCACTATGTGTTATGTTTCAGAACTTTACTCAAGTGAGTGATTACTCAAGTCTGTGGCAGAGACTTTTGGTCGAGCACCGTACTGGCTGCTAGGTCAGTGAGAGAGTCCTATCTGGTGGTGGCTATATCCAGTGTGGAAGCTGTTTGTCCTCTGGATTAGGAAAATACCCGTGATCCGCAAGCAAGGTACCTGAATCTCCCCTAATCCTCCATCCCTCTGTCTGGAAGTTCTTTAATAAAACCCTTGATAAAAAGTGACTAAGTGTTTGGTGCAGACATTTGTGAGCAACTCTTCAAGGAAGACCCCTAGGATGGACGTGGTGAACAGTAAGGTAACGGCAGACCCAAATCTTAAACCAGCGTCCCCTGCGGGGGTATTGCTACATATATATATACTGTATATATATGAAAATTGATCAATACTGATGTACTGATGGTCTATCTCAAATCTTGAGGCCCAAAAATGTCAGGACAGTAGACATGTGCATTCGTTTTCATCCGAATTAATTTTCGTCCGAATTTCTGGGATTTTCGCGCTTGTTTTAACAAACGATAACGAACGCGCAGAATCCGAAAACCGAAAGATCCAACATAAAAAAAGCTTTATTTTAGTTTCGTATCGACAACAGTATAGATAGAAGATTCGACATGACGGTGACAATAGCGATCTGTGTCTATCGAACCTGCGGTCGAATGTGCCTAACCTAACTCTATTAGTCCAAGATTATTTGACATAGAGAGAAAAGATTCAACATTATAGAGACATGAAGATTCGACGAAGCAGCTAAAATCATACAATCGCCGTGAGTGGACATCTATGGTCAAATGCTTCGCCCATAGGCTATAGAAGAATTCTAATGTTGGTTGACTTGTAATAATAATAAATAATGTACGATTGCGGCGTCGTACGGTTTAGCTGCTTTGTCAAATCTCTTAGAACATTCGACGGACACCATAAACCTTCAATTGACAGATTCGACCTTAATTAATTTGGATTTTTGGACGAATGCATTTTTTAACGAAACAAAATAAATAAAACGAATTTCGGTAGTAACTAAATAAATGTATTTTTTGGACGAAAACGAAATTCCGAAACAAAATATTTCAGTACAAATATTCCCCAAATGACCCTGTTTTGGAAAGTAGACAGTCCAATGTATTTAGTAAGAGGCATGGAGAGTTTTTTGAAGTTGTAATTTTTTGTCATAATAAAGAAAATTAAGAAATAAAAAAAAATCTCATTTTTTTTTTTGTTGGTACATACTGTCACCAGTGAAGTACAGCGTCATTATATAACTGGTATGGTGGTGATCAGGGACAGTAAAAGTGCAAACCAAATTTTTTTTTTTTAACACACTTTGATCAGAGCAATATTACTGTATGTTACCATAGTAACATTGTACTACTCTGGGGAAGTGATCAGGGTGTTTTTTTGTTTTCAATTTCTTTTTATTAAACTTTTTATTTTTTCTCAAATACAAAAAGCTTTTACATTTATACAAGATTAAATTACAATATACATTGTTCCCACTAGTTATTCAATATACCAAATCTTGATGTGTATAAGTTACTTTATCATTAAAACAATATACCATTCATCATTAATCTACATTTGCTCCTATTATCTTCCATATCCATTCATCCTAACATCCATTCATCCAAACCCCCCCTCCTTATTTATCTACCATTTTCCGCTTCATTTACCTTTCCCCTTCGTATTTCTCCTTATTTTCCATTTATATATATTCTTTCATTCCTTCCGAGAGCCGAAATTCATCCCATTTTTGCCATATTTCTGGCATTTGACTATTTATGTATCCTTCTTCTCTTATCTGTCTTTCCATATATTGTATTTCGTTAATTTTACATATCCATTCTACTATATTTGGGCTTTAATTTTCTCTCCAATTGCGAGCTATTATTGTTCTAGCTGCCATTGTCATATGATGAAAAATATCTTTCTTTATACTCTTTATTGAGGATGTTTTTTTTACACATTATGATACCAATACCTGTACATTTAATTGCTATAAGCAAGCATTTTACTGAATAAATCAATTCATTCAGTTTTTTTTATTAGCTGTGATTGGCCAAAGCTAATCACATGGTACAGATGGGCTGTTATTGACCCTGTCTGTACCATGTGATCACTGTGACCAATCACAGCTAGCAACACAGTTGTAACAATGAAAGGACAACCATTCATTGTTTATAACTGTCATGTGATCTGCTGTGATTGGTCACAGCGATCACATGGTACTGGCAGCAAGATGGTACACTGATTAGTCATCGGATGTGTCCGATTTGACACAGTAGGTGACAGATTGCACCCGCAGCATGGCCCCACAGCTGCACATGAGGCTTTTTCTCGGAGGATGTCATATGATGTCAGCCCGGTTTAACAAAATTTCCGCTCTCCCATAAAATTGCTATAGACCAGGCAGGAACTGGTTAAGTAGTGGTCCAGGTATGCGGTATTTAAGCAATGTAAAAATATAATAGCCAATTTTGAGTAGCCTCTGCTTTTTTGGATCAGTTCTCTCAGCAATAATGTGTAGACCCCTAACTATGCAACCCACTCCATTTGGATGGTGAAGTTTTCAATTCTCCTCTTTTCAACAGCCTCTATGGTTCCTTAACAATGCCTCCCTCCTCCGCCTGATTAACTTGCTCACTCCTCCTCTACTACCCCACCTCTATTTTCACATACTTTCTCTTAGTCTACTCTGCTCCCTCTGCTGTAATTTTCATACTTTACTCTGCTAATTTATTGTTCGTATTGCCACCCGGTTCAATGACCTTTTGCACATATAGGTACACTGACCTACCTACAATCTACTGGCTATATGACATTGGCTTTGGGAAAATATGCATACTATTTTCTTTTTTCATTCCGCCCTATCTATGTATTAGGCCATCTGGGCACAACCTATGTTCTTGAAACAGCATTGTCTCCAACCGCTCATGTTCTCTTTCCTAAACCTGCGTGGTATAAACACCAGATCATTGGCTATCTTTTAACCTCTTTACACACTGATATGCTGTACTTTGATATTCCCATTTTGTGTACCTGCTTTTTCACTCAATAAACAAATTGAACATGAACAGTAATGCATAGAAACCTAAATATGGTAATCATTGAGGTTTATTTACTTAAACTATAACTAAAGGAACTTTTTTTTTGTTTTGGGTGAAATAGATGTGGATTCGAACACCTGTCATGTTTTTATTGTTGTCTGTGCCCCCATTTAGGGAGATTCACCCTCTCTATATTTGTCCTTTTTACCATTATCATTGAAAGTAAAAGTAAAAGAAAATCGCACATTTTGGGTTGTCCACATAAACGTCATAGAGGGGAAATCTTCCAATGGGAGATGGCAAAAAAAAAACACAAGGGTTATAACCCTCCCTTACTCTATCCAAAGTGAAAAAAAAAAGTTGTGCCTAGAGTTCTACTCTGCAAGTTGCTCTAGAACTTAGTAAATGAAGTACAGCTTCACTTTACAAAGAGTACCCAATCACCTGAAAGAAAAAAAAAAGAAACATTTTTGCTTGCACATGATTGGATGATGGAAGTGAACAGAGTTCCTCCTCATTTACTAAGCTCTGGAGTAACTGCACTTGCAAAGTCCTCAGTCTATGTGCCTTTAGGAAGTCAACCCCATTATGTTTAGTGAATCCACACCATTACATGTAGTGAAACATATCCATTTTCTATGGTCATTTTGACAGATTTTTGGAGACTTTTTTTGTGTTACATGCATATCACAATGGTCTAATCTCTTGTTAGAACATATCTTGGATACTTCACTTATTCAGAACTATTTTTAGAGATATCTTTGGCTCAAATAGTCGCAAGACAGAATGGGATTATGAATAGACAAGTATTCTTACGAAGGCGTGGAACTTGAGCTGTTAGGAGAGGGGTGTCATTAATTTGAAGGTTTGACAGATGGATACCAGAGTGACACTTGCCAGAACATCAGAGAATGACAATAGCTATTCTCTGATAAGAAAAACAGACCTGTCCAAAGATATATCAATGACTTTGCCAAATATCACAGCAAAAATTACTTTAAAGCTGGGTTTCTTAACCATGGAACCCTAGGGTAGCGTTTTTTTTTTGTGAATTGCAAAACATTGTTTTTTTAAATGCTATGAGCTATATTACTGCACATTTTATAGTGAAAAATACTGCTTCGTGAATGGAGCCCACTGTGCCTTATCCAGATTTCCAAAGGAACACAGTTACAGGAAACCTCAATACATGTAGAATAACAAGGCTAACATAGTTACATATACCTTTTTTGATAGGTATATTTAAAAAAAAAACATACAGATCAGGTCCAGCAACCAGATAACAGCAAAAGAAACAAAAAAGAAACACGCATTGAAAGAAACAAGAAAAAACATACCATCTTTACCCATTCAACCCATTCAGCAAAAGCAGCACAAATGCTCTGTATTACCCTAAGCCAACATAGATATCAGCCCTATACAGTATGCAAACCATTTCCTACAAGAAACAATACATTTTATTTCTCTATGGGCTTTCTGCCACCGATTCAGATGAATCTATCCATCCTGATCATATTTAAAAAAAAAAATTGATGACCCCCCTAGCCTAATATGTAATCTCATATAATGGGATACAGGGTATCTAAGTTGACCAATTTATTCCAGATTGCCAGTCCAAGGATATCAGTATGTACCCAATTTAACATATTTTTTTTTTTTACATAAAAAAACAGGAATTCCAAAAAAAGTTTAGCAGCATTATCCATAATTTCATCCTCAATCACCCCCAGAAGACACACTTTAGAGCTACACTCATTAGGAAGATCAATATTACCATCTATAAACTCTGCAACTTTGGACCAAAGAGGCCTAACTTTCTGCATTCCCATATCTAATGTAGAAAGGATCCTGTAGTGGTTTGACACTTATGACAATTTGTGGTATTTCCTTCCCCCATTTCAAATAAATACTATGGGGTATAGTACATTTGATGTACGTAGCATAACTGTTTTTTTCCCTGGCAGAAATAATAGTATCCACATATATATAAAGAACTTCTAGCCACATCTAATCAGATATTGAGGCATTAGACAGAATATAAAGAAACTTTACCAAATAAATAATTTTGAGCAATTTTATTCTGCCTAACAGAGTTAACAGAAAATGGCCAGTTTTGTGATTATCCCTTAAAGGAGAAGTACAGCCAACGTTTTTTTGGCTGTACTTGTCCTGTGGATCACAGGAGTGCAGTATGTTTTGCAGTCCCTTGACCCATTTTCAGCAGACAGCGGGCTAAAGCCGCTGTCGGCTGATGTCACAGAGCTGGTCCAGGCTGGGGAAACCATATGGTCAGGATCCCCACTAACTCTGTGTCTATTACCTGACATGCGGTTGCCAAAAAACGCCCGTGGCTCACATAGCAATAGGGCTGATGCCACCTGTTTTGATGCCGATGCAACATGTCAGGAGTTGTGACGTGTTTTGACGTCGATGCAGCGCGTCAGGAGACTCAAGGACACTCTCTATTTAAGGCTCAAGGGGGCTAGATGTGGGAGCAGGACTGTACGCCTCTGACGCAGCCGGCGGGGACCGGTGAAACCGGTTAGGCTGTCTCTCTGTCCACCTTGCCCCTGTGACTGGAAGCCACAAACATTTTGTCATGCTTGACAGACCCCGCTGGGAATCGTCACTTTACTGGCACTGAGAAACACTCCTCCATCCATCACATGACAAGCACTGTTCTACCTTATCTTTATTTGGGACCCAATTTTCGGATTGCACATAATCCATTAGGGACCGGGACTGGCTTTATTGCACGCAAGTTTGTGCCTATCGACTGGAGCCATACAACAGTGAGAGGGAGGTTTCAGGTCATGGGTTAAACCTAACCCTCAATACTTTTCATAGCTTTTCATGTTATATACGTATCACAAATGTACTTTCTTGTTCCACTAACCACCTCTGGACCACTGTTGACCCACTGAGCTTTCATCATTACCTTTGCATTCCCCAGTTGTATAATCATCAGTGTGCCCCTCTCTTTCCCAAGATATAGGTCTGACCATCTTGTGATTATTCCCATGCTGGGAGCCAGCTGAGCATCTATATCCAATTAATTTACATGTTGGTTCACTTATAATATTATTGTTTCTTAGCACTGAGCCTGTCAATGCTCATTTATATTGTTTGGCTTCAGCAATTAACGGTCACTGGAGGGGGGCATGAATGGTGGACATTGAGTTTTAAACACTGTATGATTGTCACACGTTAAATGTTTACGTTTTTTGATACAAATAAATTTTGATTCAGCTACAGTACAGTGGGCTGTGCCTTTTTTTTCCTCATTTATCTGACTTGGTTGGTTGAGCTCATACAGAGTTATTAATGGTCATCATTTACTTATAAGACAGCCTGAATGCCATACATATTATAATATATTTATATTTATGTAGAGCACTGATTTAGAGACCATACTATATAGCTGGTTACACCACCACTTCACCACTTGCACTGTATTTGTTTTCACTGTTTACACTACAAATATATTATCTCACAAAAGTGAGTACACCCCTCACATTTTTGTAAATATTTTATATCTTTTCATGTGACAACACTGAAGAAATTACACTTTGCTACAGTGTAAAGTAGTGAATGTACAGCTTGTATAACAGTGTACATTTGCTGTCCCCTCAAAATAACTCAGCCATTAGTGTTGTCATGAAATATCTATGGGACTGTTGTCATAAGCGTTTGTATGTAGTATGTATTAGTTTGAAAGCTAAAATAAACTTCTGATCTGAACATTCACTGGGCAAGGAACACATATTTCTTCTCTACTTTGATGCATTTCCAAATAACAGATTTACTTTTTCGTGGTCTAGATTTCCGATTTATCATAAGATTGTTATGTATCTTTTATTGGTAACCAAAGTTTGCATCTGTGATATTGCACATTTTATAGTGGTTCACAGCTTACTGATAAGTAAGTTCTTTGAAGTGGTATGGGAAAATGGGTTTGCTAACCAAAAAAGGAAATTTGCACCCTTTCACACAGCTAACAAGAATAAGAGTGAAAATAAATAATCCCTTTTCACTGCTATTTATATTTCAAAATTAGACAATTGCTTCTTAAAACCATTGCATCAAATAATTACTGAATATTGTTTTTCTTGGGTATACTTTTGCTTTCTTAAAGGGGATGTGTATTTCTTTTTAAGTTTTTTTTTATATATATATATACATGTAAAAAAATATCAGCCTAATCTAATTCTAATTAAGAAGTTGTCCATTTTTTTTACACCTGAGCCTTACGTGCTAAACACTGGCAACCACCAAACCTCAACTTCTGCAAACCTCTTCCCATTACTAAAAATAATGCAACCAAGTTTACAACTCTTCAATGAAAGGGACCACCAAAGACTTGTGACCATCTCAATATGTAAATATTTAAAAAACGATATATAGAGCCAGGTTCAGATGTGTAAGTAACAAACATCACTTATTAAAATTCAACATTTTAACCATTCATGAATCATACTTAAACAAAATCAAACCCCCTAGGGTATAATGATATAATAGTTACTGCAGTGAATATTTAATTTATCAATATATCATAATAGTGCTATTTTATGATCTAACCTTAAATTAGAGAGATATTAAACCCACAATTCAATACATTGCAGGTTACCAACCATTAGATGTGGTGGCTGCATCAGTTGTCTATTCTTTGGCTTTTTTACCACTGTTTATACCTGGTGATCTGGCCAGTAACACACCTCCTGTATTAGTGAGACACAACTCTGGAGCAATGAGCATAGATGATACAGCAGACAGCAGCATCGTCAGTCTTTGGGAGTATGTTAAATGCATTATCAGATATAAAACCACTAACAAATTGAAGCCAAACTCCAGCTTACACTTTATAATCAGTTATGATATATATTGAATGTCCCATGAGTAAGACTAATGCACTAATCCAAAAGGTAGGGGAAATTAACACCCAGAAAATCCCAACAAGAGGGGGGTTCTGACAAAATAAATGAACTATCTCAGTACCAATTAACAACACATTTAAGGCGACATAAAATATTGTAAATGTTTATTAATACAATGGTTAAAAAAAAAGAAGAAAAAAAGGGACTTTTTTGTATTCATATACACAGACACATAATAAAATCACATCTATCACTTTTTGGTAGTATATTGTATTCAGTATACAGGGATCACAAGTAATGTGGCACCTCTAAAGTGGTTAAACAAATGGGGGTGTCCAATTGCTCCTCCTTCAGGAGGAAAAAGCAAAACATTATCTGTAACAAGATATGATATCAGTCAAATTGAAAAAAATGGTACAGATGGTAAATATTGGATGTAATTACAACAGTGATACACTCAAATAATTAGCCAGTTACTTACCAATGCGGACTCCTGTACCTGAGAGGTAAATGTGAGGGCACAGCCACATTTATTTCCCCCAAGGCATACACAGGGGGCAAAAAGAGGGGGGCTTACAAAGGTGCACTGCCCTCAGGACTAAAACAAAAATACAGAGACTTATCAGGTCACTGATATAAACCAGGGGAAACAAGGACAATTGGGAACAAAAAGAAAAGAAAAGGCAGGAAAAGGAGTTGAAGGGGGGGGGGGGACAAATAGAGGCTGTAAGGGACTGATTTGCCATGAACTGACCTCAAAAGAATACACATATTGATAATAATTCCAGGGGGTATAGAGAGTAAATATTCAGGTGGACATCATCCAGTACTTCATGATAAAGGATTGTTGACCATATCTGATTTAAGCTGCAGAGGTTGAAGGTCCATATATTAAAGACCATCCACATGAGGCTGGGTCCCCAAAAGAAAAGCGCATAAGCCTACAGGTGAAAAAAATAATAGGCCATATGTCAGTCATAACAACCGAATGTATACGATTACCATGAGTCTCACCCCAAAATACAGGCAGTAATATAAAAAGCGCCACGGGATAACAAGTTCCAGCAAGCGCTTAGAAGTATTCATATTCAAAGACGCCGCAAGGAAAGTAGACCGGTCAATCCACCCGGAGCCATTGAAGTAGACAGTATACCCCTTGCAGATTCTGATATGGAGAGCAGGCTAAGTCCGCCTTATAAACCCCCAATCTGGCGAATGCAGAACTGCTGGGAAAACCAGCATCTGATTTCATCAGATTCCCCGAACTGCGCATGCAGGAGGTCGCACACATGTAAAGACACGGTTGGATGGACCAGTTATAACCAGTTACAGCAAGCAGTTTTTTTTCCTTTTGGGATAAAAGTTTTAAATAAATAAAAGTTGATCATTTTAACCACCACTGTCAGTGTTACAGTATGTGGTTTGTCTCATCCATGTAAACTGATACATTCTGCTGGAGAGTTTGTGCTGTGAAAACAAGAGACATGCTGGCTGGATTACCAGATGGAAATAGAAGAAAGAGAGCCTAAATAAGGAAACTAGTGCAGTCATCACATCTAATAATTGATACGCTGATATATAATAAATGTTTGCTTTTGGGTATAATACTGTTTTAATGATTGGCAGTCGTCTCCAAATACAGTTTGTAGGCAAACAAAATCTTCTTCATTAGGTATGAGGTTCATATTCCCTGCTTTGAGGTTGATTTT
Organism: Rana muscosa; assembly: GCA_029206835.1. Taxonomy (NCBI): domain Eukaryota; kingdom Metazoa; phylum Chordata; class Amphibia; order Anura; family Ranidae; genus Rana; species Rana muscosa. The sequence continues at coordinate 636,646,421 of CM055118.1, read as the reverse complement.
TCCAGTGAATTAATGCAATATTTTGGCAGACCTCTGGACCTTTGTAAACATAATGCATTGCCTGTCTTTTAACTTCAGTCTATTGGCCTAGAAGGGCCAATAATGGGGTCTTTACTATGTACTGGCCATCTCATTATAAAAAGGTGGGATACCAGCAGCCATTTGTCAGTGTGTGTGGAAAATCTGACAGTCTGTGTAGGGAGTGCTAGTTGCTATACAGTGCTATACTGTGCTAAATTACTATGGATTGCAGTGTGGTGGGCTACCTTTTTTTTGCCCTTACCCAGTGTTTACGTGTCAGAGACCCAATAGTCCTTTTTAGGCCCACCTCATTCTTACTTTGGGTTTGCAGCATACACTTTTAGCTGACCCTTTCAAAACTGCTCTTTGTTTGAAGCACATTACTGCATACATGTATGGTAAAGCAGTATGCACCAGTTGTTTATTCTCCCTGTTTCCAAAACTGCCATTAGATTTAGGTAATTGTTAGGCTTGTGCAATTCGTTTCGTAACGAATTGAAATTCGTCCGAATTTAGCAACTTTCGGACATTCGGAAGCATTCGAATTTCCGAACAAAGCAATTACGAATAAGACCGAATCCGAAATAAATTATACCGCAAATAGCGAATGCCCGAATGTCTTCGGCATAATTCGTTATGAAAAAGTTACGAATGTACGAATCCATACGAAGCACAATAACACTCACTCTGCTCTGCTCTCTGCTTCTCCCACACCGTGCTGAACTCCCTCTCAAAATGGTGTACAGGGGCGGAGGTTATAGCCGCATGTAAAAAACGAAAGTAAAATACGAGATTTTGAATCCATTCGAAGCACAATAACACTCACTCTGCTCTGCTCTCTGCTTCTCCCTCACCGTGCTGAACCCTCTCAAAATGGTGTACAGGGGCAGAGGCTATAGCCGCATGTAAAAAACGAAAGTAAAATACGAGATTTCGAATCGTTACAAATAACCGCAATGTATTTAGAAAAGTACAAATCCATTCGAAGCACATTAGGCATAATAGGCAGCGTCGTTGTGAGAGAGACACGGAAAATTACGAATCAACGAACCCAAAAAAAGTTACGAAAGTAGGAGTTGTGTCCAGAATCAACGAAAAACAACGTACTCTACCGAAAGTACGAACCCAAAAAAAGTTACGAAAGTAGGAGTTGTGTCCAGAATCAACGAAAAACAACGTACTCTACCGAAAGTACGAATTATAAAGCAACAAAAAATTCAACGAAAAATGTCGCTTGCAAAAATACGAATGAGTCCGAACACGAAAAATCCCGTCTAGCAAAATTACGAATGATTACGAATCAACAGGACCGGAAAGAAACGAATTTTTCCGTTGTGCACAAGTCTAGTAATTGTATTTATTAAAAAATTTCAGGCAGGCCTAAAATTAGAGGCAGAGGTTCTGCATGTGGAGGTAGTATGGAACCAGCAGCATCTAGATGCAGGGCACATCTTTTTCTGTCTAAGTGTGGCTGTGCTTTACAGCCACAGAAGGTGACAGAGCTTGCACAATATGTGTTCGAGCTTCTAGCTATCCTTGCAGCCAATGTGCTGTCTGAGAGGGCCTTCAGCAAAGCAAGAGATTTTATTACTAAGAGAGGTAAATCTCCCCTTTCCCTGACAGTGTTAACCAGTTTCAAATTACCAATGACTCCATATTTTTTGATGCTGATGCCACAGATCAAAACTTTAATTGTCATCTGCCTACACCCCCAAAAAAAGATACCTTCCACCATTATCACCTTCTGCCACCTCTCCTGGCCTATTCCAGTACCTTGGCACTGTAAAGGTACTAAACTTTACCTAAGCTGGACCTCTAATGGTTTCCACTAGGTAAATCCTGTGTTGCACTTTCAAGTTTGGGGCTTATTCCCATACACTGGTATTGTAAAGTGCCACATGTTGTTTTTGAAGCTGGACCTCAGCTGAAAAAGTTCTGATGTTTGTTACAGGTATAAATCCTGTTTTAACCTTAAAGTTTCTGGCCTTCTCTCGTTCTCCAGCATTTAAAAATATTTATGGCTATTGTCTCTTGGAAAATACACTCTAATGTTTATTTCATTAATGTTTAAATGTGTATATAAAATCTGCCTTGTCTCTCCCTCTTATAGGGCTCATGCACAAGGCTGCCAAGGGGCCACAAAGCATTCATAGACTCCATAAAACTTTTCCCGGGAACCTGTGGCTGCTAAGTAAGAGGTTCAGAATCAGAATAAATGACGCAACCCCAGAGCATAAGCGCACACAGTCACGACTACAGTGTGTAACTGTACACAGCAGCTATGGGTCCCAGGAAAGTGTTCAGGTAGGATCTGGAAACTGTACAGCCTCCTTACTGCTGTATGCTTAAGCCTATATTGCGACTTTACCAAGCTGCTTGCATACTGTTCAACAACTGTACTGTATTGTTATTGTCTCTCAAATAATACACTCTAATTTCTATTTCAAAATAAAACCTGCCTCATCTCTCTTTCTTTTATTGTAGCTTAACTAAGTTTCTTACTTACTGTCCAGCCACTGAACAATATTTATGGCTATTGATACTCAGATAATACACTCTAATTTTTAAACAACCTACATTGCAGGTGCTTATTCAAGCTCTCTCATACAGTCATGATGCTAGCCAATTTCTACTTAACACATACCTCAAGTCTGTATATTGAATATTTCAGGGCTAACTGGGGATACAAGGATGAGAAGGGAATTAAGGAATATGGAGTTGTAGTTTTTTATGCACTTGGTTTCAACACTTCACCAAACCTTTAAAACAATGCAGTTTAGAACTGCAAAAAAAGAAGCTAATGAATCACACTATTAAGCTGTTATGCCACTAGTTAGTTTTTTGAAGATAAGCGTTTTAGATTCTTCTTTTTTTTCTTTTTTTTTATGAAAAACTATCCTGTAGCGTTTAGATCTGTTGAGGATGCCACTACCACTGGTCAATTCAATTTTATTACCAAAAACCAAGTGTTGCTGTCCTTCATGAAACCATGATACTAACCACTGTCCCCAATGGCAGTGCCTAGCTCCTAATATCCTTTTCTAATATTAGTTTAGCTATTAGTCTTGAACATGGCCAGAATTTAATATCAAGACCCCCCCCCCTCCCCCCATAGACTTTAATGGGGTTTGATACTATGTTTGGGTTTCATGAATTTTAGGCAGAATTCAACAAACCCCATGCAAATCAAACCTGGGTAAATTCACCCATCCCCATCAGTAATTATTAACTTAAAAATGTGTAACATAAAGCTCCTGAAAAAGGGCTGCATTCAAAACATATTTGGCTCAAAGTGGTTCCAAAGGCAGAAGGTTTTTTATTATCATTATTATTTCCTTTATTTTCCAAGAAGTTGCAGTTTACAGTCAAAGTAAGGAACACAACATAGTCAAGTAATATTGATAGCCTCACATAAAGATCCAAATGCCAACAGGTCAAGCATAACCGCACCAGCTGAGAGAGCTTAGATGGCACAAATGACAACCACAAGGGAGACCTAAAACATAGACTCAAGGACTTAAAACTGTGCAACTATATATAGCAAAACAATGTACCGGGAAGCCTAGCATCCCGGTGGCCAATAAGACCCAGAAGGGGGAGATGAAACTACAATGATGTATGTATTAATAATCAAATACCTGAAAGGTATAGTGCCCAAAGCTGCGCCAAGTACATGGGGTAGGTGGTGGATAGAAGAGGAGGGGGGAAATGGGAGGGGGGAGGAACAAATAGAGGATAAGAGGAAAGGGGGATGCAGACAAAAAAGAGTATAGATAAGGGGCGAGGTGTCCCCTGCACAAAAGAAATACAGACAAATATAAAGAAAGGCAGAGCCTTTTTCCCAGGGTGTCCAGGCTGAGTTCAGGATGTTAAATAGATTGTGAAACCCCCTGAAGATAGACATCGGTAAATACAAAATGTTGCCAGGGCCTCCAAGTGTCACAAAAGGTCTCCTCTCGGTTGTTCAAGGTGACTGTGAGATCTTCAATGTCTCTAAGCTCATTAACTTTAGAAAACCACAGAGACTTTGATGGCGGGTTCTCAGATCTCTAACACAAGGGGATGCAAGCCTTAGTGTTTAATAGATGAATTGTAAGGGAAGCCTTGTATTTCTTAATAGGTTATTTTGAGAGATGTAACAGGCATGCTGCAGTGTTTCCCTCCATATCAACATTGGTCAGGTGCTTGACTGGCCACCTTCCGCCAGAAAGGTCTAAGTTTGGGACAGTCCCAAAAAATATGTAGCATTGTTCCCTCAGCAGCACAACACCACCAGCATGCACTAGGGACCTGAGGAAAAAAGTGATGTAGAGTAGTGGATACCCTGTACCAAAGGGTCAAAATCTTGTATCTGGTTTCTTGGATCCTAGTGGCGATAGAGGACTTCTGGGAAAAAACATAGGATTTTCTCCCTCTGTGAGTCAGTGAATCGAGTTTCAAGAGCCAACACCCATTTGGAGAGGAGCGAAGGCACAAACCCCAACGTCGGGTAGATCAGAGATGCATAAATCGTCGAGAGGCAATGACGAATCATGATTAAGCACAAGATGTATGTGTTAAAGGCGTCTACGTGACCTTATGCTGGTGTCTTTGGTGTCATCACTGTGAACAATAAAAGGCAATCGGGATCTCTGGATGTGCAGCCGTTTCTTTCTTCTCTTGGAATATCATAAAACATAATATATTAGAGTCATTGCTATTGGTACCACTACCTATTGCCACCCTTGTGCTGAGGGTGTACAATTGCCTCTATAAGAATAATTAATAGACCTCAACTGTTATTAATGAAGCTATTGCCTAATCTACATTTAACCAGAATGGCGAGTAGCATTTTAAATAATAAATCCAGCAGCTTTCCATTAGTGAGATCTCTCTCTTACCGAGATCTCTCCCACATCAATGTGGGGTAAACCTATCAATAGCTGTGAATTTAGTACCCGCTGGTTTTTTGTTGTGAAGGTATTATTCAATGCCTATCACTTGCTGATATCTTGTAAGCAGATTTGATTTTCACGTGGTGTGGTGTGCGTCACTATACACATTAAAAACTGGTAAAGGGATTATCATCTTTTCCTGTTTTAATACTTCAAAGACTAAGTGAAAGATGGGAGACACAGGAAGCGCCACCTGAGTGTAGTATGTTGAGTACAGTTTATTAGCATGGTAAGTAATGCACTTACAGGAAACAAGGTAAAAACAGGCTCATCTGTATGGGGATATGATGTAGATGTGGTCCAGCATCCGAGAAGAGCGTCCACGAGTATGGGAAATGCTTAAGGGAGCCTTGTTTCTCTGCTTCCGGTGATATCATTTCCCTGCATTCCATGCCGGCCCACAGGCTGACTTCCTGGTGGCCACAGGATGAATTGCGGCTCCCTTAAACATCTGCCATACTAGTGGACACTCGTCTCGGATGCCGGACCACATCTACATCATATCCCCATACAGATAATCCTGTTTTTACCTTGTTTCCTGTAAGTGCTGTACTTAAAATACTACACTCAGGTGGCGCTTCCTGTGTCTCCCCTCTTTCATTTTGTTTACAGAGCTGGCTTTCCTCTGAGGACAGCACTTACAGGAAACAAGGTAAAAACAGGCTAATCTGTATTAGGATATGATGTAGATGTGGTCCGGCATCCGAGACGAGCGTCCACGTAAAAACAGGCTCATCTGTATGGGGATATGATGTAGATGTGGTCCGGCATCCGAGACGAGCTGCCTACCACCTCTCTTTAGAAACTGTTACTTTTTATGGACTGATAAACTTTTATTGCTCATATACTGCCTGCTGTATTTCTACATGTACACAAGTGTTTGCGCTTACAGCTTTTTCTTTGTCAATACTTCAAAGACTGTTGATTTTTATTAGTGCCACATGTGTTATCCCGTGGTTTACGGAGAGGCACAAATCCTGCCTGGTCTCTATGAATAAGAATGGGCATATGGGGGAGAGGCCTTTTGGCCAAGATTTTTGTGAAAAATTTCAGATCAGTGTTCAAAAGAGCGATCGGACAGTAATTGCCGCATCACAAGGGATGTTTCCCATCCTTTGGGATAAGAGAAATATAAGCTCTAAGGGTATCCAATGGAAATCATTTCCCCTCTGTGATGAAGTTGAGTGCAGAAACCAAAGGGGAGGACAATGTCTCAAAAAATAGTTTGTAATAAGTTGGCCCGGGGCCTTTTTTGGTTTAGATTGAGCCAAAACCCCCCTAGCTCCTCTGCTGTGATAGGCTCCTTGAATTCCTCCATAACTGCACCGGGGAGTAATGACATGCCAGAGGAGGCAAGGTATAACCGTATGGCCAAACCCATGTCCGGAGAAGGATGCGGGAGGGGGGAAAGTCAAAGATTTTAGAGACCCTAATAGAAAGATTTAAACTCCACCGTCATTGCAGTAGAATAAGTTAAATTCTGCCGGAGGAGCCAATAATATGAGAGATTTAGGTTTTGGTCCAAGGTAATTGAGGCGCGAGTAAGCGTGGTGAACTTGCGAAAAGAAGGAATAGTCACGTTCTTGAGGATGTAGTAACCGCCAGGGGTCGACAAGATGGAGAAGTTGCAAATCCACCTTTAGGCATCTGAGGTGAGAGTAGGGGAGATGAACCCTGTGGTACGTCCAGTAAAGGAATCATGGCAAAATTAATATCGCCCCCAAAAACAAGAAGCCCCTCTGCAAATTATAATAATTCAGGAGAAGTCCGTAAAAAATGCAGGTGGTCCACATTCAGAAAATAAACATTGGGAAAGGTAACCAGCACGTCACACACCTTCCCCTTCAGCAGAAGAAAACGGCCCTGGGCATCCGTCCGCATCGCCTCAAAAGTCAAAGGAACCGATTTGGCCACTAGAATGTTAACCCCCTTGGATTTGGAGATGGGAGAGGGGCTATGATGCGCAGTCGAAAAGTCCATGTTAGTCAATTTGGTGATCCGATCACCACGGAAGTGCGTTTCCTGTAGGAAGGCTACTTGAGTTTTAAATTTCTGCAAACAAGCCAAAAGCTGGGAGCACTTCTTCGGCACATTTAGACCCCTCACATTGAGAGAGATAACCTTGAGGAGACCCATAGTGCATCCTGACCTGAAAATGGTTGTACGAAGGTGTGAGATGAACTCTCCACCAGGAATCCCCAGGCAAGAGGGAGGAAAATAAGCAAGGAAAGGGAATGAAAAGAGAGAAGAAAGAGGAAGAATAAGGAAAGTCGGAAAGGGGTAGAGATGATCAGTCTACAGTAATATTTCACTGAGAGCCTTGAAAGAGCACAAAAAGTGCCCGAGCAAAAGTCCGCCCTATCTGGGGGTGGTTAAGGCACTAGGAAAAGCACAAAACAAACAGAAAAAGACAATAAAAACAGTACATTTGGAGATGCACGAAGTAGGAGCTTCAAGAACCATGTTATAACTGTAAAAAAGCCATTAATATAAACAACACATCACAAACAGTACTGTAAGGGTGCACCAGGAAGGATGCAGAGACCAATAAATCTCCATAAAGTGTATATAAAATAGGAGAAGATAAAAGTGTGTGGTCTCTATACCAGCCCCCCAGGACTCCATGACAGGAGGATGGAATGCACACATATGGTTACCGAAAACAGTAACAAATACATTAACTGGGTAGACTCTGTTCATAAAATATTTCAGTGAAAGGTGGGACCGTTGGACAGGTCCCAGGTCCCCACAGTTTAATGTTTGGCACCAACAAGAGAGACAAATAGCTAAATCTGGCTAAAGTGAACTGAGAGTTATGGGGGATGGAGCTCACCCACAGGCCACCATCAACAAACTAGGGTCCCCTCGCTGACCGCCAAAAGAGGCGGTAAACAGGGGGACAACACTCCTTACAAAACAAGTCTCTCAGAGGTCAGAGGGCATAGATCTATGACAGCATGTTTCTAGAGTCTCTGGTCCTAACATAGAGGCATACAGGGAGAAGAAAATGACCCTGCCATTGAGGTTTGGACTAGCATACGAACCCATAGAGCTCCCAAAAGTTAGTAGTTACTTGAATTGTAGGGTGCATATTTAAGAGGGGAGAGATACAATCAGATGGCTCAAATGTGACAGCAGCTGGAGGGTACCCCATGAAAGTTCCACAGCATCAAGTTTTACAGTGACAGGCCACTTGAGGAACTAGACAGTCAGGCTTCAGAAGTGTTTGGCATTGATCTGGGAGCCTCAAGACTAGAGGCACGAGAGCTAGGTCTTCAGATCCATTGTGGTCTCGGCATAGGTGGGCCAAAAGCCTCCTGGCTGAGCAGGTAATCAAACCAGTTAGGTGCATAACTGCAGGCCTATCCAGGAAGCTGAACAGTTCTAGGAGCTAATCGGGGAAAAGAAGATAGAATTGAGTCCCCTGTTTCCGCACAATAATATAGAAGGGATGGCCCCAACGGTAAGTCGCCTCTGCCTCACGGATTATAGCCCGGGTTTGCCTAGAGACATCAGGGTAAATCCAAATAGACGCACCATCAAAGTCAACAGGTCCCTTCGACCAAGCCTGACGTATTATCTTCTCTTTAACAGTGTGGAAATAGGCCCGGCAGAGGATATCTCTGGGCATAACTGGGAGAGCAGAGGTCGGTTGAGAGGAAGGGGGTGCCCTAGGGCATAGCACCCGATGAACTCTATCGAGCTCCAGCTCTGTTGTGGGATAATTGCCAAGGATCTGGTTCAAAATAGCCACCACTGCAATACGGAGGTCTGGACCCATAGTAGCTTCAGGGATACCATGAAGATACAGATTGGTCCTCCTGCTGCAATTTTTTCTATCATCCAGGTCTGTCTATTACAGGCAGAGCTAGGTTTTTTTGTCCAGGTACATTAGGGAGGCGTAGCAACTGGAAATAAAGCCTTTGGTGGAGGAGGCCTGCTGCAAAAGGGCGAACACAGGAATGGGCGAAAGTGCAAGATTATCAATCGACCTCTGGGCTTTAATAGCATGTTTCAGCTGCATATAATAAAATAGCATATTCTGTGGAATTTTGAATCTAGACTGTAGTTAGTTGAGCAAATGAGAGCAATACACCATTGTCAAAAATGTGTTTTAGATGTGTTATACCAACCGAGTGCCATCTATTAGCATGTTGTAACTTTAGAAGTTCAGGATATGTGTGGTTGTCCCAAATTGGGCTATAACTGGTGTAACCCTGCACCCCTTGTAATTGTTTAGTTTTCTCCCATACTTTTTGAAGTAACCTGTAAGTTGAGAACTGTTTGTTAGGTTTGGAAAATAATTGTGCCTCCAATCCCTCCGCCAATGAAGGAGCCCCACTAAATTGCAGCATTATGGCTAGCGTAGAGTTACCTGGCATCTGCGACAGCCCCCCTGCCATTTGTTGGAGCTGGGCGGCCAAATAGTATACCCATGGTTTCGGAAGTGCCAACCCCCCTACATCTTTGGGTTTTTGTAACTGCTCCAGTTTAATCCTGGCTGCCCCCCCCCTTTTCCAGAGCAGGGATCGAAAAATAGAGTTGACTATCCAAAATACTTTCAGGGGAACTACTATCGGGGAGTTATGGAGATGGTATAATAATTGTGGCATCAATACCATTTTAATCAAGTTTGCTCTGCCCGCGACAGAGAGCCATGGTTTGTTCCATATTTTAACTTTATCCGTAAACCTTACCAGTAACGGTTGGATATTGAGATGGCAGAAGTCCAGTGGTTGGGGAGATATTACTACTCCTAGGTATTTAAATTATGTAACTATGGGGACCAGACAGTGAGAGTCTAATTGTGAGTGTACTTTGTAATTGTAATTGTGATCCAGGGGCAGAAGCGTGGATTTGGACCAATTGATTGTGAGGCCAGAAAATTGACCGAAATACGTTATAATGGACATCACTGTTCGTAAGGATATATCCGTGTCCCCCAACAAGAGAAGCATATTGTCTGCATAAAGCAGAATCTTCTCTTGTATGGTGCCATATCTGAACCCCACTATACTTTCATGGGCCCTAATAAGCGCTGCCAGTGGCTCTATTGCCAGTGCAAATAACAGTGGTGAAAGGGGCAATCACTGCCTGGTGCCCCTCCCTAAATGAAAGCTATCAGAAACTGAGCCACCCTCTCTAATGGATGCTTGCGATTGATGATAGATCAGGCCGATCCACAATTCGAAAATGGCACCAAACCCAAACTTTTCTAGGATAGCCCAAAGGTATCCCCACTCAATGCTGTCACGTGCCTTATTGGCGTCCAATGACATCAGAGCCCTGGCTCCCTCATTGTCAGCAGGAGTTTGTATATTAACATACAGTCGTCTGTGGTTTACCGCTGTCGACTTGTTAGGCATAAATCCCACCTGATCCTCGTGTATGAGGTCTGAAATAACAGTATTCATTCTCCTGGCAAGCACCTTTGATTTTTATGTCCATTTGAAGAAGGGAATTAGGTCTATAAGAATTGGGCTCTGTAGCTGGCTTGTCTGGTTTGAGAAGCAGGACAATACTGGCACGTGTCATTGAATCAGGCAGCTGTTGTTTTAGTCTAGCTTCGTTCAACACCTCCAACCACTTAGGTAACAGTAGATCCAGATATCTTTGATACACCTCTATGGGCAACCCGTTGTCCCTGGGAGCTTTGGATGTGGGGAACAGTCTCACCCGCCTCCTGCAGCTCCTCCAAGGTGAGGTGCGTGTCAAGTGCATCCCGCTGGGAGTCCGAGAGCCGAGGCAAGGATACCAACTGTAAATAATTGTCAAGGTCCTCCGGGTTATAGGTCGCCCTTGAGGCATAAAGATCCATGTAATAGCGTACCAGTTCGACCATAATAGCGTCAGATGTATTAGTCAGCCTACCAGTCACCAATTTCAAAGCCCCAATGTTAGGGACTGTAAGGCGGACATTGACAATTTTTGCCAGCAAGCGGACAGTCTGCTCCCCCTGCTCGTAAAAAGTCACCCTGGAAAAGAAGCGCTTCTTTTCCACCTTTTAACTAATAGCTTTACTTAGGGCATCCTGAGCCGATACCCAAGAGGCCTTTAGACTAGACATATGCAATTTGTTTAGTTACAAATTTGTTATTCGTCAAAATTTGTTATATTCGTTGATTCGTAAACATACGAACAAACAAACGGTTTGATAAAATTACAAACGAACAACAAATTATCGAAAAGAACAAATATGGAAAACACTGAAATACGAATTTAGTAAATTTGAAACAGCCAAAATACGAAAAAGTAAAAAACGAAAACATAAAAACAACGAAAATACCAAACAAAGATCAAAAAATAACGAGAATCAAAATGAACGAAAAAGCAAAATTACGAATATTCGGAAAACGTAAAACAAAACAACGAAAATAACAAACAAAGATCCATATTAACGAAAATCAAAATGAACGAAAAAAAAATTACGAATCTTCGGAAAACGGAAATCAAAACAACGAAAATTCGAAAAAACTTAAATTCTATTTCGTTAGTTCTGAATTAGTTCTGGGCGTTGGCCAATGGCCAAAAAGCTTGTCCCTTCCCCTGAAGAGGTTGTCTCTTCCCCCAATGATCTTGTTTCTTATTCCCTTGTGTGTTTTTCTGTGTTAGACTGCACTGCATTCCATCCACAGTCCAGAAAGGTTGTGGTTGGGTAGGTTGCACTGTTCTGTTGGATTTGTGAGTAAAGTTGTGACTTGTGAGAGAGAAATTCTTTGTTTCTTAAGCATACTCTGTCTAGATTCTAATTTCTATATTTGTATTTTGTAATATCTCTGACATATTTTTGTTTTCTCCTATTCTGACACATTATGTAAAATTACGAATGATGCCCCGATTACTAATCTACGAAAACAATGTTACGAAAGTATGAATAAATGAGCCAGTCAATCTCACGAAAGTACGAATTACAAAATTACGACGAGTAGTGTTTTGAATAAACTGAAAATGTATGCTAACGAAAGTACGAATGTAATTAAATCTACAAAAGTACGATTTTCCAATCAACCGAAATTAGACACGAAAATACGAATCATTGCAAATCAACGAAAATATAGTTCTTACGAAAATACAAACACGGCCGAATATAAAATATAATGTAAATACGAATTTCGAATCAACGAAAATTAGACTAACGGAAAAACAAATCAACCAAAAAATAACCCTTACGGAAATACGAAAGAGTCCGAATATGATAACCCACGTCTTACGAAATTACGAATCGTTACGAATCAATAGAAACGCACAGAAACGAAACCAAACTAAACAAATTTTTATGTTGTGCACATGTCTACTTTCTGTTGGATTGGCGACATACTCCAATTCCATAACGTGTCAAGTCGACTCTTCCTCATGTGCCCTTGTGTTAGATTTAATACCATTTATAGTGGATATAAACACCCCCCTAAGAAAGCACTTAAATGCATCCCAGCGTAGTAATCCATCCTCATATAATGCATTCTCATGGAAAAAAAAATCAGTTTGTGACCTAATGTTAGTATCTGAGGGCAATAAATCTAGCCAATATGCATTTAACCGCCATTAAGCTCTCTTTAGATTAGTCCTCAATTTTGATTTAAGCCATAAAACTAAGGGAGAGGGATCAGAGACCCCTCTCTGTGCATACTCTATCTTACTCACTAGGGGGAGAGTGGATGCAGATTCCACACAGAGGTCTATGTGGGACAGAGAGAAGTGGGGTTTAGAGAAGCACAAAAATTGGGGTGTATAAGGGTGTTTCACACGCCACATATCAACCCATCCCATTTCTGCAAGAAATCTGGAAAGAGCTGTGCCCCTAGCAGAAGACGTTAAGTTGGTCGCAGGGTGTCTATCCAATCGAGGATCTAAGATCCCATTAAAGTCCCCCAAGATATAGATAGGGGCATCAGGGTTAGATTATGCCAAGGACACTAATACCCTCAGAACTATTGAGCAGAACAGAGGAGGTATATATACCATTGCCAGCACACAAGTCACGGTTTACACTTTTCAGTAGAGAAACACATAACATCCTTCTGAATCAATGTGTGAGTGAAATTCCTGGAAATCAAGGGATTTATGCACCAAGCTGCTCACCCCTCTAAAATAGGAGGTTTGAACAGAATGGTACGCCTGGCCTACCCAGGAATTCCCTATACAGCTCACAGATTCCCTGGTGAGGTGTGTTTCTTGTAGTCCAATAAGTGCCGGGTGATATTTGCGAAGGACAGTGGACCCCATCATTCTTTTTAAAGGGCTACCAAGGCCTAGAACATTCCGAGTCACTATTGGGATATTTGCCATGGTAAAGTATATGTTTGTAGAAGACAAATAATTCCAGGCCAAGTGGCCTTACAGGGTTTGAAGTTATCAGGGTATGAAGACTCCATTGGTGGGTAATTTCATTCTTGTATACCCGAAAAAAAAATACCAGAACTGCACGTGACACCTCCAACATATCAGCTGCAGTACTACACAGTTGTGATAGATAGCACCTAAACAGAGTCATTGCTTTGAAGAGGAGCATACGGAAACCTAAACTATAGTTACCGCGTCCCCGGCTGGGGTGACTTTGACCACGGGCACATTGGAATGGAAATCCTTCTGTCGGGTGTTTTTGAGGAGCAATTATCCTTCAATGTTCATGTTCATTTCTGGGACTTTGCCACAGCGCAGGCTCATGGATATCCATCCAGGCCACCGCCTCAGGTGCGGTAACGAAAAAGTGCGCCCGGCCTTCAGCAGTGACTCGCAAACGGGCTGGGTATAGCATAGCATAGGGCAGTCCCAAACGCCACAGCTGTTGTTTAACATCAAAAAACTTAGAGTATGTTGTTGCACTTCTGCCCAAAAATCAGGGTAGAATGACACCCGAACACTGTTGTATTGGATGCTGGGCCTTTCTCGCGCCATGCGGAGCACTTATTCCCTGTCACGGTAATGCAAAATGCGTACCAACATGGGCCGGGGATCATTACACAGCAATCTCTGGTGGGGACTCGATGGGCTCTTTAGACCATGAATAAGGGGGTGAACGCTTCCTTACCAAAAGTATTTAAAAGCCATTGTTTAACAAACTCATTAGGGTCCCCGCCCTCTACTTTCTCCGGTAACCCTACTATATGCACATTGTTACGTCTCAGTCTGTTTTCAATTTCATCGGCCTTAGCTCTGTTGTCATGCGCCAAGCGAGCAGTGGATCAGGATTCATGGATCAAGGGTGGCAGCTTATTCTCCAAATCACTAATGCGTCCCTCCGCAGCCGTTGTTCTTTCACAGATTTTTGGGATATCCTGCCTTAGAAGAGGCACTTCCTCATTCAATCCCCCCAATCTGATGTTCACATTGTTAATAGACGCTGTACACTGTTGTACCACCCACAGGATCTGGCTTAAAGCGGAGGTCTTTTTTTATTAAAAGCCAGCAGCTACAAATACTGCAGCTGCTGACTTTTAATATATGGACACTTACCTGTCCAGCGCGCCCGCAATGTCGGCAGCAGAAGACCAGCAATCGCTTGTTTCTCTGCTACCCCCGCCGCCATCCTCGGTGAGGGAATCAGGAAGTGAAGCCTTGCGGCTTCACTGCCCGGTTCCCTACTGCGCATGCGCAAGTAGCGCAGCTCATTCCCAGTGGTCCCCGCTGTCTCCTGGGACCAGTGTGTTTCCCAGAAGGCAGCGGGGGGGAGTGGGGGAGTCATTCCCGGAACTGGGTGCAAATACCTGTATTATACAGGTATCTGCACCCCCCTCTCCCTAAAAAGGTGCCAAATGTGACACCGGAGGGGGGGGAGGGTTCCAAAAAGTGGAAGTTCCATTTAATGTAGGTTGTTCTTCCTCCTTAGTACAATCCTCCTGACCTGTGTGTGGATTATGAATACACAATTTAGGTAAACTAAAAAAACTTTTACACAAAAAATGGTGAACAATAATGACAATTTGCAAGTAATACAGGGGGAAAAAAATATTAAATGAAATGGTGTCCAAAAAAGAATGTCCAAGAGAGCATATCATTGGTATATGGAACAGTAATTGAAAGCGTTCCATCGAATAAATAATATAGTAATAAAAGTGTCCAAAGCGTGATTCAAAGTACCGTATATACTCGAGCATAAGCCGAGTTTTTCAGCACATCTTTTTGTGCTGAAAATGCCCCCCTCGAGTCACCTTTTCGCGCCTGATCTCCCGAACTTTGAGGACCCGGTACCGGCCGGCCATAGGTCCCCTGGATCCCAAACTTGGCACACCTATTGCAGCATTTCTCATCTACAAGTGTGAAAAGTTTTGTGTCTGGAGGACCTAAGGTCGGGGAGCACCCAATTTTCAAATCCAGGCACCCCTTCCATAGACTCCCATGTTAAACATCAGTCTAGTCATGGACACAGTGAGGCATGGGCACAGTGAGGCATGGGCACAGTGAGGCATGCAGATGGACACAGTGAGGCAAAGTGAGGCACAGAGAGGCATGCAGATAGACACAGTGAGGCAAAGTGAGGCACAGTGAGGCATGCAGATGGACACAGTGAGGCAAAGTGAGGCACAGTGAGGCATGCAGATGGACACCCTAGGCTTATACTCGAGTCAATACGTTTTCCCAGTTTTTTGCGGTAAAATTTGATGCCTCGGCTTATATTCGGGTCGGCTTATACTCGAGTATATACGGTAATCAAAAGTAGTCTGAACATCATTGTGAGTTGAAGACAAAGAAATATGCCAGAAAACTTGCTGATAGATGATCCACCACCAGAAAATCCAAAAGCTTACCAGAGAGATTGAACTCAAACAGGTATACACCTAATGAGTCAATTAGGCTTGTGGTGTGATATACCCAGGGAAGACTGCCTCAGCAGACACAACCTCCGAATTTATGGTAAATTCAAAGGGTGGACCTCAGTGGGATTTGTTTTAAATGGAAAACCGGATAGATGATTACTCCAGTGTAATGTATTTATAAAAAAAAAAAGAAGGAAGGCACATAGTGTAATTCCGTTTTGAAAATATTTATTATAAAAAGGGAATTGCACTCACATTTTAGTAGATAAAAAGCGCTTGAAATAAAAAGCAGTGGCTTCAGCAGAGCGTTCCGACGCGTTTAGTCTCAGAAGACTGGGGTGTTAATCCACTTTAGCCACTGTGCATATATAATAAATGAGTACCCCCATAATGAACAGCAGCTCCTTGGTGACAATTGTATGGACTGGTGTTTACTTCCGGGAAATAACAAAATGGCGTGGCCGCGTGCGGTTCAAGCCTCATTCTGAAAAGTCTAAAAACGGAAGTGCCGTCATCACGTATGGAAACGCTGTGTGTGGGACAAGCCTCATTCCGAAAAGACTGAAAGTGGCGTTACCGCGTGCAGTGGGGCCGCATATGGCTGAAACCTCACTTTAACCTCTTCGCGCCCAGCATCCGACTTTAAGCGGCCACAATGTGGCGCTACAATGCCGGGAGGCCGTCATTATACGGCCTCCCCTTTCCTCGTTCCCCACGCTCACTCCCGAGCGCGCATCCGGGAACTTCTGTGCTGGCCGTGTCCCTTGGACACAGCCAATCACAGATCGCTGTAAATAGCCAATCACAGCGGCTATTTACAGCGCGATCGGTGTGCCCAATGAGAGATGATCTCAAATGTAAACATATGAGATCATCTCTCATTGCCGGCTCTCCCTCCTCACACAGACACCGCGTGTGAGGAGGGAGAGCGATCTGTGAGTGTAAGTGAGTTACACACAGCTTCTTTCAGTGCCCAATCAGTGCCCAGTGAAAACACAGTGAAAACAGTGAAAACAGTGAAAACACAGTGAAAACACAGTGCCCACATGTGCCATCTGTGCCCACCTGTGCCCACCTGCCTGTGCCATCTGTGCCCACCTGTGCCACCTGTGCCCACCTGTGCCACCTATGATCAGTGCCCATCTGTGCTGCCTCAGTGCACATATGTGCAATACGTGCTCATCAGTGCCCACCTGTGCCACCTCATCCGTGCCCACCTGTGCCACCTCATCTGTGCCCACCTGTGCCACCTCATCAGTGCCCACCTGTGCCACCTCATCCATGCCCACCTGTGCCACCTCATCCGTGCCCACCTGTGCCACCTCATCCGTACCCACCTGTGCAATCAGTGCACATCTGTTCCACCTCATCAATAGGCATCTGTGCCACCTCATCTGTGCCGCCTCATTAGTGCCATCTGTGCCGCCTCATTAGTGCCATCTGTGCCACCTCATTAGTGCCATCTGTGCCACCTCATTAGTGCCATCTGTGCCACCTCAGTCCCATCTTTGCCATCAAAAAGTGCACATTTGTGCTACCTCATCAGTGTACATCTGTTCCACCACCTCAGTACCCATCTGTGCCACCATCTCAGTACCCATCTGCGCCACCTCAGTACCCATCTGTGCCACCTCAGTACCCATCTGTGCCATCTGTGCTGCCTCATTAGTGCCCATCTGTGCCGCCTCATTAGTGCACATCTGTGCAATCAATCAGGGCCCATCTGTGCCACACACCTGTGAAGTCGCATCACCACCGCCAGCAACCAAAAGATGTCAAAAAAGGTGTTTTACCGCCGAGGAGGCATACCAAATTCTTTCCACGCCTGAGAGCAACGGGGAGCTCTCTTTTTCAGATTCCGATTCAGGTTCTCAGTCGGACGTAAACTATGAGCCAGTCTTCAGTAGTGGAACAGAGACAGCCTCAGAGGAGGAAGATAGTCGGCCCGCCAAAAGAAGACGCTCTGGTGAGGCAGCAGTAGCATCCACCAGCACCGCAGTGCCATCCACCAGCACCGCAGTGCCATCCACCAGCACTGCAGTGCCTCGGCAAGAAAGGCCAAGGACCCATGCCGGCCTTCCCTATGCCCTCCAAAACCCCTTGTGGCTTCCTCCTAATTCAGGAGAAGCCAACATTCCCCCTTTCACTGCCCAGCCAGGAGTCCAGGTGAACACGGACAATTTTTCCCCAATCAATTTTTTCAATCTAATTTTTACCGAGGACATGCAACCTATATGCCTAGCAATTTATTACAAGTAATCCTACATCATATTATGCCCATCCCTTCAAGTGGAGAGACCTAACGGTGGAGGAGTTGAAGGTTTTTTTAGGCCTCACATTTTACATGGGACTCAACCCAAAAAACACTTTTCGTTCCTTTTGGTCCAAACGCCCCATCTACCATATGCCAATCTTCTCCACAGCAATGCCCAGAACCAGGTACCTCATGATCATGAGGTTTCTCCACTTCAATGATAATACCCAGTGCCCTCCCCGAAATCACCCAAATTATGACAGGCTTTTCAAAATTCGGCCCTTACTAAATTATTTTTCAGAAGTATTCCCCCAGTTATATATCCCCTGGACCAACACATATGTGTGGATGAGTCCCTTGTTAAATTTAGTGGCAGGCTTAAAATAAAGCAATTTATCCCCAGCAAAAGGGCCCGCTATGTGGTGAAGGTGTACAAGCTATGTGACCGAGTCACAGGGTACCTGTATGGCTTCCTAGTGTACGAAGGGAAGGACACCCAGCTGCATCCCCCCAATTGCCCAGACTACATGGGATCAAGCGGGAAAGTTGTTTGGCAACTCATCAACACCCTACTGGACAAAGGCTACCATTTATACGTAGATAACTTTTATACATCTCTTCCCCTGTTTCGCAACCTTCCCCTGAAGAAGACGCCAGCATGTGGCACAGTCAGAAAGAACCAGAAGGGCTTTCCTCAAAGTCTTGTAAATAAGAAGTTGAGAAGAGGAGAGTCGGCAAGTCTGCGAAACCAGGAGGTTCTGGCAGTGAAGTGGAAGGACAGAAGGGATGTATACATGTTTTCTTTCTCGTACATCACGGGACACAGAGCGACATAGTCATTACTAATGGGTTATATAGATACCGTCAGGTGCTGGCACTGGCAACTTCCAAAACCGGAAGTACCCTCCCCTATATAAGCCCCTCCCATCCGGGAGCACCTCAGTTTTTTGCCAGTGTCTAAGGTGTTGGCCAAGAAGAAACATGTGTTTTTCACTGAGCTTGCGTACAGGTTCTTTTGGGCCTCAGTAAGCTATTCCGGATCCGACCAAAAAAGCTTCATAGCTAAACGGTCGGTACCCGGGCCTTGCAGAGAAGAGCAAGGTTTTGCCTGTAATGCTTCTCTTAGGAGAGCTGGACCCTGGGATCCAGAGCTCTGGTCATACCCACGACCAAGATGTTTTCTGTGCAGGGTGCTATACAGGTCCAGGGGAGTGGAATCCTTGGGAACCCGGTCCCTGAAGGTTTGATTACAATGCCTGCCGTGATAGGTGAAGTTTGGGCTTTTGTGGACCAAACAAAGTCCTGCGGCGGGGAACAGGTAAGTGGGGGCCCCCAGGAACTTGGTTCTATTGGGGGACCCCCAAGCCTAATTTGTCTTTCTGTCTGTTACCTAATGGTATTCCCGCTAAATTCTGTGCATGCCTGTAACTACTAAAAAAATGTAATAATTTTTAATGGTGGTCAAGAAAAAAAAAAATATATATATTTTTTTATATATATTTAAGATATTAGACTGCGGTACCTGTGTTTGTTCACTAGAGGCCGCTGTGGAATGTTTTCTTGTCATGTGGACTAGTTTCTTCTCAGCAGAGCAAGTCCAGGCAGATGGTGAGTTCTCTTATGGGAGACTGCTTCCTCTGCCATGTTGCAATGCTCGTCCATCCCCCGGCCTGCGGCAAAGAGGGGCCCTGGCTCTTGTCCCTAGTCTCCATTTTTCAAAATTAGCGCCAAAGGCGCACGTGGCCGCGCGCGTGCGCGTGCACGCGCCTCTATATATAGAGGTGAGCCAGGAAAGGGGGCGGAGCCTGGGGGATGACGCTCTGTGTGCGCCGCAGCGCTTCTGCGCATGTGCGGGCATCCCAGCATGTAAAAACCACAGTTTTGTGTGGTGAGCTGGCTATGAAGTACAGAGACAGAGCTGGCAACATTTAAAAAAGGGCATACAGCAAGCGGTTGATACAGGCATCCCCTAGAAAGGCACATTAGTAGACACCAACTGTGATATAGCAGCAATTGTGCTAGACTATTCTCAGTAAAAGTGGTGTATTACGGCTGGAATACCTCAGCTTTAGGCTTAGGAATATGCCGTCCAGAAGCTCCGGAACTGAATCTTCCAGGAAGCGAAGGGGGTCTCATCGGGCTCGGAGGATCTTGGGCATACTTCTGCTGCACCAGTCTCCCCTGAAGTTCAGAGGTAAGTGACCGTAGAGACCCCACAGGGGTACTTGGTACTGTGGCTGTCCTCAGTTCACCTGCTCCTGTGTATGTAACAGAGGAGGTTTTTTCCTCAGCTCTGGGAGGATTAGAGAGAGATTGTCAACATTTATCGCTGCCTCCCTGTCAGGGAAAGCACGCCCGATCTCCGTCTCCTCCTTCAGAGTGCCTGTTAGCAGAGCAACAGTCCCATACAGGGATCGACCTGCCTGAAGGGGATCAGGATGAGGTTGATTCTGTTATAGAGGAATCAACAGTGGGGGAACCTTTTCTCAGCATCTCAAGCTGAAAGATTATGGGTTCAGTCTCTGACTAACATGGTCCGATCAGCATTTAAAAATGCACCTTGCGGAACCATCAACCACTACTGTATCCTCGTTGGGGTCGCTAGAAGCCCCAGACTGTCTGTTCTTTTCCACTTCACCCTTTACTGAAAGGGCTCATTTACCAGGATTGGGAACGTCCTGAGAAAATATTTATTCCCCCGAGAGATTTCCGGTGGTCTATCCCATGGAGGATAAGTTCATCAACAAAAAAAAATAAAAAATGGAAGGTCCCTACAGTGGACGCAGCCATCTCTTGTATGTATAAATCACTGACATGTCCAGTGGATAATGTCCAAATGTTCAAGAACCCAATAGATAAAAGATTGGAGTCCTTATGAAAATCTGCTTCTTTCTACAGCAAGCTTGGTGACACAACCAGCAGTAACAGCTATTGGGGTCTGCTAAGCAGTGAAGGATCAGTTGAAACAGGTCTTGAGGGACTTGACAGATCAGCAGGCTTTGCCCTAGCTGATCTACCTAGAGCCTTAGGCTTTGCGGTTGACGCCATAAAGGATTCAGTCCATCAGGCCTCCCGCCTTACGCTGTCTATAGTACATATGCGTAGGCTCCTATGGCTCAAAAACTGGTCTGCTGAAGCTCCCTGTAAAGAATGGCTGGTTAGCGTCCCATTTCATGGTGAACGCTTATTCAGGGAAAACCTGGACAAATATATCCAGAAAATTTCCAGCGGTAAAAATACGCTCTTGCCGGTTAAAAACAGAGTTAGAGGTCCCTCTTTAAGAGGCCTGCTTCTCCAGTCCCTGGGGCATCGGCTGTGTAACAGTTCCGACGGCCTCCTCGGTCAATTCCCGGGGGTAAAAAACAGGGACAATAGCAGGGTAATGAGAAACCCTGGGTCAGGGGAGGTACAAAACCTCCCCCAAAGTTAAATTCATTGAAGCCCCCACTCAGTCGGGTGCGGGGAGGACTCCAGTTGTTCGCAAGAGACCTGGCGGGACACGATCAAGACAGATAGGTGCTCTCCGCATTTGGAGTTAAAAGACTCTCCTCCTTCCCATTTTTGAGGTCAAACGTGCCAAGGGATCCCCGGAAGAGAGAGTCCCTCCTGTTGGCACTAGAACAACTATTGCTCCAAGGAGTAATTATGGAGGTTCCCCTGGAAGAATGAGGGTTCGGGTATTACTCAAACCTCTTTACAGTCCCGAAGCAAACGCGGACGGGAGGCCCATATTAATTCTAAAAGGGCTATACAAATTCCTGTATATCAGGACTTTCCAATGGAGTCAATCCGATCGGTGGCCACTGCCCTACAAGGGGAGGATTGGTTAGCCGCGATCGACATCAAAGATGCTTATTTGCGCATTCCCATCTTTCCAGTCCACCAAAAATTTCTACGCTTTGCAGTAGAAGGGCGCCATTTTCAGTTCAGAGCCTTACCCTTCGGTTCGGCCACAGCACCACGAGTGTTTACAAAAATTCTGGCCCTTTATTGGCCAATCTAAGAACACAAGGTGTAATGATAATGGCATATCTAGATGACTTGTTGCTGATAGACCACTCAGTGAAAAAACTAGACGTGGTCGTTCACAAGACAATCAAGTATCTGGAATCTCACGGTTGGATTATCAACCGAGACAAATCACCCCTAAAAACCAGTCAAAAGTCTGGAATACTTGGGGCTAAGGTTGGATTCAGGCCAGAGAAAAATATTCTTGCCTCGAGGAAAGGTGTTGTCTTTGAAAGATTTGATCCACTTAGTGGGTACAAAAAAGACAGCCGTCCATACGCCTGTATATGAGGCTGCTGGGAAAGATGGTGGCATCATTCGAAGCAGTACCCTACGGTCAATTCCATTCAAGGAATTTGCAAGGGGCCATACTGTCAGCCTGGAACAAAAAAGTTCAGGCCCTAGACTTACAATGTCCTTGTCCCCTTCCGTTCGCAAGAGCCTCCGTTGGTGGTTGGTTCCCCAGAATCTGGAAAAAAGGAAATCCTTCAGTCCGATTTCTTGGAAGGTGGTCACTACAGATGCCAGCCTTATAGGCTGGGGAGCAGTACTGGAGCAATGGTCTCTCCAGGGCAGATGGTCGGATGCAGAAAAGGCCCTGCCCATCAATCTCTTAGAGATACGAGCAGCCCGGTATGCCCTAGTAGCATGGACATCCAAACTCCAAGGGTCCCCTGTCAGAATTCAATCAGACAATGCCACAGCAGTGGCATATATCAATCATCAGGGGGGCACCAGGAGTCGTGCAGCCCAGAGGGAAGTAAATTACATCCTGAAATGGGCAGAAAGATATGTCCCAGCCATATCTGCGGTATTTATTCCAGGAGTGGAGAATTGGAAGGCGGACTTTCTAAGTCGCCAGCAATTATGCCCAGAGGAAGGGTCCCTTCACCCCGAGGTTTTCTGGACAATATGTCAGCGGTGGGGAACATCGGATGTAGATCTTCTAGCATCCAGATTCAACGCAAAGGTGGACAGGTTTGTCTCTCGGACAAGGGATCCCCTAGCTTGCGGCTCGGATGCCCTAGTGTTCCCTTGGGATCAGTTCAAGCTGATATATGCATTCACACCGCCACAATGGTTACCTCGATGACTCCGCAGAATCAGGGTAGAAAAGGAACCAGTGATTCTGGTGGCTCCAGCGTGGCCCCGAAGAGCGTGGTACGCGGAGATTGTAAAATGTCAGTGGGGAGTCCTTGGTCTCTCCCACGTCGTCCGGACCTGCTTTCGCAAGGACCAATATACCACCCTTCCTTACCAGCCCTAGGTTTGATGGCCTGGCTATTGAAGCCCACATTCTAAAAAAGAGAGGGCTCTCTAATTCTGTGGTATCTACCATGATCAATGCCAGGAAGCCGGTATCCAGGCAGATCTACTATAGAATCTGGAAGGCGTACATCGCCTGGTGTGAGGCCAAGAAATGGCATCCACGTAAATACGTAATAGGTAGGATTCTGGACTTCCTACAAATGGGCTGTAGATAGGAAGCTTGCCTTGAGTACTATCAAGGGTCAGATTTCGGCCTTGTCAATATTTTTTCAAAGGCCCTTGGCTTCGCATTCACTAGTCAAAGCCTTTATACAAGGAGTGATGCGTATTAGTCCTCCGGTTAATATTCCCATATGTCCATGGGATCTAAACTTGGTTCTGTCGGTTCTACAGAAACAACCATTTTGAACCATTACAGCATATTTCCTTGGTGCTTCTCACCAGGAAATTGATTTTTCTAGTAGCCATTTGTTCGGCTAAAAGAGTATCGGAATTAGCAGCTATGTCCTGTAAGGAGCCATATCTGGTTATCCATAAGGACAGAGTAGTGTTACGTCCTCATCCAGCCTTTCTTCCTAAGGTGGTATCGAGTTTTCATTTGAACCAAGATGTGGTTCTTCCTTCTTTTTTCCCCAAACCTACTTCGGTAGAGGAAAAGTTATTGCATTCTTTGGATGTAGTAAGAGCAGTTAAAGCTTATCTAAAAGCCACTGCTCAGATTCGCAGAACGGATACTTTGTTTATTCTGCCGGAAGGCCCCAGAAAGGGTCAGGCAGCGTCAAAATCTACTTTAGCCAAGTGGATTCGACAGGTCATAATACAAGCCTATGGCTTGAGAAGGAGACCGCCTCCGTTCAAAGTTAGAGCGCACTCCACGAGAGCAGTTGGAACTTCATGGGCAGTGCATCACCAGGCCTCCCTGGCTCAAATCTGTAAGGCCGCAACATGGTCTTCAGTTCACACGTTTACTAGGTTCTACCAGGTGGACGTTAGAAGTCAGGAGGATGTCGCCTTTGGGCGCAGTGTGTTGCAGGCCGCAAAAGATCCTCATGTCTGATAGCGCTCAGCTTATATATGGTGTATCCCCCCCCTCATTTGGCATTGCTTTAGGACATCCCATTAGTAATGACTATGTCGCTCTGTGTCCCGTGATGTACGAGAAAGAAAATAGGATTTTTATAACAGCTTACCTGTAAAATCCTTTTCTTGGAGTACATCACGGGACACAGAGCTCCCGCCCCTCTTTGGGGACACTTATTGCTTTGCTACAAAACTGAGGTGCTCCCGGATGGGAGGGGCTTATATAGGGGAGGGTACTTCCGGTTTTGGAAGTTGCCAGTGCCAGCACCTGACGGTATCTATATAACCCATTAGTAATGACTATGTCGCTCTGTGTCCCGTGATGTACTCCAAGAAAAGGATTTTACAGGTAAGCTGTTATAAAAATCCTATTATCTTCCATCCACAACGATGCCTTCGTGGAAATCCCCAGAAGGAATGGCACCACCATCCAAAAGCCCACATGCATCCAGGACTACAATTCGTTCATGGGGGGAGTCGACTTTAACGACCAAATGCTGGAACCCTATCTTGCCACAAGACGGACATACCATTGGTATAAAAAAGTAGCAATTTATTTTTTTCATTTGGCCATATATAACTCTTATATTATTTACCGCAAGTCCACCCAAAACCCCCTACCCTTCCTTGGCTACCAAGAAGAAATCACCACTGCCCTGATATTCCAGAGTGGCCCACCCCAAAACATCCGATCAGATGTTCTAAGTCGACTCTTCGAACGTCACTTTCCAGATAAAGTCCCTCCCACAGCAACAGGCCGACGAGGTAAAAAAAAAATGTAAGGTGTGTGCCAGTGGAGGAGTCAGACGAGACACAGTTTATTATTGTGCCGAGTGTCCTTCCCAACCAGGCCTCTGTATAATTGACTGCTTTCGCCATTACCATACTTCACTAAATTATTAGTGAAGTAGGGTAAACGTAATCCTCATTGCCTGCCTTCACACCCCTTATGCTACTGCCTGCTCTGTAACTGACTGTCAGAGAACTCACCTTGCTGGATGTGTTGTGCATACTCCTGTGCGCTCTGGTTCACGTCCTGGACTGCGGGTGCGCGCGCCTGTGTGCGATGGTGTGCCTGTGCGCGCTGGTGCATGTGCGCGCGCGCGTGCGCCGATGTGCACCGATGTGCGTGCGCCATTGCGTGCGCCGATGCGCGCCATTGCGTGCGCCGATGCGCGCCAAACAGTCCATTTAAACCCCTGGAATATTTCAGACCGGTGCTGTCTGATCTGCAGTTACCTGTGACCTTTTGCTCCTGATACCTGTCTGAACACTTGTCTCTTGATTACCCGGCCTGCCCATCGGATTACCCTTGTCTCCTGCCTGCACCTGACCTCGGCTAGTCTTGACCTTGAACCTGCCTGTTCCTCTGTACTTCGCTGCCTGCCTGTTGCCGATCCTGCCTGTGACCCGACCATCCCGCTCTGCTCCTGCTCAGCATCCTCTGCCTGTGCTCCTGTTTTCTGTTGCCTGTCTGGCCGGACACCTACTCCTCTGCACCTGGATCCAGAACCGCATCCCCTGCAACTACCCGCCAGGCTCTCATACCACTCCGCACTCCCGTGCCTCCTGTTCATACTATCAGGGGCCATGAGTCGGATACGTAAGGGAGACCTTCCTCTGCTCCATTGGGCTCACCAGTCTGGTACGTATAAGTCTGACACTGACCCAGGCTTGTTATTCGACCACGCTTCTGCCTAACGATTCTGTACTACCTCTGCCTGATCTGGAACTGACCCTGGACTGTTATTCGACCATGCTTCTGCCTAACGATTCTGTACTACCTCTGCCTGATCTGGAACTGACCTTGGACTGTTTGACCATGCTTTTTGCCTGCCTCTTGGATTGATCTTGTACCCTGCTACTGGACTAGTGGGATTTAACACAGGGGTCTCACATATGTGAGGGGCTCCAGAAAAGTTTTTCTGGATGAAGAAAACATTTTTTTTTGTTTTCTCATCCTAGATTAGGGTCTGGAGACTCGGAGGCTTCAAAGAGATTTGGGTGGGAGAAGCCTCTACCCCTGTCCCCATTCTGTCCTGAACAAGGCCCTACTTCTGCCTGCTGCCTGTAGGACCTATGCCATCATGCCTGACCACACCACATGGACCTGCCTACTACCAGGACTAATATTTTTGGCACTGCTGACAATATCTCTGCCTGCACTGACCCTGGACTGTTTATGGACAGTATCCCTGCCTGCTGCCTGGACAATTGTGTATGCCATTGCTGACAAAGTCCCTGCCTGCTGCCTGGACCAGTGCTATCTTGCTGTGTAGAACTGTGCTACTAAAACCACAGGTAATCTTTTGTTTACGCTTTGCTCAGCATAATGTATTTTGGGGTGTAATTCTTGGTATGTGCATGCTATGTGTCCCTAAAACATCTGATGGTGTTCCTTGCATGTTGGGCCTCTGTATGTGGACAGGCTGTGTAAAAGTCCCACACATTTGGTATCGCCATACTCAGGAGGAGTAGCATTTTGGGGTGTCATTTTTGCTATGTAAATGCTATGTGTTGGAGGTAGCTTATGAACTGACAACTTTGTGTAAAAAAAATGCGTTTTCATTTTTTTCCTCATTTTCCAAACACTTCTGGAAAAAAATGAACCGTTCAAAAGACTAATTATGCCTCATAGATTATACGTTGGGGTTTTAGCTTTCCAAAATGGGGTCATTTTGTGGGTGTTTCCATTGTCCTGGTGCTCCAGGGCCTTCAAAACTATAATAGGTGGTTGAGAAATGAGATGTGTAATTTATGCGCCTAGAACGCCTGAAGGTGCTACTTCAATGTAGGTCCTCTGTATGTGGACTGGCTGTGTAAAAGTCCCACACATGTGGTATCGCCATACTCAGGAGGAGTAGTAGAATGTATTTTGGGGTGTCATTTTTGCTATGTAAATGCTATGTGTTGGGGATATCTTATAAACTGACAACTTTGTGTAAAAAAAATGTGTTTTCATTTTTTTTCCACATTTTCCAAAAACTTCTGGAAAAAAAATTAACCATTCAAAAGACTCATTATGCCTCATAGATCATACGTTGGGGTGTTAGCTTTCCAAAATGGGGTCATTTTGTGGGTGTTTCCATTGTCCTGGTGCTCCAGGGCCTTCAAAACTATAATAGGTGGTTGAGAAATTAGATGTGTAATTTATGCGCCTAGAACACCTGAAGGTGCTACTTCACTGTAGGTCCTCTGTATGTGGCCAGGCTGTGTAAAAGTCTCACACATTTGGTATCGCCATACTCAGGAGGAGTAGCAGAATGTATTTTGGGGTGTCATTTTTGCTATGTACATGCTATGTGTTGGAAATATCTTATAAATGGACAACTTTGCGTAAAAAAAATGCTTTTTCATTTTTCTTCCACATATTCCAAAAACTTCTGGGAAAAAATGAACCATTGAAAAGACTCAGTATGCCTCATAGATTATACGTTGGGGTGTTTGCTTTCCAAAATGGGGTCATTTTGTGGGTGTTTCAATTGTCCTGGTGCTCCAGGGCCTTCAAAAGTGTAATTGGTAGTCAACTAGTTAGATGTGTAATTTATGCTCCTAGAACACCTAATGGTGCTCCCTGCATGTTGGGCCTCTGTATGTGGCCAGGCAGTAAAAAACTCCCACACATGTGGTATCATAATACTCAGGAGGAGTAGCAGAATGTATTTTGGGGTGTCATTTGTGGTATGCACGTGCCATGTGAGAGAAATAAGCTATTACAATGACAATTTTGAGGAAAAAAAATAAAAAAATCATAATTTTGCAAAGAATCGTGGGAAAAAATTACAACTTCAAATACCTCACCATGCCTCTTACTAAGTACCTTGGAATGTCTACTTTCCAAAAATGGGTTATTTGGGGGTCATTTGTACGTTCCTGGCTTATTAGGGTCTCAAGAAATGAGATAGGCCGCCAGTACATCAGATGTGATACATTTTTTATGATATGCACTATAGCTTGTAGACTCTAAAACTTTCACACAGACCAAATAATTTCCAAAAATTTGGGGTTATTTTTATCAAAGATATGTAGCAGTATAAATTGTGGCCAAAATTTATGAAGAAAAATAAATAATTTGCAAAATTTTATCACAGAAATTCGTTATTTTTTCAAAATTTCGGTCTTTTTTCATTTATAGCGCAAAAAATAAAAAACCCAGAGGTGATCAAATACCACCAAAAGAAAGCTCTATTTGTATGAAAAAAAGGACAAAAAAATCATTTGGGTACAGTGTTGCATGACTGAGTAATTGTCATTCAAAGTGTGACAGCACTGAAAGCTGAAAATTGGTCTGTTCAGGAGGGGTGTTTAAGTGCCCAATAAGCAAGTGGTTAAAGAAAATAAATAAACAGGAAATGTTGTCATATACTTAAGGAAGTGAGCTGACAACACTCGAGGACAAGAGTGACCAAGCCTCGCTGTCATTTATTATGAAGATACAGATTAAACAAAAACAAAAAAAAGAGAGACCTCTCTTCTCTAGAGCAAGAGGCAGAGGACGGCTGTAATGGTGAATCGCCCACCTGTGCTAATAATGATAAATAGAACGAGAGACGAGAGACTATAAGAGGCATGAAAAACGACATGAAAAACGACGTGAAAAAATAGAGCATGTTCGAAATTTTTAATGGCCGTTTTTCACGCCGTTAAAAATGCTCTGGAGCATACACACGATCGGTTTTAATGGCCATTTTTAAAAATGGCATTTTTAACGGCATGAAAAACGATCGTGTGTACACGGCATAATACATGGAATATAAATAACATATAGGTCAAAAAGTTGTCAAGACTACAAAAAAATTAGAAAAGAACATAAGTGTATAAATGTATAAAAACATACAACAATTGCATTCAGAATTCAATTGGTGGAAGGAATATCGGGAGTTAACATTAGACTTTGTTAATAAAGGCGTTGATGTCCCACTTTATGTTCAACCCGAGCGGAGAGAGGGACTGTTATTCATAAATCCAGTACGTTTCCAGGCGTAAAACGCCCCATGTCATGGCTTCTCCTCTCCACGGAGGGGTGTATTTGTCAATAATGAGAAACTCAGAACCTTTTGGATCATGACCATGACATTCTCTATAGTGCCTGGGTACATTATGTTTAGTGTCACCACTTTTTATCCTGACGATATGTTCACCCCACCCGGGTGGCAAATGCACATATCGTTCAGCCTACATATTGTTTGCCACAAGGGAATGTAATCATATATACAACATGTTTAGTGGCACATGTGCAAAATGATTTAATCGGATACACTCGATTGGTGACATTCAATTTGAATTCCATGGTTTTGCGTCTCCCGCGTGTGTTATGTTGACACACTATGCACTTCTTACAGGGGTAATAATAACCAACTAAATTATGGGAAAAAGAGGGACGTACTGGGGGGTTAATAATATCGGGGGCAATTTTAGTTTGTAGAGAAGGAGCTCCCCTAAAAATTACTCTAGTTGGTCTGGCAAAATAGAGCCTAAGACACGGTCATTCTTAAGTATGTTCCAATATCAGTTAATGATGGCCTTGATCTCTCTATGTTGAACTGAGAACAAAGTAAGCATCGAATATCTAAATGAATCATCTAACTCCCGTGGTGGTTTTTCAGTCAAAAAAGAACCCTTTTTAATAAATCTCTGCTTGAGAGTTCAGGCTTGTACTGTAAAAGTTTCAGTATCCGTGCAGTTTCTACGCAGTCTCAAGAACTGACTGCAGGGAACTGAATGAAGCCAAGATCTATGGTGGCAACTGTTGGTGGGTATGAAACTAATACCATCTGTAGGTTTGAAGTATGTCTGAAATTTAAATTGGCGTGAACTAATCTCAATCTCAAGATCTAGAAAATGGATTTTAGTAGAGCAAAATTCATATGACAAAGAGATGCCCCGATCATTCTCATTCAAAAAAGAAAAAAGTTGTTGTAGGGATTTTGGGGTGCCATTCCATAGGAGGAGGATGTCGTCTATATATCTGGTCCAAAGGACCAGTGTTCAGAGGAGACAACATCCTCCTCCCATTTGGCCATGAACAAGTTGGCAAGACTAGGGGCAAATTTGGCACCCATGGTGACAACTTTCTGCTGGAGAAAATTGTTTTAGTCAAACCAGAAGTAATTATGTTTTGTAGCGAACTCTAATAGTTCAATAACATAACTAGTTTGTCTCTCCATGAGAGAATCATGTTGATTTAAAAAATGTGTAACTGCTTCAATCCCCAATGTATGGGGGATACAGGTGTACAATGAGGCCACATCTGCGGTGGCCAATAAATAATCACAACATATCTCTACATTTTCCAGAAGTTTAATAGTGTCCCTAGTGTCTTTGAGGTATGATGGAGTTCATCTCACTAGAGTTTGGAGATAAAAATCAATATAGCGGCCAATACGGGAAGTGACTGAGTCAATGCCACTCACGATTGGTTGTCCGGGAGGGTGGGTAGAATCCTTATGGATTTTGGGCAAATGGTACATAGTGGGAATTATGGGTGCAATTGGTACTAAAAATGCTCTCTCTTTCTTATTTAAAATATATTCGTTGCATCCCTTTTTTGAGTAGTTTCTCCAATTCTCTTTTAAAAGACATGGTGGGATTACTAGACAGTTCTTTATATGTATCCTGATCACTAAGGATCCTGTACATTTGATTTACATAGTGTCAGGAAAGGTTCCACCCGCTGGTAATACTATCTGATATTTGGCATGCAGTACTGATGTCCACCAGCAGGTGTCTCCTCGCGGTTTGCAACTGTCAGGAGAGCCTTTCCCTGCTGGTGTTGTGTGATCTTTGGGCCGCAGTACTGGCGTCCACCAGCGGGTGGATCCTGGCAGTATTAAGCAGATATCTCCTCCTGCAGTTAGGCTTCACCTGAACCTGATAGCAGGTAATGGTATAAAAACCTGGCAAGTCCGCATACACCTTGCCTTGGCTTCGTCTTGTGCCCTGACCTGGTGGCTCTGATCCCAAACCTGTTTCCTGTATCCTGAACCTGACTCTGATCCCAAACCTATTTGTACTTGTTCCTGTCAGTCCTGTATCCCTGAATCCCTGCCCTGCTGTCTGATCCCTTCCACCCTCTCCCTGTCTATCTTGCTCCTTGTCCCCCATCTGCTGATTACCTGTTATGACCCTAGCCTGGCTCAGACTTCGATTCCGGTATTCCTTTTTGGCTGTATATACTCCTCTGATTATTGTTATTATACTCATCTGATTATTGTTATTTTTGGGTCTTGTTTAACATTGGTTTGTTGTGCACTTTGTGATATTGGAGGTGGTTGTGTTTATATATTATTCACGTTTCTTAATAAATTATTACTTTCCTTGTCAAAAATATTTATTGATTACAAAATAATAAGTACATACAGTGGTTATTTATGCAAGGATACAGATAATGACGTTTACATAAAGGTTTTTTTAAAATAAATAATGCATAACATAGAATATTTAAAGAGAATTAATTAGAGCTTCACTAACTAGATAGCTGGTGAGTAGCATTGTATACATGACTACCGTGCCTTAAAGTATAATTAAACTACTGTCATATTAACTACAAGAGTTGTGACCTAACAACTTAAACTTATTGTAGTGAAGAACAATATATCTATAATAAATAGGGAGAGTAAAGAAAATAAAAGAGTAGTGAGAGAGAGAGAAAGTCCACAAGGGCGATCCAAGAACCAATACGATGCGTAATGATTACCATTTCTTAGGTATATGGGATTTGCATTGAAGCGATTAATCAGCTACCATGGCAGAAGGACCTCATCATTGAAATCCGGAGGTAAATAGCGTTTTATCCAAGGGAGCCAAAGTTTTGTGAATTTTGAGATTTGGTCCCCGTCAGTGGCTATCATTTTGGCATGTGACATTGTGGTGTTCATTCTATGAATTGTTTCTGCCAACCCCAAAGTTGGGGATTTCCATGCTTTGGCTGTCGTTTGTTTTGCTGCAGTTAGAAGTGGAATAAAAAGATTAAATAGAAAAATGTTAAGCATTCCGGTTTTAGATTAAGTAGTGCCGTAAACGGGTCTAGTTGTATCTGTTGTCGGAACATTTTAGAGGCCATTGCAAAGATTTCTTTCACGTCCACCATACATGCAAGTGAGTGCCCAAATCTGAACAGCCCCTAAAGCAAAGAGCTGAATGAGTAGGCACAAATTTGGCCACTCTAGCAGGTACAAGGTACCACCGCGTCAGGACCTTGTAATTTGTTTCCTTCGCCGTGACATTGGGCGAGGATGATTTTATGGTTGACCAAATCTTAGTCCATTCAGCATTATCTAGGGTACGCCCCAGGTCCTCCTCCCATTTCCGCACATAGGTTGGTTTGTCATAATTGGGGTCTATAAGAAGTTGGGTGTAGAGGGTTGATATCATTCCTCTGGCTAATGGATCTTTTTTACATTTTTTTTTCAAAATTAGATAATTGGGTCAGTGGTGTTGCAACTTGTAAAAGTGGAGAAAATCAATTTTTAATTTGGAGATATCTAAACTGTTCTGTTTCTGGTAAATCGTGTTTCTCTCTGAATGTAGAAAATTTGTGTTCGTCTATGAATGTTTTTTTGGAGGGGCGACTTTTAAGCCCTTATCCAAAATCATTAGTTCTTCAGTGGTTAATTCCTTGGTGCTAAGATTAAATATGCCTTTGCCTATTAATTTCTTCTTCTTTTTTCTCTGAGTTCGCCTCCCCCCCTCTGGAGCCTCTCTTGGGTTTGAAGACCTTTTTCTCTCTTGTGTGTCCTGATGAAAATTCTGTTTTCCATAGGTATTATGGTCATATTGGTCATATTGATTATGGCCATATGGGAATCAATCGTACTAATTTTCCATATAAGTTTTGTCATTACCATTATATGTATCACAAAGGGGGGAGAATCTGTTGTACATGGTTACTGGTGGGCGATTATAATAGAGAGGATCAGTATTATGAGGGGCTGGGTAGTTATTGGCTATATATCAGTGTAAATGTCCCATGTCATAATTGCCAGTTATCGGCTCTCCTCTCCTCACACTGTGAGAGCACATGAGGAAAGGAATGCTGAAAACCATCAAGTTTGTTTACAAGTGAACAGCTGTGATTGGACACAGCTGATCACATGGCAAAGGGCCACTGTGATTCGCCTTTTACCATGATCTGTGATCAGCTGTTCCGATGGTTAACCACAGCGGATGTTTAACCATATCGCAGATATGGTTATATATCTTTTCTACCAAAAGAAGGAAAAGACCCTACAATGTGCTCAAGCTTTAGGCCGATATCCTTGATAAATGAGGATGGAAAAATCAATGCGAGGATACTGGCCGAAAGACTAAAGACCTATATGCCAGAATATATAGGGAAAGATCAAGCAGGTTTTGTCCCTGGGAGGGAGACCAGGGATAATATACTAAAAACAATCCTCTTAATTCATGAGGCTAGGAAGGGGAAGAAGCCGGCCTTGTTTCTGTCAATAGACGCCGAGAAGGCCTTTGATAGGCTGGATTGGGATTTTATGTTGCAGACACTGTACAAATTTGGCATAGGACCCCATATGCTTAAATGTTTTCATTAGAACCTTTTTTAGCAGCTATAAGAGCAAATCAGGAGATTCAGGGCATAGAGGTCAGGGATCAAGAGCATAAGTTATCCGCTTTTGCGGACGATATTATGGTCTATATAACAAACCCTAGACAGACACTCCCAAAGATTATGGAAGAATTGGATAACTATGGGAGGGTATCAAATTTAAAGATAAATATGGAAAAACAAAAAAACAGAGATACTAAATGTTTCAGTTCCCCCGAATGAAAGTAGAGATCTTAGAAAACTGTACCCTTTTTTTTTCCCATAAAAAAGTTTTTATTAAAGAAAGCAAATTACAGATATAACAGAGAAGTTCACAATAATATCCAGAGATACAGATTAGAAGAAAGGAGCTCTAGCTCCACATGCGAAACAGTTCAAGAGATAAATAACACAGAACGTGGCAAGATCTGAACAGCATACCCAAAACACATCATAATAACAATTGCTCTTCCCTCATCCCCCGCAAGAGAGAAATGCATCAGTACTTCTGAGAGGGGGCTTGCCCCGAGTATTGTAGCACATGTTTTGGAAGAAACAAAGCCACACTTCAGATCCCTTGCCGCATTGTATCGGAGCCTGCTTATTAAAGCTAAATGCAACTCAATCTGATCTAAGGATTCGCATATTCCAAAGAGCTAGGACACAGGGGTCACCCATCGTGGTCCCGGCCTCCAAGCCCCTCGCCCAGCAGAATCATACGGACAGGGAAGGGGGAAAGAGGGAGAAAGAGAGAGAGAAGAAGAGCAGAGAGAAGAGAAGAAGAGAAAGGGGAGAGGTTTAAAGTGGGCTCAGGAGGAAAGAATAAGAGAGGTGGGGTGCGGACTTAAAGGAGGGGCACACACACGGAGAAAAAAAAAAAAAGGAAGGGGGGAAGGGGAGCAGAGGAATGCGTAGGGATCGCTCCACTAAGAGGCAAAATCCTAAAGAGGGGGTGGGGGTACCACCATCTACTCTCTCCGTTTATACCGCCCCAAGGCAGGGTCTCACACCCGAACCTGTGGACCAGCTTTAGTCACATGAGAGCCTTTTCGCTCAGACCAAATCAATCCGCATTCAGCATGAGAGTCTGGTATTCTGCAGAGTTTCGAAATTTAAACCAGTCATCCCACGTAGCAGTAAAAGTAGAAATGCTATCTTGCGCGGTGTGAATTAGTTCCTCTATCGCTGCAATACGGTTGAGACGTGTCAGCCATTCTTTCATTGATGGAGGTGTCGTATCCCTCCAGTGTACAGGAATACACAGTCTGGCTGCGTTGACCATATGGATCGCAACCGAGGCGCGGTACGTCTTTTTCGATATTTCAGAGAGATGAAGGAGATACTGTGCTGATGAGAACTCCAGGGGTAATGAGGAAATCTTAGTCATCACATCATGGACCCCTCGCCAGAAGGGCTGGATCAGAGGGAATTCCCACCACACGTGTAGGAAGGTACCCAAATCCCTGCCACATCTCCAGCACCGATCTGACATGTTCGGGCAAAATTTATGAACGAGGTCCGGTGTCCTGTACCACCGTGATCTGATCTTATACCCGTTCTCCTGGATGTTTACATTGAGTGAGCCTTTGTGGATATACCAATGAACCCGTTCCCATTTCTTTGACTCTATAGATCTGTCCAGATGGGCTTCCCAAAAGGCTTGTTCCGCTTCCATAGCAGTGAACGGTCGCTTAAACATAGAGGCGTACAGCATCGAAATTACATGCCTCTGGGGGGACGGGCCGGAGCATAGAGATTCCAATACCGTAGCTGGTTTTGAAAAGCGGCCTCTTGTTTTTGGGCCGTCCAGAAAGTGCTTCAACTGAAGGTAAGCAAAGAAAGGGAAAGCTCTGGTCAGGGACATTGACTGTAACTCCCTCAGAGTGAGGAACCTATCCCCAGAGAAAAAGTGCTTAGCTAACATATCTGCACGCGGCCATTCTAGCTCTAGGAAGGTCCCCTCCAATCCTGGAGCGAAATCAGGGTTCCCCTTAATGGGGGTCAATCCACATTCTGTGGTTGAAACCTCATGCGCCCTGCAAGCCCGCGCAAAGGCCGACAAGGTTGCCCCCACTAGGGGATGAGACAGAACGTTGGGAGGCCAGTATTTCTTGGAAAGCCAGGGCATTTTCTCCAGATCAATTCCTAAGATCAAGTTCTCTAGGTGCACCCATCCCTTGCGATGTGAGTGCACCTTCCAGTCAACTACTCGTGCCAGGTGTGTGACCCAATGGTACCTCTGCAGATCTGGGAGTCCAATACCTCCTTCCAATTTAGGGAGTACCAGCTTCGCCCAACCAATTCTTGGGGCCTTTGAGCCCCACAGAAACTTTCTACAAAGTCTCTTATAGGAGGCAAAAAAGGAGGGCGGCAAGGAGATCGGGATAGTCAAAAGTTTATATAGCAGTCGGGGGAGCACTGTCATTTTAATGATGGAGGCACGCCCAAACCAAGAGATCGTGGGAGAGTCCCAGTGGAGCAAATCCTGTTGTATGGCGTTCAGCTCATTCAAGAAATTCTTCTCGTAAAGTTTTGAGAGGTTCTGCGGTAGCTGAATACCTAGATAGGTAATATCGTCTGCCTTCCAAGAGAAGGGGAAGTTTTCTTGACATTGGGTGACCAAGGTCGAGGGCAGGGTGACATTTAATGCGAAAGACTTGGAGTAATTAATTTTCAGATGTGAGATACGTCTAAAACTGTCAAGGACTAACATCAAGTTGGGCAAGGAGATCAAGGGGGAGGAGAGGAAGAGTAATATGTCGTCGGCAAATACCGCAAGCTTGTATTCCTTGCTGCGGATGACAACACCCCGAATATCAGGGCCTTCCCGTATGCAACGAAGGAGTGGTTCCAGCGTGAGGATATAAAGAATACGGGATAGGGGGCAACCTTGCCTAGTGCCGTTGTGTATGGAGAAGGCCTCCGACAAGTGACCATTGACCCTAACTCGGGCCCGTGGACTCGTATACAGTGCTCCAATATAAGTTCGCATTCTGGACCCCAGACCTAGAGCCTCCAAAACAGAGTCCATGTAGTCCCAGGCCACTCGGTCGAAGGCCTTCTCCGCATCCATCGACAGAAAGAAACCCTCCTGCTTAGAAGAAGTAAGCCACTGATGTATGTTGAGGGCCTTGATGGTATTATCCCTGGCTTCTCTTCCAGGGACAAACCCGACCTGATCAAGTCCTACCCATGACGGAACGTGGTGTGCGAGTCGGTTCGCAAGTATCTTAGCAAAGAGTTTCACATCCACGTTAAGAAGTGAAATCGGTCTGTAGTTCGCTACATCCGAGGGATCTTTAGTTTCCTTAGGTATTACTGAAATATAGGCTTCTAGCAGGGAACTAGACTGGCAAGGGGGATTGGCGAGAGAGTTAAAGGCTTTTAGAAAATTTGGCACCAGGAGATCTGGGAAGCATTTGTAATACTGTGCTGTATAGCCATCAGGCCCTGGGCTCTTGTCAGGTTTCATGGTTTTCAAAGCCACTATCCACTCCTCCGACGACAGTGGAGCATCTAGGAATTGCTGATCTTCCACAGACAGTGCCTGAGGTGAATATTGTTGTAGAAAGTCCTTAATCATGGTCGCCCGGGCATCCGCCGAAACCGTACCTACCTCTTTCTCCTTAATGTTATATAAATTGCTGTAGAAGTCCTTAAACTGTCACGCAATGTCCTCATTCTTAGTATGAATCTTACCCTGTCTATCCCTCACCTTCTGGACGGTTGAGGCGAGAACCCGTTTTTGCGTAAATCTTGCAAGCAATTTGCCAGGCTTGTTCCCCTGTTCATAGAACAGTTTTTGGGATAGCATGAAGCGTTTCCGAGCTCTTTTAAACAGTTCCTAGCGCAGGAGAGTTCTAAAACTGTACCCTTTTATGTGGAAACAAATGGGACTGAAGTATTTTGGAGTATTTCTGTCTAAATCAACTTTAGACCTATATAAAGACAACTATTTACTCCTCCTGAATAAAATTAAAAATGAATTAAAAGGATATCCCGAACATAGACTGTCATGGTTCGACAGAATAAGTGTGATTAAAATGATGACTTTACCAAAAGCCCTGTATATCTTTCAAAGCCTCCCAATTGACGTCCCGGTGGCGTACTTTAAAACTCTGAGATCAATAATACAGAGATTTGTGTGGAATAATAGAAATAATCGCATTGCCTACAAGACATTGACTAGACCAAAAGAGAAGGGAGGTATATTCCTCCCCGACCTCGAAAAATATCACGAGGCAGCAGTTCTGCGGAGGGTCATGGACTGGGTCCCTGCTCCTTGGCAAAATAAATGGGTGGAAGTGGAGGAAAATACAAGTAAACTGATGCTAGGGCAGATAATTTGGATTCCAAGGCAGTATAGGGGTTCTCTAGCAGATGCGGCACCAATTACATTAGAAGCACTGAGAATGTGGGATAAACTAATTAAAAACATGCAGGGACAATAAAATAGCCCCTTAATGGCTCTAACAGGCAATAATTATTTTCCACCGGGGAAAGACAATAAACTATATTTAAAATGGACTACATCGACCTTTTTGAGATTAAAAGATGTTATGAAAGGAAATGCTTTTTGTTCCCTTTTGGAATTACGTGAAAGATATGGGACAACCCCATGGGATGTCTTGAGATACAGACAACTTCAGCACTTTGTAGAGACCCTCCCAAAACCCCTTCAGGGGATGCATAGCTTGAATATATGGGAAAAATTGGTAGATCAAGGAGGGACATATAGGCACGGAATTTCTAGCTTATACAAAGTGCTGATAACACATCCAGATGGAGGATCCATGTGCCCAACAGAGAATTGGGAGCTGGAACTGGATCTCTCATTGCCGGGGACAATGAGGAGTAGAGTCCTAGACTATGTTCATTCCACCTCTGTGGACGCACGGATAAAAGAAATTAACTATAAATTATTAACAAAGTGGTACTATGTCCCAGTGAAATTACATAAGATGAATCCCGTCATCACCCCTATGCTGGAGGGAATGTGGGGAGGAGGGAACTCATGCCCACATATGGTGGCAATGCCCCAAGATCCAAACATATTGGGAGGAAATATTAGGTCTAATTAAGACGATTAGGGGGACTGAAATTAGATTGGACCCATGGCAATGTCTGTTCCATGCAACAGATATCCCAAGGAAAAAATACAGAGCAGCAATTATCCCAATTTTATTGAACTCAGCAAAGATATTAATTCCGAGACATTGGAGGTTAAAGCAGGCCCCAATGATACAGGAATGGCTGAGGGAAGTAGATAAAACAAGATGTATGGAAGAGGTAACACATTTGCATAAGGATTCTAAAACTGAATTTATTAGCATTTGGAAGGGCTGGGAGGAATTTAGACACTCGATGGTATATGAAGGTTATATGAGAAGAGAGGGCAGCTCCTAAGGAATCCAGGTCGGATCCCCTGGTGAGGGAGCAGTGCCTCCCTGGATGATGCCAGTCTTCCCCCATAAACACAAGTCACACAAGGGGAGGGGGTAGGGGAGGAGGATGAGAGGAAGGGAAGGGAGAATAAAAAGGGTAAGGGCGGCACGCAGCACTTTAAAGTTTGAAACGTGAGTAGGTAGGGAGTTTTTTCTCCTTTTTTTTTTTTTTTTTTTAGGTTGAGGTAAATGATAATTTTATTTTTAAATAAATAAATAAATAAAAACACTAATGTCACGGCAATTAATAAATAGGGGAGGAGGAGGAGAGAGGGAGGGAGGTAGGGGAGAGGGA
The DNA here is from genome assembly GCA_029206835.1 of Rana muscosa. NCBI lineage: Eukaryota > Metazoa > Chordata > Amphibia > Anura > Ranidae > Rana > Rana muscosa. The sequence continues at coordinate 636,606,821 of CM055118.1, read as the reverse complement.
GGGCACGAAGCACTCCTAAGTTTAAAAGTAGAGTGGGGGGGTTTGTATGGCTTCACAATACCATTAAAACAAATTCACATATTTTTTATTTTTTTGGAGACAGAGAGAGGCACTCATATCTCCTCATAAACCAAAGATAGCACAAAGGACACAAATACTAATTAAAAAGGGAAGGGAAGGGTAGAATGGGGAAGGGGAAGGAGGGCATTAGAATTCAAATGGGTGAGATGGAGAGGGGGGAGAGATAAAAGGGGGAAAAAAAAGGGAGGAAAATAGGAGAAAGATAACATAGAGGCCATGCAACCTAACTAAAGGGCAATGAAGAGAGGGGAAAAGAGTAAATGAAGTTACAGGATAGACCCATATTGTGTATATATTGTGTATATGTTGTTGAAAGTATAAGTATTGTCTAATTTTTGTTGTTGTAATGTAACGTGTCAATTAGTAATGATATGTATGTACAAATTTTTTTTGAATAAAAACACATTTAAAACACAAAAAAAACATATCGCAGATACAGGGAACCCACTGAAGGAAACCCTTGAGGCACTTATAGTCACATCCCTAAACCAGGCAAATCTTCAGAACATCCTGTCAATTACTGACCCATTTTCCTCTTAAACGCAGACATCAATATTTATGCCAAACTCTTGGTGACCCGCATGGCTTACCTTATACAGCTCCTACTACACCTAAATCAAGTGGGATTCATAACTGGCCATCAAGCTTTGGATGGTACCAGGAGACTCAATGATCTGCTACAGTGGGCCGAACACCATCATACAGTATGTCTTCTCTGCTCTTTTCTTTGGATGCAGAGAAGGCATACAACAGAGTCCATTGGCATTACTTAACTGTGTTTTTACAAACATTTGGCATAACAGGCCATATGTTTTGGCCATACAAGCCCTTTACACAGTCCCCACTGGTATGGTTTGAACATTGTTGCTCCTCTCTGACCCTTTCCAAATAACTATTGGCACCTGTCAAGGATGCTTGCTGTTTCCACTCATCTTCACCTTTGTTATATAACCCCTTGCTTAGCTTATCTGTTTGGACCACCGCGTCTCAAAAATCACAGCTGGTAACACCAAGCACAAAATAGGACTTTATGCTGATGATGATTACCTTTAATCTGCTACACTCCCTTCCTGCTAGTCAATACATGTTGGTGTGCTTCAGAGCAGTCTCTCTTTATAAAGTCAACCATTCCAAATTATATTTGATTCACATCTGTCTAGATAATGCCACTAAATAAAAAAAATAAAAAAATCCGAGACTCTTTTCTCATTGGTGACTTCTTCCTCTAATTACCGTGGCATTCAGCTTATGTCTCCTACTCGTAATCTACTTCACCATAATTGCAATGATTTATTAACAAAAGTGAAAGCTCCTTCTAGATCTCTCTAGTCTATGCAACTTCTTGGGCAGGATACACAATCAAAAGAAATCCGTAATTTGCTGCAACACGTCACCTTTATTGATCCTCCATGCAGAAGACCTGAGGCTATAAGTAAGCGCTAGTCACAGTGCCAAACGCATCAACTTTTACTATACTCCGCACTGTCTGTAAAGTCTTTTGCATGAAGGATCAATGAAGGTGAAGTGTTGCAGTGAATTCTGGATTTATTTTGATTGTGTATCTGCAGATGAGCTGTGCTAGCACCTTCCCCTAAACCCTGGCTACCCTGCGGATGGATAGCTAATGTGCTCACCTAAAACGGCTCTCTCTTCATTCCTGGGCAGGAAGTGTTGCCTTCTCCAAAATGTTCACTTTACCTTATGTATTATACTTATTTAGATAACTGCTTCTACCAGTCCTCCCGATGCAGCTCCTTCACATCCAGTCGATCTTTAATAACTTCATCTGGGGTAAAAAGAAACCTCAAATCTGAAATTGTCTACAAAGGCATCTGGAATGGGAACACCAGATATCATTAAATATTATAAAGCTACCATCATAGCTCAAGCTACACAGCTAAACTCCCCCACTCTTTGGGCATACCTCATAAAGTTCTGCAACATCTCCCTCTTCAATTCTTGGAACTCTTATCTATTAGCTTGCAATCTTGGGCCACAGTGGACATTCGATCTGTAAAGGATCTCTTCAGCAACACTCACATCAGACCATTTCAGGATCTACTCCTCACTTACCCCTCCAACCATAAGCATGTCTACCTTAATGTATAATTGCTTGACTTTATAGCAAATATTATCCTAAATTCTTAAGTCTTTCTAATAAATCTAACTATTTCTGTGTATCACAATGTTAAAAAAAATAAACAGAATTCACCCCTACTCCGTGCTCTAAAAATAGTGTATCTATGTAAAACTAACTCAATCCAAGAATTACATATAAATATATATGTGACACATTAAAGTGTTACTAAACCCAGGAGCTTGCATTCCATATATCTGGTCTCCCACAGTACACAGAACATGGAAATGTAATTATTTTAATAAATATAAATGGCTAAATATTTTTTTTCATCAGCCGTATATAGCAGTCTTGTGACTTCTCTCAGTTCCTGGTAAAGCTTGTAGGAGGAGTTTTTATGCACTGAGCTGTCCTGTCAGGATCCAGGACCACTGACCCTCTGCCTGTACAGTGCTGATTGGCCCTGTGCTAATCACATGTACTCTCCCAAGAAAAAAAAAAAAACAACTCTCTAGAAATACACACCGAACTGAGCATGTGCAGAGTGACTCCAAAAGGCTCTGTCTTATCCGGACATGTTCTGGAGTCAGTGGAGGAAGAGTAAGATCTGTGCATACAAGATCAAACTTTTTACACAATGCAGAAGATTAACCCCATAGGTTTAAATAATAATGAAAACAAACTGTGATTAAAACTAAATCAATTAAGTGTAACACACAAAATTAGATTAATACTCTATTACACTGCTGCTACATTATTACCCTCTGAATTATTATTAGAAATAGTGGTCATCAAAATATATAAAAATATGCAGCGCTGTGATTGAGCAACTTAATCAAACCAATGTGTCACACAACGCCAGTGTACAACCATTGGATAAATTCCAACAGTCTTTTGAGATAAATCCACACTTCACTCTGTGCTTCTAAAGTCCAAAATCGTATTCTTAATTGAACCCCAATGTGCAGCGTGTTCCACCAACTCCCAAATGACAGACACTCTCCGCAATGCCATGCCTAGTAACAGATCGGGTCATAGCGCAAAACAACTTTTTTAAAATCCTTTGCGGTTCATCTGGGTAACTCTAAACTCAGATAAATCCCCTGCCTGGCACAATCATCAATACCCAACAAAAAAGGAAAAATAAATGTTCCAAAGGTGTAGCACCAAAAAAAATAAAAAATTTACTAGGAAGAAAAACTACTCACAAGCATCAATTAAAACCCAGCATATAAAACCAAGTGATATAAAAGGCAATCAGCGCACACAAATAAAGTAAATAAAACAATGCAAGCTGAACACCAAAAGGTGAATCACCAAAAAACTCAAAATCAAATGTAAATATATGTAAAAAGTGCAGCGCAATACATAAAGTCCATGTGCTAGATAAAACAATGGAACAGTGGTGATACACCCCGTGATGTAGAAAATCTTCAAATGGTATTTTCAAAGTGACAGGTCCTCCACCAATAGAAGTGAGCACTCTTACCAAATAAGGTGGACAACTGAATGAACAAATGGTCAGAAACGCTTGTTCCCATAGAGGGGTAATGATAGTGATGATGCAGTCCAAACGAGGTGGCAAACAGGCGTCAATCGATGGTGAAAACCGTATGGAGGAATAAAATATGGAAGCAATCTCAGTGTAGACTGATAATTTATTCCAAAAGTACAAAACAGCTTGAACAAGCCAATGAGGCACAGTGGCCTGTTAAAAACAGCGTATGAAACAGCGGGTATGCAGCGCATATACAGCGGTTAAAACAGTGGTGTGTGAACCGCGAGCAGCAACAGAAGGGGTGAGGGTGACGTCACGAATGGTAGCTCCTCCCCCGTACGTACGTTACTGCTGACGAAGTCCGTTCTGGACGTAACGTACGTACGGGGAGGAGCTACCATTCATGATGCCACCCTCACCCCTTCTGTTGCTGCTCGCTGGTTTATGTATTATGTATTGCGCTGCACTTTTTACATTTATTTACATATAAAACCAAGTGCCTCTAGGGAACACTGGTCGGCTTAGTATAAATACTGCATACAACCACCCACATCTGAGCAAACAGCTTGCATCAGCGTCCTCTCACTACACCACTCCTGACCCTAAACAAACTTATAGTCTGTTTGCAAAAAGGATCTCATTGGATCTATACTCTCAAAACAATGACCCCTAGGAGTTTAAATGGGGAACTGCGATTGGAAATGTTTATATGATCACTTTGAGGGTTTCCCTCTGGGGGTTTTGTAGATGGCTGGAAGTGTAGATGCATATATATATATATATATATATATATATATATATATATATTTTTATATATATATATATATATATATATATATATATATATATATATTTATTTATATATAAAATTTTAGTTTTGTGTGTTTTTTACTGAAAATTTCCACTTGATAAACTGTTGCACTAATATCATATGACAAAAAATTAGAACTACCACCATTTTATTATAAATATGTAATGTTTGGGGGTTTAACCATTCTTCAGTCTTAAAATTATCATTTTAACATGTGTGTAAAAAAAAAAACAGCTTTGGTAGAGAATGAGTTAAAGATGAGCCTGCCTTGATTTACTGTAGGAGTAGAAGCTGTTAACTTAGCAAAGTAAATGTTCACCTTGAAAGGTGTAAGTTCAATATTTTTTGTGAATGATAATAATTTAAATAAATGTGTGTTCATTTTAAATAGAATCATCTCTGAAAGGACATTTAAAAAACAGGATTATTATAGCACATGATTGGTTAATTGACGTAAACCCAGCTTAATCCTATTTACTAAACTGAGTAAACATTTACAAAATGGACACACACCTTGCTTTCATTCACTGTGTTCCTTTAATAAATAATTTCAACTGCACTTTTTTAATACAGTAGTACTGATATTGATTTGTAGCCAGTGTTTGTGGATTTCATAAATGCTACATGCTATAATAAAAAATAAAAAATAAAGCTCCTTATTTGGAGTTAGTGATCTCTAGCTTTAAATAGTGATCTAACAATAAAACCCATTATCTAATCTGTACCCAAAGGGGCACACATTTTTTATTTAAATTACCAACAGCATCTAACATTCTCAGGTTACCCTTTTAGGATTCAGACATATTTTTAGGCTACTGTAAGTAAGATATACTGTATATATATATATATATATATATATATATATATATATATATATATGTGCAAGTGTTGTGTATCTATATGTATGTAGCAGTGTGCTGATAAAGAAAAGCATTTTGCTCTCCTGGGTGATATATGTATTCAACTCCAGGCTGATTCCTCATATGCTAATACGGCCAATTTCCTCTTTTATTTCATTTCTGGAGCCTAAGTCTGTGATCACTGATAAGGTTCCCAAGGATACCGCCTTCACTCACAAATGAGAAAGTAGGGGGGAGCAATGGTGATGGAGATGTGTAACTTGTAGAGAGCACTGGTAGATGAATAATTTAAAACTCCGCCCGGAGATTTCAGGCTAAAATGTGAGATAAGAGACACCACAGGGTCTTCTCTGTTTATTCAAAGCTTCATCTTCCAATGACAGGTGACCTCCAAAGTCAAGGGCATGATGGGAAATGGAACTAACAGTGGGAAGAAGTATTGTATCCCATATGGAAGTAATGATTCATTCTGTCACACGAAAATGTGATCCTTTTCATTTTTTTTTTCAGTTTTAGAATGTGACAGGTAAAACATCTTTGCTGTGACAAATGAAACTGTTTATATGTTTGTCCTGTTATTAAATAAATATAACCTAACTGCAAAACAGAAACTGTAGAATACAATTGCTTTTTTAAGATTATTTTCGGCAAAATTGTGTTTACAAACATAAAGCTGCACTAACAAAGAAATGAAAAACATGCTATTGCCAAGATGTACAGCAATATGTAGAATTCATATACAGTATTTCACAAAAGTAAATACACCCCTCACATTTTTGTAACTATTTTATTATATCTTTTCATGTGACAACACTGAAGAAATGACACTTTGCTACAGTGTAAAGTAGTGAGTGTACAGCTTGTAATGTGCTGTCCCCTCAAAATAACTCAACAAAAAGCCATTAATGTCTAAGCTGCTGGCAACAAAAGAGAGTACACCCCTAAGTGTTTCCAGCACTGCCTTAACCCTCTTGGGCATGGAGTTCACCAGAGCTTCACAGGTTGTCACTGGAATCCTCTTCCACTCTTCCATGATGACATCAGGGAGCTGGTGGATGTTAGAGACCTTACGCTCCTCTACCTTCCGTTTGAGGATGCCCCACAGATGCTCAATAGGTCTGGAGACATGCTTGGCCAGTCCATCACCTTTACCCTCAGCTTCTTTAGCAAGGTAGTGGTCGTCTTTGAGGTATATTTGTGGTTATTATCATGTTGGAATACTGCGCTGTGGCCCAGTCTCTGAAGAGAGGGGATCATGCTCTGCTTTAGTATGTCACAGTACATGTTGTCATTTATGGTCCCCTCAATGAACTGTAGTTACCCAGTGGCGGCAGCACTTATGCAGCCCCAGGCCATGACACTCCCACCACCATGCTTGACTGTAGGCAAGATACACTTGTCTTTGTACTCCTCACCTGGTTGCTGCCACACACGCTTGACTCCATCTGAACCAAATAAGTTTATCTTGGTCTCATCAGACCACATGACATGGTTCCAGTAATCCATGTCCTTAGTCTGCTTGACTTCAACAAACTGTTTGCAGGCCTTCTTGTGCATCATCTTTAGAAGAGGCTTCCTTCTGGGACGACAGCTATGCAGACCAATTTGATGCAGTGTGTGGCGTATGGTCTGGGCACTGACAGGCTGAACCCCCCCACCCATTCAACCTCTGCAGCAATGCTGGCATCACTCACGCATCTATTTTCCAAAGACAACCTCTGGATATGACACTGAGCACCTACACTCAACTTCATTGGTCGACCATGGCAAGGCCTGTTCTGAGTGGAACCTGCCCTGTTAAACCGCTGTATGGTCTTGGCCACCAAGCTGCAGCTTAGTTTCAGGGTCTTGGCAATCTTCTTATAGCCTAGGCCATATTTATGTAGAGCAACAATTCTTTTTTTCAGATCCTCAGAGAGTTCTTTGCCATGAGGTGCAATATTGAACTTCCAGTGACCAGTATGAGAGAGTGAGAGTGATAATTGGACTGCCTCACAGAACGTACGTCAGACTAGGCACTATGAGCAGCGGTGGCATACAAACACTCGTGGAGGGTGTTGGACAAACAAATGTTTCAATTTTGAGCCTAATTTTATCATTTTTGTTGTAAGTACAACTTTTAATAAACTCCTGTGTTAAAAGAATGTTGCGCAATGAGTTTATCTTCCTCTTTCTTATGATGAATGTGTGAGCGGACTCTGAAGTTTCCTTAACTGATGATAACTGTGGAGTATACACCTGTGGAATCCAATTAAGCAGGCTGGGTAGTGGATGCGGTTGAACCCATAGTGAGGGGTGAAAGCTCACCAATGCGCAGATAGACCCTGAAGGGTCTTAAAATCTGGTAAGCAGATATACTTACCCTGTCTATCCTGTGGGGAGCACCGGGTGTCTTCACAAATTGAACATTGGATCAGCACACATTTTGAGTTCACTTTATGGATGTAGAATTGGGAGATTTGGACTATTAATAATATTTTTATTTTTCCCTTTTTCATTTTTTCACGTTTTCATCTTTATTGCATTATATTAGATTTTTTTTGGTACTTTAATTATTAAGGTCATGGTTTGACAGCGCTACACGTTTTGAGTTTACCAAATTTAACACACCTGCTCCCCATTCAGACATGAGACCTTGTAACACTAATGAGTAACATGACACCGGGGAGGGAAAATGGCTAATTTGGCCCAATTTGGACATTTTCACTTAAGGGTGTACTCACTTTTGTTACCAGCGGTTTAGACATTAATGGCTGTTGAGTTATTTTGAGGGTTCAGCAAATTTACATCATTATACAAGCTGTACGCTCACTACTTTACATTGTAGAAAAGTATTATTTATTCAGTGTTGTCACATGAAAAGATATAATAAAATATTTACAAAAATGTGAGGGGTGTACTCACTTTTGTGAGATACTGTGTATAGCAATTGCCCATTTCCCAGAGTCAATATTACCAACTGTCTCAGGCTATTTAGCCCCCATAAATGCAAGATATGGCTGTATTGGCTCTATGGTGCAGTGCTTGTAAATCCAGGGGAACAATAAAACAATTAAGGTCATTGTGAGGTAGTAGAAAATTAACTGAAAAGCCCACCTTTTTTTTTTTTTTTTTTTTGGGGATACCATATTGTATTTCAAAGAAAAAAAGTCCAACATTTTTAAAAAACTACTTCCCTTACTTTCTGTTATAAAACATATCAAATACATTAAATGCAAAGTTGCAAACCTATTCCAGGTGTCGAGGCTAGAGATAAAGTATTAGCACTAGGATAAATTAAATAGTATGTGCAATGAAAATATCTGAAAATGTTATGTGTCCCCACTAATTGAAAAAATAAATAAAACAAAGATATCAAAATTTGAAGCCAAAAACTGTTAATTCAGTGATTACACACACAGATCCTGATTCTCGCACTGTTCCGAGCGATCGTGGGTGCCCGGCACGCCCCCCTAGTGGCCAAAAGGTGAAGCGGCATAAGGTAACGTTATTTTGCCCAGGGGAGCCAACCTGCCACAGTTAAACTGTGGCGGCTGGTCCGGAAGAGGTTAATGTGCGACAGAGGGAGGCTTGCCAGAATCATATGACCCCCAATTAAGAGTGGTCAACTAGCGCTTGTGTATCAATCCAAGATATCCAGCTTTCTTAAAAATCAATCCAAGATATCCAGCTTTCCTAAAAATCACATGTCAAATGATGGTACTGCTGTGTTGTAATAGATTACTGTGCATATACAGTATACTCAGAAAAATACACACTCTCCATAGTGTAATCCTGATTAAAAAACGAATTTACTGTGGTAAATGCACTTACAATGAAAATATGACAACCAGGCACTTCAATACCTATTATATTGTGGTTTTAAAAAAAGTAGATCACATCATGTATCTAATGGAATTAATACAGCAAAGCCAACAGACTTCAAATCACAATGTAGGGGACTCTTAGAGAACATTTGAAACATTTTCAACCTCTATAGAATATTTACAGTTCTCAAAATTAAAGACCTAATGAATCAATGACCCTTAGATTAGTTGTCTGATCGCATAGTATAGTGGTAAACTGTGTATCTGTACATCAAGGAGAAGTGTTTTTTTAACGTTCAGCTGCCATTGACTTTAATTGAGTTCTGTAATGTTTGCAGAGCCTGCCCTGAAGTAAACCTAGGTATGTTCAGCTCATCCCCAGCAACCAGCATCAAAACTTACCAGATCATGCTATACCAGTTGTAGAATGTAGATTAATGTTTTGCATTCTGTTTGCAAGAAGTTTGGCATATCTTAATGTCAACATTTAGGAATAAGATAGGAAACTTGTTTGATAAGACATGTGTGTACAACTGTAATATTCACTGCTAAGTCCATCAAGATCAGAAGATTTGTGAAGGGGACCGTTTTGGATTACCGATTTAGTTTCTTCTACGGTTTTGATAAAGGGGAAAAACTTTAGGAACGTTCAAATTTTGAAAATCTTCTGGCATGAGGTTAGAATTCTTTGGGGATTTACTAGATTGTATAAAGAAGAATAGAATATATTGAATTGGTTAGCTATATCAGTAGGATTAGAAAATCTACCTTTGTTCTCGTCTAATAAATATTGAATTCTGGTTCTTTCCATTATGCATTTAAATTGTCTTGCTAGGAAGGTGCTTGCCTTATTGCCCTGTGAGGTGAAGCTTCAATATTTTAATCAATAAATCATGTTGGTAAACAAGGCACGTAAAAGCTTATTGCAAAAGAATACTCAGCTCCTCATTGCAACACATATCATACTGTTGCTTATTGTGCCATTTCAGATCACAAATCTTAACGGTTAATTCAATTAATTTCATGATTACAGCTCTTTTTCTCCAGCACCTATTTTAATCAATACTCCTCTAATATGTATGCTTTATGTGTGTTCCAAACCACAGTGCTGTCCAAGACAGAACCAATATTAGACTGATCAACTAACTTGAGCTCAGTTCCTTGTAGATTGAATTAGTAGGAAATTATTAATTGAGTATTAAAAATAATTTGGTTGTGGGAATTTGGGTCAGCAATTATCTCAATAGTGACCGATGCATGATCAGAATGTGATTAGTTTGATCTCTGCTTTATAGACCAGTGGTAAAGAGTATTTATCCACAAAGAAACATATCAGGACTTGAATAAGAATGGTGTTTGTGTATGTAGCGGTAGCCTCACTCTCCCTCTCGGTTTTCTCGTTTGAGTGGCTTGTGTCTAGGGGTACCTGGGAGACAAGAGTGCAGGAACACTACGCAAAGCTCTCCCCTTGTATGTGTATGAGGGTTGAGCACAGTCAATTGAATTACCTCCGGGTCTGTTCACTGCATACGAAGCCTCCAGTTGTTCCATGGAGATGTGTCTGCCAATAATAGAGTCCCACACCAATCAAAAGTCCAACACTCCTTTATTTCTCTGCTTTCAGGGTGAACTTTTAGTAACAGACAAACAGGGGTGTGGATACGAGTAGGCCCAGGCACAAAATAAACTCTCCTATTCCTTTGCTAGCGAATAGGCCTGGCGCACGGTCTCTGTCACCGACCGTGAGTTTTGGTCGCTGCCACCGACTGGATGAACCATTGAGGCCCCTGCCACAGGCCTGATAGCAGGTCCCTGCCACTGACCTGAGTTGAATAGTTGGACCGCTGACACCGGTCATAGAACATGAACTACCTTCCTCTATGAACTTGGCCCCTGTTCGGGAAAGATATCCCTCCGGGCGGTCTCCAGAGGTTCACCCGGCACTGGCAATATGCTGCACCAGATCTTCGGATGAATTATTCCTCCGGTCCCTTATGCCTCTAAGTTCGGGTGCCCAACTCCCGGGGCACCCTAGGACAATCCCTCCCTCGCAGGACCCAGCGGAAGGTACTGGGCCCCAGGCCTCCGGCTGAGTACCTCAGCCCAGACTGAAGGTGTCTGGGATGGAACATGAACTCCAAGTGTCCAGGCCTAGGCCGCCTGGACACCGACCGCAGACAGCAGCCCTCAGGCTGAAGGTGCCTGGGACTCAACCCTCGTGGCAAAGATGTCCGCCCCCTTTATACCCTCTCCCAGCAAGCACAGTGGGTTCCCCGCCCTGCCGTACAACCGCTGCGAGAAGTCACAAAGGGCACGGCACTGCAGTGACGGTTCAACCCCGGCCCAAAGTGACAGTGGCACCTGCTGGGCCGCAGGGAACTAGACATCACTGATGTCTTCACCAGATTTAAATGTATATACCCGCTACATGTAAAAAGTTTTTTATAAACCTTTTCTGTGCTACAAAGGTATCTTCACTCATTATTAAAGTCATCTGAGTTGAGTAAAAAAGAATAGGGTATTTGTGTGTCCTCTAGATCTACTAGTTGCAGCCAATAGCAGTTCAAATACATTATTGTGGTAATTTCAGGAAATATTTTTCTGTACTGGTGAATTTTATGCATTAGACCAGTTGCTCATATATTTACTCTAGTGGACCGAGCTTTGTTGAAGGAAGTGGATAGAAATGATGTATCCTCCACAATATGATATATTTCCCATTTGAATATTATAGCTTTGGATGAATTCTATGTCCATAAAGTCCCCCCAAGCCCCAGAATCTAGCATAACAGAGCAAGAATTTCCACTCCCCTCAGTTGTAAGTTTGATAGGGATGACAAAATGAGATAGTTGAGAATTAACTTTATTTTCTTCAAGAATCAATGAAAAGACAGATTAACCGCTTCAGCCCCGGAAGATTTGGCTGCTCAATGACCGGGCCATTTTTTGCGATACGGCACTGTGTTGATCGCAGTCGTGCGATGTACCCAAACAAAATTGACGTCCTTTTTTTCACACAAATAGAGCTTTCTTTTGGTGGTATTTGATCACCTCTGCGGTTTTGCGCTATAAACAAAAAAAGAGCGACAATTTTGGAAAAAACACAATATCTTTAACTTCTTGCTATAGTTGTTCTGTCTCAACTACAAAGCGATAAAGTTCATCTCCAGGTTTAAGTAGGCCTTACTCAAGCTGGTTTGATATTCATCCCTTGCATCGATACAGGCAGTTTAACTCAATGAATAAACTCACAGTTAGGACGACAGACGATGAATCCTTTCGAATGTTCAGTTTAATGATGGATATTCATAGATAGAAAAACGTTGCAGTTGTAAGCCACATGTAAGATGTTAGCATGGAAGAAATACAGGAGTAATGACCAGAATCAGGAAGTGGAGGAGATATATAAAGAACTACGGTGAGAGAGAGAGTTCAGCTAGAAAGAAGGGGACAGAACTTAAAGACACAGAGCAAGAATAATCACATAGTGTAACACAACACTCCCCGTCTGAAATCTTTAGATTTCATAACCTTAAACTAATATATATATTTTCAAAAAGTCCAATACTGACGAATGTCCTGGAACCTGTAATGAAAAACATGCAACAAGCAAATAATAAACGTAAGTTCAACAGGATGAAGAACATAAAGTCACAGTATGATGTCTTCAAATAATTCCAAAGTTCTGAGTAGAACCTGTAGATGGCAGCAATGTACTCCCCGCCGTGCCAACAGCATGGCTAGTCCTTGCACAAGTCACTCACCTGGCAAAAGGAGTACTAACTCTGTAATTGGTCGACTAAAGGTTTGTGTCGATCCTCCCTTGGTTACCTTGACTTCTACCTTCCGGACTTTGTTATCGTCGCTGGGCATTACTTTAGTAATAAGACCCATAGGCCACTCATTCCGACAAACTTCCTTGTCTTTAAGAAGGATGAGGTCTCCAACCTTAAGATTCGGCTTAGATGCTTGCCATTTGTTACGACCTTGAAGGTGGTGAAGATACTTTTTCTTCCAGCGATGCCAGAACACATTGGCTAGATGCTGCACCTGCTTCCATTGATGCTCATAACGGTGTGACCGCAGCTTCTGTTTTGTACTTACAGAAGTGTGTAGTGAGATGTTCACAGTTCTTATTTTCTTATCATCTTCAGGGTTTACTAGCCCATAGGTGGTGTCAATAGGGAGTAAGTAAGAGTCCTCACGCAGAAACCTTGGAGGTGACAGCCATAAGCTGTCCTGAAGAGCGGCAGGTGACACGGCTCTGGTCCCACAGCCAGCTGGGTTGAGTTCAGTGGGAACGTGATGCCATTGACTTGGTAGAGAGAATCTCTTGATACGTTCAACCCTGTTGCTGACGTACACATAAAATTGTTTTGTTTGGTTGTTTATGTAACCAAGTACTACCTTACTGTCTGTATAGAAGGTGAAAGAATCAATTCTAGTGTCCATTTCACTTCGTATGACCTCGGCAATTTCTACTGCTAGCACGGCTGCACAAAGTTCAAGTCTTGGTATGGTATGTGCAGGCTTGGGTGTGAGTTTTGCCTTGCCTAGGACAAAACTACAGTGTGATTCTCCATTCAGTTCAGAGGTCTTCAAATAGGCTACTGCAGCAATAGCTTCAACTGATGCATCAGAGAAAATATGAATCTCTCTCCGGTTAGCAGTTGAAGTGGATCCTGGAACATAGCAAAGGGGAATCTGAAGTTTTTCTAGTGACTTCAAAGAATATCTCCACCTTTCCCACTTGTGTTGATTCTCACTAGGCAAGGGAGTATCCCAGTCTATGTTCTCAGTAGACAACTGTCTTAGTAAAATCTTACCTTGAATGGTAACTGGAGCAAGGAAACCCAGTGGGTCATAGATGCTATTCACCACGGACAGGACTCCTCTCTTAGTGAAGGGTTTGTCACAAGTTGACACTTGGAAGGTGAATTTGTCTTGCTTGATGTTCCACAACAAACCCAGACTTCGCTGTACAGGAGGCACATCTGTACCTAAGTCAAGGTTTTTTAGACTAGTGGCATAGTCCTCAGAGTGAAAGGCATTCATAAGTTCCTGGCTGTTGGATATAATCTTGTGCAGTCTAAGGTTTGCTACAGACAGCATCTCCTTTGTTCTGGTGAGAAGATCAATTGCTTTTAAAAAAAAAGAGAAATAAGGCAGTTCTCTCGGTCCAGTGATGTTCGATCGCAAGAAGACTGGTCCCAAAGTAAGTTCACGGGGAATGTCTGCTGCTATCCTGAATCGGGGAGGGGATTAACTGTAAGGCTAGAAAAAAAAAGAGGTTAACATCCTGTATTGGAGAAAAGCTGAAGATTATGTCAAAGAGCATGTTTGCACATGTTATAAAAATAGTAGTCTGAGGCATAGTAAATTGAAGCAAAACTTATGACTTCCTCTGTCAGGGCTACTTGTGTGGCTGATGTTAATCCATCATAATAAAAGGATTATCTCCGGTGGTTGAAGCTTAGAAGGGGATGTAGGGTATACAGCCAATATAGATTGTCATTTGATTGGAAATTAAGATTACAGAGGAACCCTCTCCCAGAACAAAGGGGGAAGAGGAGATAAAAAGTCATACAAAAATGTTGAGGCCAAACAGTTAAGGAGTAATTGTGGCATCAAAAAAATTGTGAGAGATGCGAGGGGAACAGTCCAAAAAATATCAACTAACATAAAAAAATGCAACCAGATGCATAGTGAACCTGAATTTTTAAATTGTGCGGCAGAAGCAGTTGAGGCTGGTTAAGCTGCCTGATCTTGAAATGAGTGCTGTAAAAGATGGGAGGTGAGGTCGACCAGGAGAGTGACGAGGATGGGGAGGAGCTCCCGCATGTAGCTCCGTGAACCGAGACCTGCCTTTCGCCACCAACCACCCACCCACCTGAGAGCTCCCGCTGACGCCGACACTGATGCACCGCTGAAGTGAGGCTGAACTGAGGCCCTGAGGCTGACTCCTGGGGAGAGGAGGGGAGAAGGTATGCAGCGTACGTGGTGAGCCGAGTGGTTACTGGCTGTATGACACGGACTGCTCTGGAGCGTGGCGGAGGCATGAAGGGCGCTCGCGCCCCCCCTGTGAGCGGTACGGCTGTGTACTATCATTAAGCTGGTCCTTGTCTCCTGGTCCCCTCCATCGAATTACCAGCGCTGGGTCGGTCGGCTGGTCGGTCGGTACGCTCGTCCACCTCCTCGCATACTACGGCGGCCTGAAGGCAATGGAGGACTTGTGAAGGACTGGCGGGAGACCGTGGGAAGCATCCCAGCATTCCATTAGGGGAGCTGATGGTGTGGCAGTTGTCGTGGGTGTGGACAGACCCCTTCTACCTGCTCCCCCTGCTACCCCCCCTTCTCGGGCTGAGAGGAAGAGTTCCACAAGGAGGTGGTAATGTACAGACATAAAAACATACAAATGCTATGCAATAAAAATGCACCTAGTGAATGAACTGCCTGTATAGAACTGACTGAGAGAATCGTTGGTGCCTGGTCATTCTCTGTCTCTGTTTATCATCTGAGCTGTTCATCATGTTGCAGTGTTTTCTGGCATCTTTTGGATGCTGGTTTTTTCCTCTCCTAAAAACAGTGACAAGGAGGGAGGGTGATTGGGTTCGGGAGGACGATAGGGGTGGGTTATTGTTTGTTTTTGTTTTCCCCTTTTTTCTTTTCTTTTTGGGGCCCCTCTCTCTCAGGGCCCCATCTTTCTTCGCCTCTCCCTCTCCTCTGGGAAAAGACCCCGGATCTCCCGTGTGGGGAGGGAGAAGGAGAAAGGGGGCAGCCACTCCCAATACAAATTATGGCTACAGTAAACTTTATAACATATAATGTAAAAGGATTAAATTCTCCAGGGAAAAGGTTTACTGTAAACAAGGAATTACAACGTTATGGGGTAAATGTGGTTTGCCTCCAGGAAACACATATCACACACTTGTCAGGGACTAATCTGTCATCTTGTTTCTTCCCTACATGGTATTATGGGGACTCAACTTCAAACCTCTCACATGGGGTGGCCATAGGATTTGATAAAAATACAGTGTTTGTAATAAGGAAGCAGCTTGCGGGCCCAGAAGGAAGATTTATTTTTATAAAGGGGAAGCTATTTAATATGGATTGTACCATAGCAAACATTTACTCTCCAAATAGAGACCCAGATAGGTTTTTGAGGAAAACCTTAAAAAAATCTGAATTTAAAGAAAGGAAACTGATGGTCGGGGGAGATCTCAACATGTGCATAGACCCACGGTTCAATACTACAGGGAGTCTTTCCCGCTTATCAGCCCAGAGACAGAATAAAATAAAGAAGATATTACTAGAATACCAGCTAGTGGACGCCTGGAGGATCAGACACACAGGAGCCTGGGATTATACATTTTTTTCAGCAGTTCATGGGTCATTTTCAAGAATATATTATGTATTTATAAAGCATCAGTGGCTACCCTCCCTTAAAAACTTGACTATAAAAACAATCTTCCTGTCAGATCATGCCCCAGTGCTAGCTCAACTAGAAATAACATTGGGCCCCCCCATGGGGAGGGGATGGAAATTGAATGACTCTTTGATCCAGGACCCCGGTGAATAAGAGGATAGAACATGAGTTGGAGGAATTTTTTCTTACAAACGATGCACCTGAAATCTCAAAGGGTACTCTGTTGGAAGCCCATAAAGTGTATATAAGGGGGGTGTTAATAAGTATAGGAGCATGGAAAAAAAAAGGAAAAGGGAAAGAAGATTAACAATTTATATAAAGAGATAAATGAGCTGGAGCAACAGACGAGACCAAGGGGTATCCCAGATAGACTAGAGCTAAAGAAAAAAAAAGAAGAGTTGGGGGAATTAATAGAGCAGGAGAAAAAAAAACTTTTCATATAGTTGAAAAAGAGACACATCAGTGGGGCAATAAATCAGGGAAATGGCTAGCTAGGGCAGTAAGGGAAAAAAATACATCCTTTATAGCCAAAATTAAAAACAAGAAAGGAGAAATAATGCACTCATCCCCAGAAAATAGCAGAGGAGTTTCATGGCTACAACAGACAGCTCTATAATGTCTCACAAAAGGAAGAAATTAGGGGGAGTAAGGAAGAAGTCCAAGAGTACCTGCAGGGCCTAGATCTTCCAGTGATGCCTAAAGAGGAGTTGGAGATGTTAGAAACTCCAATTACTCAGAAAAAAGTACTTAAAGCAATTAAAGATATGGCCACGGGGAAGAGTCCGGGCCCCGACGGGTACTCAATTATGCATTATAAGAGGTTTCAAAAATTTTTGATCCCCAAATTATGTGATTATTTTAATGCATTAGCGGAAGGAGAGAACCCACAGGAAGAGGCACTGATGGCTTACATAACCTTAATTCTTAAAGAGGGTAAGGATCCAATGGTCCCGGACAGTTACAGACCGATATCACTGTTGAACACTGATATAAAAATCTTTGCAAAAATAATATCAGGAAGACACAAAACATTATTACCACAATGGATACATAGTGACCAGTTTGGGTTCGTCACAGGGAGGGAGGGAAAGAATAACTCTCTGTTCCTAATACATGAGGCAATGGAGAGTGGGGGCTTCATGCTGGGAACATTGAAACATCTGGGAATTGGAGAGAAGATAATGCGTTGGATATCCGCATTTTATTTTCATCTAACAGCTAAAATTTTAATAAATGGTACTTTTTCCCCCACCTTAGAATTATTTAATGGTACAAGACAGGGCTGTCCTCTTTCTCCAATGTTATTTTTTTTAGCATTGGAATCTTTGTTAGCCTCAATCAGGAAAAATAGGGACATAAAAGGAGAGACAGTAGGGGATAAGGAGTATAAGGTGGCTGCATACGCAGATGACGTACTATTTTTTATTACTGACCCTAGGACAACAATACCAATTATATTAAAGGAATTAAGCAGATATGGGAAAATGTCAAATTTCTAAATTAATACAGCAAAGTCAGAGATTTTAAATATAAATATTTCAAAAGAGGAGCAGTGGGCAATTCAACCTGCTTTCCCCTTTGGTTGGTGTAAAAAGGAACTAGGATACCTGGGTATAAAATTGACAGCATCACTGGAGTCCTTGTTTGAGGCAAACTACCGTATATACTCGAGTATAAGCTGACCCGAGTATAAGCTGAGGTACCTAATATTACCCCAATAAACTGGAAAAACGTATTGACTTGAGTATAAGCCTGGGGGGGAAATGCACCAGCTACTGTAAGAGGAAAAGAAGGTCAACAGTGCCCATTTGCACGCCTCCCTGTGCCAAACCTCACTGTGCCCATTGCAACCTCACTGAGCCCATTGCCAGCTTACTGTGCCCATTGCCACCTCACTGTGCCCAACCTCACTGTGCCGGTTGCAACCTCACTGTGCCCATTGCCACCTCACTGTGCCCAACCTTACTGTGCCCATTGCCAGCTTATCGTGCCCATTGCCATCTCACTGTGCCCATTGCCAGTTTACTGTGCCCATTGCTACCTCACTGTGCCCAACCTTACTGTGCCCATTGCCAGCTTACTGTGCCCAACCTCACTGTGCCCATTGCCAGCTTACTGTGCCCATTGCTACCTCACTGTGCCCAACCTTACTGTGCCCATTGCCAGCTTACTGTGCCCAACCTCACTGTGTCCATTGCAGCCTCCCTGTGCCTGAGTCAGTGAACCTGAAAATCTTCTTAGACTGCGAGCGGCGTCCATTGTTTAAATTACGCGGATTCCTCTTGGTCTTGTTCCGTGATAGGCGTGTCCAACAAACACTGTGTTGAGTATTCCGCCTATCACGGAGGTCCTCTCATTCTCGGACTCCGTTTCCCAGCAGGCACTGTGTTCAGTGTTCCGCCAATCACGGACGTCTTTTCATCCTCGGACAAGAGAACGTCCATGATAGGCAAACACACTATAATACAGGAGTGTGTAAAATAAGTAAATATACATTTACACACTCCTGTTTTATAGTGTGTGTGTGCACACACACAACTATTTATGTAAATTAATTATATGTGTGTAAATGTATATGTGTGTATATATATATATATATATATATATATATATATATATTATACACACAATTTCTATGAATATTTCTGTATTTTTGGGCGTAGAACACAATTTTTTTTCAAAACAGAAAATAGAGGGTAAACTGTGCCTGCGTGTTATACGCAGGCAGTTCTGTAAAGTTTTTTTCAATAAACTTCCCTACTAAAGTTGAGGTGCGTGTTATACGCCCATAAATACTGTATATATTAGATAGATAGATCTATCTATGTAGTGTTTGTACACACACACTACAATAAAGGAGAGTGGTTGTGTGTGTGTGTAATATATATATATATATATATACACACACACAAATATATATTAATATAAACGAGTGTGGGTGTGTATATATATATATATATATATATATATACATAAAATACTCACACACACACTCTATCGTTTATTGTAATGTGGTAATGTGTGTACATAAATATATATCTAGTGTATGTGTATAAAAAAAAAAAAATACACACACATACTGTATTTAATGGCGTATAAGAACGACTTTTTTTACCCATAAAATAGAGGGTAAACTGTGCCTGTGTGTTATACGCAGGCAGCTGTGGAAAGTTTTTGCCAGAAACTTCACTACTAAAGTTGAGGTGCTTGCTATACGCCGATAGATATATAATATTATATTTATCTACGTAGTGTGTTTGTAATAAAGGAAGGGGTTTGTGTATATGTATATACACACATCCATAACCTACTTTAATATAGTGGGTGTACAAACACAATAGATATATATTTATGTATATTAAATTTTAAATATATATATATTTATTATACATAAATAGTTGTGTGTGTGTATATATATAAATACACATGCCCAAACTCCTTTATTATAGTGTGTGTGTATACACAAACTAGATATATATTCATGTATATCTAATGCATTTTACATATATATATATATATAATTTAAAATTACAAATATACTCCCACACTCCTTTATTATAGTGTGTATGTATATATACACACACTAGATATATATAAGTATATTGCATATAATATACATAAATTATATATTTTGTGTGTACACACATTATAATAAAGCAGTGTGTGCATATATATTCACATACATACACACACTCCTTTATTATACTGTGTATATATTTAGTGTGTGTGTACACACTCGCAAACAAACACACTATAATAAATGAGTGTGTGCGTATATATACACACACACACACACACACACTAACTCTCCTTTATTATAGTGTGTGCACACACACAAACACACTAGATATATATTTATGTTTTATATATATATATATATATATATATATATATATATATATATATATATCTAAACACTATAATAAAGGAGAGTGTGTGTGTATTTATATATATATATATACACACACACTCATTTATTATTGTGTTTGTGCGTGTGTACACACAATATATTTTTATGTATATTATATTAAATATATATCTAGTTTGTGTATACAAACACACACTATAATAAAGGAGTGTGGGGGTGTATGTATATATATATATATATATATATATATATATATATATATATATATATATGTATATATTTATACACACACCCGGATATCCTCCAATTGGAGCGTTTGTAGTATACCGAGCAAGCAATGTTTCAGTTCGGCAGGGATCGTAGTCTGGAAGACTCCAGCAAGAGTATCTAGGAACAGTTACAAATTGAGATGGATCTTTGGACCGCTCCAGACGAGATGAATCAAATCTCCATGATCTCTACTGCAGCTGGTACATTCGGCAGTATATATATATATATATATATATATATATATATATATATATATAATTTCAGACACATATACATATATATATATTTATTGTGTGTGTGTATATATATATATATATATATATATATATATATATATATAGATATAGATATAGATATATATATATAGATATAGATATATATAGATATATAGATATAGATAAATACAATAAATATATATGTATATGTGTGTAAAATAAAATGTATATACATTAATATTGTGTGTAATTTCACTGACATATTATGCATCTTTATCAATAAAAAGAGTATATTTTTTGGGACACAGGTAATCGCATCATTAGCATAATAATTTTCCATTATCAAATAAAATTTAGTTTTTTAAGCACCCACCTTCTTAGATAACTTCCTGGGTCATTAAAGAAGATGATTTGGTGATTCGCAAAGGCATAGATGATTAACAGCACTGTATACGGATATCTTAATTTTAAATATTTATTGAGTAGCAGCAAGAATCGTTGTGAAGACATGCATTGGTGTTCAATTACGGTTGGTGTATATCTTTATTATCAAACCATTGATAGAACATTATAACATAGCTAAACAAATAGTAAAAATAACAAATTAGAAATAATAACAAATAAAAAAAATAAAAAAATAATTAAAACATTTTTTTTGCTTTATTAATATAATAATTTATAATAAAATTTAATTTAATATAATCATTTAAAAAAAATATTTATTTATTTTAAATTTGTCACTCTTTACCAATATTTTTCTTTATTTTTTTCCTTTTTAGATATGCCTAACTGCTTTATCAGAAATTGTTGTAATGGCACTGGTCGTAAAGAAGAAGAATTCCAAAATATTAAATTATACTTATTTCCCAAAAAAACGGATCAAATCCAAAAGTGGTTGACAAATGCTGGAATGGACAGCCCAATGGTTGAACAATTTACACCTTGGATAATGGAAGACAAAAGAGGAGACCGATTCAGAATATGTGCTGTGAATTTTGAACCAAACTGCTTTATTCTCAAAGGCTCCAAAAAAAATCTTAGTCCTAATGCTGTGCCAACCATTTTCCCACCAACAACAGGAATCAAAGTGTCAGAAGATAAATGGAAAAAAAAATAATTTCCAAAAAAAATAAATTGGAGGTCTCGAGTGTTGAAGCATCAGTCAAAACTGGTGAGTGTAGATGCGCTTGTCATCACTCCATGGCTCCCCCAAAACCACAATGTGAAGCTAGTACGCAAATCAGTTTTTTAGATTTTTCAACAATAGAATCCGAAGACAGTAATTTAATAGTTGCAAAGAAGTGTGGCATACAGCATGATCATTTCTATTCACAGGAAGATCTAATACCACAACATGAGTCCTCTCCTCGCAGCGTACCATCAGGATCAAGTTTCAAGAGAAATATTCAGTCTACAGAGGAAAGTGAATTTTTTCTAAGACCATCCCCTTTGCCAAACCTTAGAAATGCACCAACTCCTGTCCATGGTGAAACATTTTCAACGTTACATTCTCCATCTGA